>CAOLHI010001782.1:0-331126 GCA_948474755.1 Ctenosaura bakeri
GGCAGCTTAATGCCTCTCCGATGCTTCAGGGACCACTCTTTCTTGCAAACCAGCCTTGCTCAGCACGACTGTACACAAAGATGCCCAGCCAAGGGCCAAGCCATTCCTTTATGTTGGGCCATCTGCATACTGGCCATACTATTGTCATCCAGCGCTAAGCTCATCATGTAAAACCTGACCTTTTCCAATGCCTTTGTCCAGCTACAAATTCCCTTTGTTCTCACCGAGCACGGCATGGCCTGTAGGTAAAATCCAACCTATAAAAGGTCCCCAATTCTGAGCCTTCCTTGGAACACTCCGGACTGCTATCCTGCCTTGCCGTCGTTTTGTCCAGCGAGTCGCCCACTCAGCGAGCCACGCTGAGCTTTCTTCCCTGCAACCTCCACTTCTCTCCAGGACTATGAGAAAAGATGTCGTATTACCCACTCCCCCGAAACTCTCCATTTCTATTTCTCAGTTAGTTAGTGTATGTCATGTCTTTTGTGTTGTTTGTTCTCAATAAAAATATTGTTTGTTGCTTTAGAACTTGTCTGACCGCTCTCTGACCCGACGCTGTATACATAGGGTTAAAAGATCCCAGCTAAAGTTACCCTGCCTCTCGCTAGCTTAAGAGAGTGCTTGAGTCTAATTTCCCCCATCTTGTGTTTTTATTTGGTAATTTGGGAGCCCCTCCCGGGACCCCCAACATACAGGGTAACAATCACCAGTATCAAATAAGATCTTGGTCACGGGATGCTGTGTCCCATTCTGGGTAATTCATTTTAAGGAGGGCCTTAACAAACTGGGACACCTGTAAAGAAAAGTCCTATGAGAGGCCATTGGAAGAGCAAGATATCTTTATCTTGGGGAAAAGAAGAGACAAGATGATAAATCTCTTCAAAGATCTGAAAGGTTTTCTCATAGAAGATGGATCAAGCTCCTTTCACATTACATAATCATAGTACTTGGATAACATTTTAACCGCCATGTTCCATCCTATGGAATCCTGGAACGTACAGTTTCATGGAGTATTTAAGAATTCTTTGCCAGACAGTTCTGGTGTCTCACCAAACTACAAATTCCAGGAATCCATAAGATGCTGCCATAGCAATTCAATGGTATCCAAACTCTGTAACTGTAGAGTGTGAAAGATATCTCAGCCTTGTTCTAGAGCAGTGGTTCTCAAATTTTGGCCTTCCAGGTATGTTGGATTTCAGCTCCCAGAATCCTTCATCACTGCCTGGGGCATATGGGAGCTGAAGCCCAAAACATCTGGAGCATCAAAGTTTGAGAAACACTGTTGTAGGGGCAGAAACAGATCTTATCGCTGGAAATTTAGGTCTCAACCCTATTATGGTTTTTGACTAAAACCCTGTTGAAACAAGGGGAATTACTCATGTGTTCATCATCTGTCCATCATTCAACAACTAACTGACTGGATAGCAGTACGTGTGAAAAGGATCTAGGCGTCTTGGTAGATCACAAGCTGAACATGAGTCAGCAGTGTGACGTGGCAGCCAAGAAAGCCAACATGATTCTTGGTTGCATCAATAGGAGTATGGTGTCTAGATCGAGGGAGGTAATGGTACCACCCTATTCTGCATTGGTTAGGCCTCATCTGGAATACTGTGTACAGTTCTGGGCACCTCAATTCAAGGAGGATGTCGACAAGCTAGAACGTGTCCAGAAGAGGGCGACCAAAATGGTGAAGGATCTGGAAGCCATGCCCGATGAGGAGCGGCTTAGGGAGCTGGGCATGCTTAGTCTTCAGAAGAGAAGGTTAAGAGAGGACATGATAGCCATGTTTAAATCTTTGAAGGGATGTCATATTGAGGAGAGAACAAGCTTGTTCTCTACCGCTCCAGAGACTAGGACAAGGAGCAATGGATTCAAGATGCAGGAAAGGAGATTCAACTTGAATCTCAGGAAAAACTGACGGTCAGAGCTGTCCAACAGTGGAATAGGCTGCCTCCATGGAGTGTGGTGGAGTCTCCTTCTTTGGAGGTTTTTAAGGAGAGGCTGAATGGCCATCTGTTGGGAATGCTTTGATGGGCGTTCCTACATAGCAGGGGGTTGGACTCAATGGCCCCTGGGGTCTCTTCCAACTCTATGATTCTATGATTCTAACTGAATGTGTCTACTCTAGTTGGGAGTAACCAATAGGATGCCAGCATTAGGCTACTGTTGGAAGGAGTATCTTCTAAGGCCAAGAATTCCACTGTGGCTACCAGAGTCCTCCACCCCTGATGAAGCTTTTGGGTTCCACCAATATGGACAGGTTCTTCCAATGAGTGGCTGCCCAGCAAAATCATCACATGATCTTGGTTAGTTCCAGAATTCAGCCATGTTTCTAATGCACACTAGCCTAAATTCTATTGGTAGTCCTGACTACATTAAAACCACTGAATCAGTTATGAATGTAAATCCTACTGACTGAATGGACGACCTAGAAGCTGCTGCTGGACTGCTAATCCCAGAAGCCCTAGGTAGGATAGCCAGTGTTGAGAGATGCTAGGAGTTGTAGTTTATCTCAGGACTTTCAGAATGTGAACGAGGTACATCCAAAGCTTTTTCTGGTGGTCAGAAAGATGAGGTAACGTGACCTTGGCAGCACAGTTGCAATGTTTGTTATGGCCAGCTTTCCTTGCAAGGTCCTGCCTCAGGAACAGGCATCTAGCATGGGGAGGATGTCTGCTGTGGATGTATTGGATCGCCCAATGTATACTCGGGTGTGGTTAAGCCCTTAGAAGGCTTAGGTTTTGCTCTGTCAACTGACTTTGGCATACTATTTGTCTGTCTTCCACACTGTTTTTGTACCTGTTGTTTTACTTCTAGGTATGCTGCCGGAAGCCTTAATACAATGAGCCTGCATGGCTATTTTTTCCAGTCTGGAGCCACTGGCACTGCTTCCTACTTTCTGCACTCTGCACATGCTCTGAGATGCATACCTCGCACCCTGACAGTTTAATGACATTTGGAGGGCAGCCTGATTTCAACCCCTAAGTGAACATATAACTACAAAGGGTCAAACCAAGGGGCCTTGTAAGCTGAATTCCCTTCCAGTTCAATAATTTGTTAATATTACTTCTGTTGTGTCAGCTCAACCAGCGAACGTATTGATCGGTTCATCGGAGTATGAAATGAGCTCTCTTTCTCTCTGCCCAGAATACATTTTTTTGCTGTTTCACGCTGTGTTCTCTTTTATCTTAGCCAAACATGGACATGAACAAAATCCATGCTTATTAATCTCTTGGTCATTAAATAAAATATATCTGAAGGTGTATTAAACTTCTGAGCAAGAAAAAAAGAGATAATTATGAAATAAACGCATTTATAAGAAATCTCTTTTAATTTTACATTCTGCCTTCATGCCACTGGGCTTTCCATACAGATGAATTTAGGGGTGCTCTTTGAATTTTACAACACATCTTTTTTCACATCAGAGATTGTTTATTGGTACCCTCCCAGCTTTCCTTTCCCCAGTAGGCAAAAACTTCTTTTCAAACAGGCTTTTACATAAGCCAGATAGCTTTATTTATTAACTATTGTAATTGGAATATCCTTTTAAGTGTTTTTATAATTTTATATCCTTTTAATGCTTTTTAACTGTTTTAAGTGTTTTTAGTGTATTTAATATGTTTAATGTTTTCAACGTGTTTTAATGTTATTTATTGTTAGAAGATGCCTTGGGTCCCAATTCCAGGAGAAAGGCAGCCTACAAATACAATAAATATAATAATATAATATAACTTAATGCGCACTAATGAACAACCCAGAGGGTGTTTCCCTTCTTGGCCATTTCCTCACTAGGCTGCTATAGTGGTATTATTCCACTTGCAACATCCTATGGAATCCTGGGGTTTGCAGTTTATCCACTAAAACACCCTCCCTAAACTGCAAACCCCAGGACTCCATAGGATGTTGCAAGTGGAATAATACCACCATAGCAGTCTAGTGCAGAAATGGCCTGACTCTCTAATCCTATACAGTTACTGAAAGATAAGGCAAAGCCTGCCTGCGGGCACACAATTAAACAAGCAAAGCACAAAAGGAAAAAGGAACAGGGATGGAAGAGGAAAGCAAGCATTAGAGCTGTTGCTCCTTCAACGGCTGAGGGACATAGCTAGGTTGATTGCCCCTTTGTCAGAAAGCTATTCCTTGGAAATAATCTGTTCCACAATAATTTGCAAGCTGGCAACTGCACTTTGGGGAAAAACGTGCTAGAAAAGCACAATTGTTTTACACTATCTAAGGCCCTTTTCGCACCTTACCTTCGTCGCGGCAGTGGGGAGCAGCCGTTTGCGCGAGCCGCTCACGGCAGCCCTTCTGTCTCCCACAGTGGCTTGCCGGTTCTGCGACCGTCGCGCTAGTGCCCCGCCCCTTCCTTTCGCAGCGCAGCCTGGGAGCTGTCGGCTGCACTGGGGGAGGAAGTGTGACCAGGCCGGCTTGTTCGGCGCACCGCATGCAAATGCGCGAGGGCCCCGCGAGCATTGTGCGACCATACAGTATTTTCGGCTTAGAGCTGAAAATAAAAAAATGCACGCATGGCCCGCTTTAGGCTCGTGAACGTCGCGGGAGTAGGAGTGCGTCGTACGGATTGACGCTCCCATTCACACAACGCTCAAGGGGCCCTTGTGCAAAAAAAAACAAAAAAAAAACTGCGTGCGAAAAGGGCCTAAAAGTCAAACTGAATTTCACCAAAAGAGCTTCCATGTTAGTGGGTCAATGAATCCTGTGTGGGTTTTAGCTTGAAGTTTGAAATAGTTAAGGTGATGAACCTATTTTGAGGATAGGGTTTACCACCATGGGTATCTCCTCTAAAGCACACGCTAAAACTCAGAGCAGATTTACCACCCCACTAAGATGGAAGTCACTATCCAATGCCCCAGTGATGTATAGGAGGTACAGTTTACTAAGTAGAGAGCATACACGTCCACTTACTTCTCATTCAAAGATCTGATGTTTTGAGGCCTCGATGGGGAAAAGGGACAGGATAATTATGGGAAAAAGGTAAGTTCCTGATATGAACCTGCCTAAGTTTTGAGAACCTTGGTAAAAGTCTTACTCTTGGTCTCCCAAATATCACAGCCCTATTTGGTGAAGACACATCAAAGGGCCTTCTCAGTGGCTGCTCCCAGACTATGGAACTCACTCCCATGGAAGGCTAGACTGGCTCATTCTCAGCTCTTCTTTCACCACCACGAACATTTTTTTTCTTTAACAACAGGGCTTGGGCTATTCACCAATTGCTTCAGAAGAGTCTTTTAAAGAGGGGTAGGATGGGGAAGAAGTGCTGTACCTTCACCCACATTGCCGTGCTTTAAATATTTTGCAGTTCTTTTAAATTAGTGTTAAACAGGATGATGTATTTAATGTGTTTAAAACTGTTATTACTTTTATACTTGGCTTTAGCTATATTTTTGTTCTAATCTACATTGTGAACCACAGAGTCCCATATTTGGGGAAATTTCCAAAGGGATAGCCATGCTAGTCTGTAAAAGCATAAAAAGGGAAAATGTGGGTCACAGGAAGAAGGAATCTAGAAGAAGGGATCCAGAATCTTTGAGACTGAGGCCATTTCTGCACAAGACTGTTATAGCGCTATGATTCCAGTTTCAACATCCTATGGAATCCTGGGGTTTGCATAGGATGTTGAAACTGGAATCATAGCGCTATAACAGTCTTGTGCGGAAATGGCCTGACTGGCTTATTTCAGCATGAGCTTTCATGGACATTAATCAAGTTCTTCAGAGGTAAAAGGGATTAATATCTCTGAAAGCTCATGTTGAAACAAACCAGTTAGTCTCACAGGGGCTACAAAATTCCTTTTTTGCAACATTTCCTTGTGCTTTGTAATATTGGGCAAAAGGCAGCATATAAATTAAATTGCAAAATAAGTAGTTCTTTCCTCCCCGCAACTTTATGAAGCTACTGGTTCAATAAAATACCATTTTGCCCAAATACAATCCAAACTGGCCCCATTCCTGAAACACTTGTGTGGGCTGAGCTGTAAAGGTGACTTGGTTCCTTGTGTCTCCAACGGGAAATGAGAATTGGCATTCAACCAAGCTGTCTTGTCTCTAATACAGGGGTAAGTAATTGTTACTGTTGTTGTTGTTGTTGTTGTTGTTGTTGTGTGCCTTCAAGTAATTTTTGGCTTATGGAGCCCCTCAGGCAAATCTATCATGAGGTTTTCTTGGCAAGATTTGTTCAGAGGGGGTTTCCCCTTGCCTTCCTCCAAGGCTAAGAAAGTGTCACGTGCCCGAGATGTGGAGGGTGACCAAAATGGTAAAGGATCTGGAAGCCATGCTCTATGAAGAACGCCTTAGGGAGCTGGGGATGTTTAGTCTGCAGAAGAGAAAGTTAAAAGGGACACGACAGCCATGTTTAAAGATTTGAAGGGATGTCATGTCAAGGAGGGAGCAGGCTTGTTTTCTGCTGCTCCAGGGACCAGGACAAGGAGCAATGGATTCAAACTACAGAAAAAAAGATTCCACTTAAACCTCAGGAAGAACTTCCTGATGGTCAGAGCTTAGAGTGTGGTGGAGTCTCTTTCTTTGGAGGTTTTTAAGCAGAGGCTGGATGGCCATCTGTCAGGAGTGCTTCGATGGTTCCTGATTGGCAGAAGGGAGTTGGACCAGATGGCCTCTGTGGCCTCTTCCAACTCTAGGACTCTTATGACGATCACCCAGTCAGTTTCCATGTCTGAGCAGAGATTTTAGCTCTAGTCTCCCAGGGTCCTAAGCCAACACTCATGTCACTATACCACACTGGTTCTCTTGTGGGAAGCGAGGGTGCCACATTAACCTACCCAGGAAACCTTGGAAGACTGCTCCCCCCAAAAAAAAGAATAAAAAAATTATTTTGCCTCCAAAAGGCCTTCAGAGGGCATAGGGGGCATTTTCATCCTCTTTTGGGGAGACCCTAGGTAGGGTTCCCAGATCTCAGGTTCCTCTTCTTCAATCCACAGGCAAGGGAGAGGAATCTCAGGCCAAGAGAACTGTAGGTGAAAAGTAGAGGTGCGTTCTTCTCATTTTTAAACACATGTTTTGATTGGAAAGGCATACTCTGAGAAACTGTGGTTAATGCTCAATGATTCGTACTTAATAACACAGAATCATAGCATTGGAAGAGACCACAAAGGCCATCTAGTCCAACCCCTTACAATGCACGAATGCACAATCAAAGTAATTCCGACAGATGACCACCCAGTGTCTGATTGAAAACCTCTAAAGAGGGAGACTCCACCACACTGTTAGGGTCTTCCTGAGGTCCTCTTTTTGTAGTGTCACCAGTTCCCAACCCCGTGTGGTATCACAAATCCCTAACTTTCAGTCCCTGGCATCTCAGGGCCTACAAGAGTCGTAACCTGGCAGCTCTACGCTGGGACATTTTGGGCCCAGGAGAGGCCTTTTTTGAACAGCAGGAAGTGGCTGTAAGTCAATTTCTGTTCCCATATATATATATATATATATATATATCTCCTCTCCTGTTACAACCTAATGCAATATATATGACATCAGTCATAGCGTCACAGTGCTATTCAGCATTTCTCCTGTCCTTAGCCTTCCGAGTTGTGATCTATGTCAGGTGAAGTGTCTCTAGATCTTGAGGATGGAGGAGATTTATCGTTTTGGGCAAACTGTAGCAGCAACTGGCTGCTAGCCTTTCAGCCAAAATGAGTAGATGAGTTGGCCTTCAGCAAAAGCAGACAGCAAAAGATGCAGAATCACAGATCATCTGTCAAACTCCGAGATTTCCCACACTCTTGTCCGTAAGACACACGACCACAAAAGGGGGAAAAATGGCCTCCCATTTCAAAAATGGCAGGAAAAATATTTGATAGTTGCTCATCATTACAAGGAGAACCATGCCAAGGGAAGAAAATACCATGCTTCCAAAAGATGGCAGTGCCATCTGGAGAGATGCCGCTAGTTAATTTTGTCACTGCCAATTCAATCCCCAACAGAGGTGTGATGGAACATAATGTGGAGACTTCCTGAAATTTACACTCCATGTTTACTATTACAATCCAAGCCTGAGCTATAAGAGGCTGACCAACTGGGACAGTCTTCTGCATATTCTCAGAATTACTCTCATCTTGAATTATGCCATAATTGGCTGAGAGCCTACGCTGGGGTTGCATAATGTAAACCTCCTCATGTGAAATTACAGGCTGATTGTGTTGAATGGTAATGTTGCATAATGAACTACACAAACATAAGTGCAACTAATTTCCAACTTGTTATTGCTGTTACTACCATTATTACTGTTATTTTCTTGTGATTAGTTTACTCATTTATATTTTAGGTTTTTTTCCTTCATATTGGGACTCAAGATGGCTTATAGGACATTAAACCCAGAGCAGATTATAACATACAAAAATATCAGTAAAATATATATAAAAGTTACTGCAAAAACCAATTAAACAATCTGAATAATTAAAACTATTTACACATTAGTTTAAAGACAGGAGATAAAAACAACAACAGAATAATACCCCATTGCTATTAGTGCCTAAAAGCTTGATGGAATAGGAAGCTTTTCCTTTTCCTATGCCAGGAGAGCAAGGAAGGAACCATCCCAAGGGAGGGAGTTCCAAATTCTGAGATTAGCTACCAAGAAAGCCTTGAAAAGGCAGTGGGACTGACAGAAACCCCCACCCCACCCCATAAGATCTCAGAGCTCAAGCAGGCTCATATACTGTAGGAAGATATAGTCCCATCGACATCCTGGATCCAAGCCATCTAGGTCTTTATAGGTCATGACCAGCACATTGCATTGTGCCCAGAAACAGACCAGCAGCCAGTAGAGATGCTGCAGCAAAAAAGTTATATGCCATCTGTCTCAGCAGGGGCAACAGATATGCATCAGCCAAGAAAGTGCATCCACATACCCAATGTCACTACACTGCACAACTCTGAATGCACAACTCTACTTCTGCAATCTTGAACTAAATGCAAATGTTGCACATCAGATCAATTGTTGATCAGATGTTGTGCATCAGACAAAACTAAAGACTTTTAGGCTATTTCTACACTACGCTGTTATAGTGCTATTATTCCACTTTCAACCTCCTGTGGAATTCTGGGGTTTGTAGTTTACTGAGGCCAAAGAGCTCTCTGGTTGAGAATTCTAAATGCTCCTCCCTAAACTGCAAACCCTAGGATTTCACAGGATGTTGAAAGTGGAATAACAGCACTATAACAGTTTGGTGCAGAAATGGCCATAGTCTGGCAAGGAGAGAAAGAGAAGCTTCATAGGAATCAATGTCTCTTAAATAGAAGATACTGACTTCAAGCACCTGGCACCCAGAGGTGGTCACCTGTAAATCTGGCAGCTGCGGGGAATCCTTGTCATTTTTCAGTGGACTGTGCTCTTGGTGTTCCTGTATTTCCTCTCTACTACTACTACTACTACTACTACTACTACTACTACTACTACTATTATTATTATTATTATTATTATTATTATTATTATTATTATTATTATTATTATTACTATTATTTATTTGTATCCCGCCTCTCCATATGGATCGAGGCGGCGAACAACTTACAAATAGCATGTATTTCGAAACATTTTCTATACATCCCTCCAACAAGCTGGGTACTCATTTTACCGACCTGAGAAAGGATGGAAGGCTGAGTCAACCTTGGAGCCCGGAAGGATCGAACTCACAACCTTGTGGCTTGCAGTACTGGCATTTAACCACTGCGGCACCAGGGCTCCTTGCATTCTTGACCCCTGGACTGGCTATGTTTAATGACTCCATGTTTCATCCCCTTCTGGCTTTGGAGATCTGGGCTACTAGCTTGCATAATGACCTCTGGACTGGCTGAATCCTTGTCCCTGCAGCAACCTTCTTGAGTCACTCATGCATGAGCAGGACTAGTCTGGCTTCCCTGCAACTGCTTCCCTTAAGTGAATCTCTCCTTTTGGACACTAGCTGCCTGAAGGCATCAGGACAATCTGCCCAGTGGGTTCAGTACCTTGGATAGCTCCTTTAAAGTTCAGATTAAACCCCAGGGCAGACTGACCAACCTACTGACAAAAAAGCCACTGACTACCCTTGGACTTCTCTCTGAGGCTCTGAAAACCACTTCTAACAAATACCAGAGGTTGGAAGGATCTTCTTCTTTATATTTATTTGGGTGCAGATGGGATCTGCAAGCAGGAGCACTCACACGCCAGATGGCACTGAAATATTAAGTTAACAGTTCCTTCTGCTCCAAGCTGAGTCGCCGCTCCCTCAACCGTCATGAAGTCAGTGGACTTAAAAACATAAAGACGAGCAAGTCAGTCCCTCGTGTTGCTTAAATATTCAAGGAAAAACATCCCGTCCCCCCTCTTTACATTCCCCCTCAAACCTACCCACAATGCTCCATTTCTCAGAAGAGAGAAGGTGCTGGTATTGTTCTGTCATGATTGCAGCTACCGGCTGCTCCAGATAAATAAAACACTCAGCCAACCTCTGACTTTAAAAAAAAAAACAGAGAGAAGAAGGAAAGCAGCAACATTCTGATTCTCCATAGCAACAGCAACAATCCCTAGGTAAGCCAAGACATCTACACAGCGTGAGAGAGACTTCGCTGTTATATTTTTTGTGTCTCTCTGCTGTGTGCAAACAGGGTTTTTAATTACTATTTTATTCATATAACACTCTGCTTTTCCACCAATAATGGACTCGAGGCAGCTAACAAATTATTAAAAGCAGTGCAGATTAACATACAAAAGCATCAATAATGATGTGTTATAGTCTTCCCTGCACTTTCACAAGGGTTTGGGGTGCAGAACTCTTGCAAAAGTGGAAAAACCACAAGCCTTCCCCTACCCCCATCCCCTTCCATTTTGCATGGGAATGGGAAGGGGGGAGTTTCGGAGGAGGAAAGGAAATCTCACAGGAGCCTTCCCCCTCCCCATTCCCTTCTGTTTTGCCTCGGCACAAGTTCTCCATGCAGGGGCAAAATGCACGGAAATGGGAGGAAGGCATGCGTGCTTGCAAATAATCAAATTCGCAAAGGTCAAATGTGCAAATGTGGAGGGAGAACTGTATTAAAAAACAATTAAACAAGCTCTAAAGCAGTGGTTCTCAACCTTCCTAATGTCGCAAATAATACAGTTCCTCATGTTGTGGTGACCCCCAACCATAAAATTATTTATTTATTATTTACAATGCCCCCCCCCCCGGCAAAGGCTGCCTCACTGGCCAGGAACGCGGGGTTGGGCAGGGAGGGAAAGAGGAGCTGCGCATCTCCCCCGGGAAAAAACTCCGAGACCCCCCTCCGGGCTCTGTTTCTGCTTAGCTCTTGTTTCCGCTGGGGGGGCAGTGTGGGAAAAGTTTCCAGAGTGTCGACTCTGGCCAGGGGGGGGGGAGGAATCCCAGCACCTTTGTATTTTGCAGCGGGCACAGCTCGTCCCCCCTCGGAAAAAGCGCTGCCTTGTGGCCCCCCGGCCCTTCCACAGCACCCCCCTCCATGGCGAGTGGGGCAGGGGCCGTGGTGAGGAGGGGGCCTGCCCCCCTGCTGCCGCCGCCCCCCCAAGCTGGCCCGTCAGACAGGAGGTTCTCCCGGTAGCGTAGAAGGGGAGTAATTTCAGTTCCTTCTGAACAGGGGGCAGGAGGACACGAGCGCGTGGCTCGTGCTTGTGCACCACCACCGAGGAGGGAATGGAGCCTAAGACCCTTGGAAATACGTATTTTCCGATGGTCTTAGGCGGCCTCTGTGAAACCCCCAAAGGGGCCGCAACCCACAGGCTGAGAACCACTGCTCTAGAGCTTAAGCTATTTAAAACCCATTCACAGACAAAACATTAAGAAACCAACAAAACAGCACACACACAAACAGATGTTACTTCCTCTTTATATCCTGTTTAAAAACAAAAGGCCTCTTCTGGTCCTAAATGGACCAAGAAAGTGGTAAAAATATTCTCCATGCTCCCCAGAGGGAATTTGGGGCAAAAAGGAAACAAGAGGAACACAAAATGGCTGTAGGGACCATACTTTGCCTACCACTGTTCTATAGGGAGGGGCTTCCAAAGTCTGCAAGCAGTGAGAATGCCCCCACCCCTGTTCCCATTGAACATGCCTGGAAAATCAGTGGGAAAGAGATCACAGCCTCTCCCCATGAATTCAAAGCTCTAAGAGGCTCATATAGGGAGATACAGTCCTCTAAACAGCCATGCAGAATTGCAGAGAAAATGTAAATATGAGTTTGGGGTGCAGGACAGGCTCTGTTATCAGGTAGAACAAGACAACAGCTTCAGGAAGAAGACATTGGGAGGGCAGTAACTGAACCCCCTCTTGCAGTTTTCCCAAGTCTCTGAGCTCATTCTTTCTATTGGAACATCCGCATCTGATAGCGCATCATGTAGAGAAAGAAATTACTTTAAGAAATTGTTTTAAGTACTTGACAATTATTTAGCAGATGAAGAAGAGAAGTAAAGACGTGTCTTTTTCAAATTAAGAATATGCAGCTAAATGGACACTGCTTGGTAAAAAAAGATTGAAAGTAAGGAGAAAGATGCTTCAGGAAGAAAAACAAGTTAGACAGGATCTATTTGATAAAGACAAGCTAGAAACAAGAGTTACGCAAAGTAGCCTTTGTACCCTTGGTACAACACCGAGTTGAAAAACAAGATTTCAAGGCAGAGATAAGCAAACTATGCAGTTTTTGAAAGATTAATCTGTAGTTTTCATCAGAATGGGTTTTAACCAATGGGAATTATAAACATATATGAGGGTGTATAAATTCTAGATGAAAATCATATTCAGTGCCGACTCATTCCAGAGTGAGAGCTTGATCGGTCCAATTGTGCAATTGTAATCTTTAATTGTCTTAATTAAAATCCTGTGTTCTCACATCATTCAAACTCTCTGAGTTTTTATTGCCTCCATAGTTCAGGGGGAGACAGTTTTGCAGCAACAGACCTGATGGCTTCCATATGAGCAGGGTGGTGACTCCACACTGGCTTTTAGTCTGGACTTTAAAAGAGCCATACAAGGTTTTAAGCCCTCTTCTGCCAAAATAGTTTAGGCACCTTGGATAGCTCCTTTCAAGTTAATCTCCAGAATGGAGTCAGCATCCCCACCCAAGAACTCAGCAGCTGCCATTTGGGGTTGGAGCATGGGAGGTGTAAAGGTACATCACTGGATACTAAAATTAGGATTTTCCACACCAGGGCTGCTGCTGCTAAGGTGACTTGAAGATCTCTCATTTATAGGGTCATCATAGGTTGAAGTCAACTTGCTGGCAGTTATGTGGGAGGACACAGTTATGTGTGTCAAATGGCTTTTCCTGAAACCCCGTTAAATTGGGCTGTTGCCTTCTGTCTAATCTGCAAAGAATCACACAATTTAACATGGAGGAAAGTTTCTACGGTTGCCCAAATGGAAATTGGAGAGGGCTCCTGCACCTTTAATGGTTATGCAGAAGAGAGAATTTCAGCAAATGTTGCCTGTTACCTGGTTGCTTGGCAAAAGCATCTCCTGGAATGTTCTCTTCCAGACACTCACTGAAGATACAGGCGACCTCTCCCATTTTCAGCCTGGCTACTCTATTGCTCAAGGAGCTCAGACTGATTGCATTCACACTTGTGTTTGCCGAAGAAACAAACTGTACCCAGTATTTGCTTTAATCCTGTGGTTTCTCATCTGTGAAAAAAAGCAGAGCAGAAACTAATCTTCTCCTGCCAGGTTATTACAAGCAATGATAATGTGCCATTAAAAATAAGAAAATGAATTTCTGTTTAACTAGTTTTAAGAGAGTTTCGTGCTATTTTACTTTTAAAAAGCTCCCCTGTGTCCCACCAGTGGGGAAAATACATTATATGAAGACATAGAATTATAGAGTCATAGAGTTGGAAGAGACCACAGGGACCACCCAGTCCAATCCCCTGCCTTTCAGGAACACACATCAAAGCACTCCCTTTGATAAATGGCCATCCAACCTCTATTTAAAAATCTCCAAAGGAAGAGACTCTACCATACTCCAAGGCAGCCTATTCCACTGCTGGACAGCTCTGACCATCAGGAGGTTCTTCCTCAGGTTCAGGTGGAATCTCTTTTCCTGTAGTTTGAATCCATTGCTCCTTGTCCTAGTTTCTGGAGACATGGAAAACAAGCCCCTTCCCTCTTCGATACAACATCCCTTATTTAAACATGGCTATCATGTTCCCTCTTAGCCTTCTGTTTTCTGCAGACTAAACACACCCAGCTCCCTAAGATGCCCTCATAGTGCATGGCTTGCAGACCCTTCACCATTTTGGCTGCCCTCCTCTGGAAAAGTTCCAGCTTATCAATATCCTTCTTGAATTGAGGTACCCAGAACTGGACACAGGATTCTAGATGAGGTCTAACCAAAGCGGAATAGAGTGGTACTATTAGTTTCCTCGATCTGGACACCATACTCTTATTGATGCAACCAAGAATTGTGTTGGCTTTCTTGACTGTCACATCACACCACTGACTCATGTTGTGCTTGTGGTCTACTAAGACTCCTAGATCCCTTTCACACATGCTGTTGTCCAGTCAGATGTCTCTCATCCTATATTTGTGCATTTCATTTTTTCTGCCTATGTGTAGGACCTTCCATTTCCTTCTGTTGAAATTCATTTTGTTAGCTTTGGCCCAGCTCTCCAATCTGTCAAGGTCATTTTGAAATTTGATCCTGTCCTCTGGGGTATCAGCAGACCCTCCCAATTCGATGTCATCTGCAAATTTGATCAGCATGCCCTCTACTCCTTCATCCAAGTCATTGATGAAGATGTTGAATAGCCCTGGGCCCAGGACAGAACCGTGTGGCACCCCACTAGTCACCTCTCTCCAGGATGAAAAGCAGCCGTTGGTGAGCACCCTTTGGGTTTGGTTGGTCAACCAATTACAAATCTACCTAACAGTAGCATTGTCCAGCCCACATTTTATAAGCTTCTTTGCAAGAACGTCATGGGGAACTTTGTCAAAGGTCTTACTGAAGTCAAGAAATTTTACATCCATAGCATTCCTTTCATCTATCAAGCTTGTAATGCTATCATAAAAAGATATAACATTAGTCTGGCATGACTTGTTTTTGAGAAACCCATGTTGACTTTTAGTAACCACAGCATTGCTTTCTAAGTAATTACAAACTGTCTGATTAATGATCTGCTCTAGAATCTTTCTAGGTAAAAGAGATTTCCCTGTTGCAACTCTCACTTATGGAATGCTTTCTCTTTAGAGGCCCAGCTGGCACCAACTTTGCTTTCATTTTGGCATCAAGCCATATAGTCTTTGGAGTCTAATGATTTTATCCAATTTATATATGTACACAAGAGCAGTACAATCTAGTGGTCTGAGTGTAGGACTAGGATTCTGCCTGAGTGGGGTCTAAATCTGCCATAGAAACCCACTGGGTGTCCTTGGGCAAGTCACAGTCTCTCAGACTTAGAGGAACGCAATGGTAAATCTTCTCTCAATAAATCTTGCCAAGGAAAGCCCATGTCAGAAATTATCTGAAGGCACACAACAACAGGGTACATCTACGTAGTGTTAAATGTCATAACATTTGTAGATTTGTATATATTTTAAACTTCATATAGAGTAGACTGTATATTACTTTTTACTGCTTCAGTATTTTACATTTTTAAGTTTGATTTTATTGTATACTGCTCTGAGATTAAAGATGTAGGGTGGGATGTTGATATTTGAAGTAATAAATACACAAAATGAAATTTCCTGCCAATTGTGTTTTTGTTAAAGACACTCTCTCTCAGGGATGACGGGAGCAGAGGAAAGAGGTAATACCAGTAATTATGCTGGTGTTATCACAGCCCCTTTAAATAATAAAAAGTTAAGTCAAAATGGCAGAGATAGACAGGTAGGCCCAGAGCAAAGCTTCTAACTTCTGGAAAACAGAATTCTGATGAGCTGAATTGTGCAAGGCCATAAAGAGCAGGAGCACAGAAAATGTTCTCTTCCGCTCTAGCGGAGAACAGCCTTCTCTCACAAGATGTTTTGAACAACTTCTACAATCTCCAGCTTCCGAAACCAATAGGCTGTCCAAAACATCTGGAGGGCTACAGGTCAGAGATGGCTGATACAGTCCCAAGTGTTTACAGGTCCTTTATTCCCAAGAAGTGCAAAACAAGTTTGGAAGTTTTTTATTACAATTCTTAAAATTCCTCCAGCCAACCCACACTTACTTACTTACTTACTTACTTACTTACTTACTTATTTATTTGTATCCCGCCTCTCCACATGGATCGAGGCGGCAAACAACTTACAAATAGCATGTATTTCTATACTTGCCCCCAACAAGCTGGGTACTCATTTTACCAACCTGCGGAAGGATGGAAGGCTGAGTCAACCACATATGGCCGATAGTCACTGACTAGTTACAATTCAGACTGGGGTTGCCAGAGTGAAAACAGGAGAAGGCTCCTGTACCTTTAATGGTTGTGTGGAAGAGGAAATCTTAGCAAATGTTGCTTGTCACACAATCAGATAACAAGCATCCCTTGCAGATAGTCTCTTTTCTGGCCCTCTCCAGTTTTTACTCTGGCAACCCTAGTTGTGACACCACAAAACTCACTTCAAAAATCAGAGCTATGTGAAGATGTCCTCCTATCCAGGAACTACGTGACAAATCAAATCTATGTAGCACATGAGACACCATTCTGAAGGTTTTTTCCGCAGTTCTACAGATAGAAAACAGTGAACTTGGGAGCTTCTGATTTGAGAAAATGCAAAACCTATGCAAAGTAAATGCAAGCTTTGACAACGGTGCTCTCCCCCCTCACCACAGAGCACAGACACACCTCAAATGAACATGACAAGAGACAAACACTCCTCCCAGCTGTGAAGCTGCAAAAGCAGACAGAAATTGTTCCATTTATGGACTGGGGGAAAAGGTGGGAATTCTGTGTGTTGGTAGTAAATATTGCAAACACATACACTCCAAAATACACACTTCATCATTTTGGATTTTGTATAACAGTCAAAGCTGCTACTCCTGCATTCAGCCAGTATGCATCTCTCTTGGGAAGACATATTTCAGTGAAAGCCATTCTTAAGATGCCAGTCTATAATTAAGATTGCTATGATAAAGGTAATGCTTCTGATATTTGAATGATTTATATATGCTAATAATAAATCAAAGGACAAAAATAGCTGGAGATTTCCATTCTGTAGTTTTCCTCATTGCCACGAGATGGCAACATATGTTCAACAGAAAGAGTTTGAATTAGCTCTGCTGCCTTTAGCTTTCACAGTTGTGTGAGCAGAGGGGAGAAAATGCCATTGCTTTTTTAAATAAATACTTTTATATACTTTTTAAACAAAAATGTGTTTATGCTTACTTCTCAGCTAGAGATAAGTGCGTGGGGAGGAACAAGGTGGACTAGTAAACTTTTCAAACGTCTGTTTGCCTACTAATTGCTCTGCTATGTTGAGAGAGCCACCGAATCTCTCATTTTCCAATAGCTTTAAGAGTTCCCAAAAGGACAGAATTGTGGCAAGTGAAGCTTTTCTCACATCTGAATGACTGCTAGCTACTACTTGAATACCCAGGAGCATACAACTTTTAAATGTACAGAAACCAGAGCCATAAAAAGAGATGGTCCAGAAACCTGCTGGGGTCTTAAAAATGCCAAAGTTCCCCAGTGGAAGCAATTGGATGTTTTTCTGTGATGCAGAATGTCTTCATTCAATTACAGAAGAAAATTTGTGCATGTGGTGCCATTCCATATGAATTATGCATGGATATGCCTTTGCGTGGAACCTCGCTGGACATTGTGCATGGATCTGCATTTTCATTTAGCTGTGCACATGATTGCATGCTTGCATGCAACTCAGTTGTTCAGTGTTGCTATCCAGTGCATGGTGGTACAGCTCAGCATTCAGAGATTAATACAGATGTCAAAACTTGGTCACAGATCTTTTAAGTTTATGTCATAGAATTATAGAATCACAGTGTTGGAAGAGACCAGAATGGCCATCCAGTCCAAACCCCTGCCATGCAAGAATATACAATCAAAGCATTCCTGAATGACGGCCATCCAGCTTCTGCTTAGAAACTTCCAATGAAGGAGACTCCACCATACTCGAAGGCAGTGTATTCCACTGTCAAACAGCTCTTACCATCAGGAAGCTCTTCCTGATGTTTAGGTAGGATCAATGTCCCAGTCTCTGGAGCAGCAGAAAGCAAGCTTGCTCTGTCCTCTACATGACATCCCTTCAAATATTTAAACATGGCTATCGTGTCACCTCTTCACCTTCTCTTCTCCAGGCTAAACATACTCCAGGCTAAACATGAGTCAGCAGTGTGACGTGGCAGCCAAGAAAGCCAACGTGATTCTTGGTTGCATCAATAGGAGTAGGGGGTCTAGAGGGAGGTAATGGTACCACTCTATTCTGCATTGGTTAGGCCTCATTTGGAATACTGTGTCCAATTCTGGGTACCTCAATTCAAGAAGGATGTCAACAAGTTGGAACGTGTCCAGAGGAGGGCGACCGAAATGGTGAAAGGCCTGGAAGCCATGTCCTACGAGGAACAGCTCGGGGAGCTGGGGATGTTTAGTCTGCAGAAGAGAAGGTTAAGAGGGGACATGATAGCCATTTTTAAATATTTGAAGGGATGCCATGTTGAGGAGGGAGCAGGCTTGTTCTCTACCACTCCAGAGACTAGGACAAGGAGCAATGGATTCAAGCTGCAGGAAAGGAGCTTCCACTTGAACCTCGGGAAGAACTTCCTGACAGTCAGAGCTGTCCAGCAGTGGAATCTGCTGGCTCGAAGTGTGGTAGAGTCTCTTTCTTTGGAGGTTTTTAAACAGAGGCTGGATGGCCATCTGCTGGGAATGCTTTGATGGGTGCTCTTGCATAGCAGGGGGTTGGACTCGATGGCCCCTGGGATCTCTTCCAACTCTATGATTCTATGGCCCTTTCCACACGGGGTAAGTAGAGCGGCACGGTGTGACCTCTGATGGAGGTCGTCTGCACCTTGGGAGTGGACTGGGTCGGACTACTTGTCGCAGTTCCGCACTTCAGTCTGCCCTGGAGCGACCCAAAGTGGTCGCACAGTGTGCTTTTTAAAAACCTGTTTTTACAGGCTTTTCAAAAGCACGGAGCACGCCACTCCATGCCACTCCATTCCCGCGCTCCAGTGCAGATTTGCAGGCTCGCACCAATGTGAGCCTGCAGATCTGCTGGGGCAGGCTTTAGGCTGGCAAGCTTCAGTGGTTGGTGGGTAGCCTCCACCAACTGGAAGCGGCCATTTTGGACGCCGGAGCAGTGCGGAGCGACGAGTTCGCACTGCTCCTCATCAGGATGGACCCAAACGGACCCACCAAAAAGTCTGGTGAGTAGCAGCAGGGAGCGTTTCCCTCGCTGCGTGCGGAAAGGGCCTATGATTCTATGACCTTCCTAGGCTGCTCCTCAGTTGAACTGTGGTGCCCAGATATGGACACAGTATTCCAAGTGAGGTACGAACAAAGCAGAACAGA
Organism: Ctenosaura bakeri; assembly: GCA_948474755.1. Lineage (NCBI taxonomy): Eukaryota > Metazoa > Chordata > Lepidosauria > Squamata > Iguanidae > Ctenosaura > Ctenosaura bakeri. The sequence continues at coordinate 19,450 of CAOLHI010001782.1, forward strand.
GTAGTACTATCATGTATCCCATTACTTCCCTCAAGATCTCAAGAGAGGGTACATGGCTCTTTATTCACCACTCACTCCAATTTTATCCACTAATCACTTCTTGTTTGGGGGAAAAAAACGCAAGTGTGGATTTAAAACAATTAGGGGAGACCGCACTGAAATTCCTCCCCACACCCTCTATAGAGCTGTAGGGAGCTCTTTAAGTTGAAAAAGGGGGAACTAGACATAGACAACCCTCTGAGTTAGGATACAACCCTTTGTCTATTTCATTCTAGTGAGCAGAAATTGAATAATTTCAACTCTAATTCACAATTCAGAATGTATCGAACTGAGTGCTCTCTGCGTAAACACACACATACAAACACACCCACAGAGAGACACATACAGTTGGCCCTCCATACTTGCAGATTCTGTATCCACGGATTCAACCAACCATGGCTTGAAAATATTAAAAAAAATCCAAAAAAGCAAACTTTGATTTTTGCCATTTTATATATGAGACACACTTTTACTACACCACTGTACATATAGGGATTTGAGCATCCACAAATGTTCAGATCCATAGGAGTACTGGAATCAAATCCTAGCAGACACTGAGGGCCCACACCTCCCATGTGTGGCATAGAAAACTAAATTTTCTGCACAAAACACCTCTGTGTGGACAAATTGACAATGTTGACAAAGGGACAAATTGACAATGTGCACAGTGCACAACCCTGAAAATCTCTAGGGGTCTATTCTCAATATGAGGAGGGCGACATGAATCGGGGACAGACGCAACACATGCACTCTTGCTCTCCTGCTTTGCACGTTGTTGTTGTTACCTGTTCAACCATTTGAAAAGGGCTTATCTCTCAGCTAAACCTGCCTTAGAAGGTTGACACAAAATGGGTGAAATCCCTGACTATGCTGAAACAATAACAATTATTAAGCTCTGACTAGCAAATTAGCCACTGTGCTCATGACATGCCAAGGCTTTCATGATTGCACAAAGCACTTTCTTTATTTCCTTCTTTCAAGAAAAGCAAATATTCGCTTTCATCTTGGCTCCATACCAAGGTAAGCTAACAAAAGAGATTGCTGAATGCCAAGAAAAGCTCTGGAAACTGTGTTAGGAAGTAATGAACAAGGTCTTTGGGGAAATCTATTACAGATATGGCTTCTGTTGTTGTTTTTCAATCACAGTTTATAGACCAGCCAGTTCTTCAAAATGGTAGGTTTGGTGCACTATGTACGGCTGTGAAAGCTGGACGGTGAAGAAAGATGGCAAGAGGGGAAAAAAATCATTTGAAATGTGGTGCTGGAGAAGAATTCTATGAACATCATGGACTGCTTAAAAAAGACAAACAAATGGGTCTCAGAACAAATCAAGCCCCAATTCTCACTAGAACCAACAAAGACTGAACTGAGGCTGTCCTACTTTGGATGTATCATAAGACAGTCTGACTCACTAGAAAAGATGATACTGCTTGCTAAAATGGAAGGCAGTAAGAAAAGAGGGAGACTGTATTACAAGTGGATTGAATGAATCAAGGAAGTCACAGCTGCCCTGAGTTTGCAAGACCTGAACAAGACCTGACAATTTGCATCCTGAAGGTCTCTAATTCACAGCGTCGATATAAGTCAAAGTCAACCTGACAGTAAATGACAACAAGGCTTGTATTCAAACTGATGCAAAAAAAGTAAGAGAGGGCTTAGCTGCTGCAGAAATTCAAAAAGTACAATGGCCCCATGACTTTTGTGAGGGTTCCAGGCACAGAACCCTCGTGAAAGTTAAAAAACCATGAATAACTAACTCCCTCCTGCCCAAGGGAGTACTCCCCCTCCCATTCCCTTCTAGGGCTCCCCACCATTTGCTTGCATTTTGCTCAGGCATGCTGCCTTCCAGGCGCCCAGCCGGGGGAGTTGGCAAGTGTTCACTTGCGTTTTGCCCAGGCGTGCTGCCTTCCAGGCACCCAAGACATGAGGACATGAACTTCTCCCTCCATTCATTTGCGTTTCAGCTGGGCACACTGCTTTCCAGGCACCCAGGCAAAAGGCAAATGAATGGGAGGCGGCAGCTGCACACGTGTGCACTTCCCTCTCATTCTCTTGCATTTCACCCAAGCACACTGCCTTCCAGGTGCACGAGCAACAAGCAAGCAAAAGAGAGGGGGCAGCAACACAACTGGAGACGGCACGCACATGGAGCTGCCCCCTGCCACTCGCTTGCTTTTTGCCCAGGTCTGTGGAAGGACATGCGTGCCTAGGCAAAAGGCAGGGGAATGGGAGGAGGAGAATGGGGAGGAGGCAAGCACACACCTCATGAATAATCAAGTTTGCGAAGATCAAACCCGTGAATGCAGAGGGACGACTGTATACTCCTGCACAAGTGAATCACTAGGTCCATTTCCACACTGGACTGTTATAGTGCTGTGATTCCACTTTCAACATCTGATGGAATCCTGAGGTTTGCAGTTCCAGGATTCCATCAGATGTTGAAAGTGTAATCACAGCACTATAACAGACCAGTGCAGAAATGGCCTAAGTGATAGCAATTTCCATAACAGGGTGCCCTACTGCAGTCAGGTACCCACACAAATATACAAGTGTTGTACAAGGTACAGAGCTTGGGAAAGATGGCTTTATTTTTCCAATATAACTTCCAGAATCCCACATGCTGGCAGGTGGATTCTATGAGCTATAATCTAAAAAAAGTAACTTTCCAAGAAAGCCACTATCCAGCATCTGGACTGGGTCTGAGAATGCATCAGGTAGCAAACAACCTAGACAATAAGTTTTAACAAGTCATGTCATCTCTGGACTTGAAGAAAGCAAGTCTCTCTTTTCCCTTGCATCCCAACAAAGGACTGGGGCTGAGAAGTCAGGCAGATTTTTAACTGATGGCAAAGAAAAAGATTAGGACTTGGAAGGGCATCTATGAAATTCAAGAAAAGATCTTGAAATGTAAAGCTATATCATTGAATACTAAAGTCAAGATTGTCCACGCTATTGTATTTCCACTTTCTATGCATGGTTGTGAAAGCTGGACAGTGAAGAAAGCTGACAGGAAGAAAACCAACTCACTCAAAATGTGGTCCTGGAGAAGAGTTCTGCAGATAGCCTGGACTGCTAAAAAGACAACTGCATGGGTCCTAGAGCCAATCAAACCTGAACATTCCCTAGAAGCCAAGATGACTAAACTGAAACTGTCATACTTTGACCATATCATGAGAAGACACGACTCACTAGAAAAGACAATATTGCTAGCTAAGGTGGAAGGCAGTAGGAGAAGAAAAAGACACCAATACAGATGGATAGGCTCAATCAAGGAAGACCCCCCTGAATCTGCAAGAGCTGAGCAGGGTTGCTGAGGAAAGGGTGACCTGGAAGTCTCTCATCCACAGCATCACCGTAAGTCAAAGTCAACTTGATGTCAATTAACAACAAGAAGGCAGGAATATAGAATCTCTGGAATACAATCTCCTTATTTCCAGTCACTGATCAGTTTTTTAAATCCTATGAAGCCATTCCTTGGAAATAAGCTCTCTGGCTTACAGCCAAGGAAGCTGTTGCACTGCAGCTTACTTCTGAGCAGACCGGCACGGAATTGAGCTGTGCTTTGTACACTTGAGGAGGAAACATGAACTAGTAAGAATTACATCTGACACAGCTCACTTTGCTTGGACGGGGGCGGGGGGCTTGCTTTGTTCCTTTAGTCCTACCTACTGAAGAAATACGGATCTATTTGGAATCTGATTCTTAGATGGAAAGAGGTTTTCTCCCACCCATAAGTTAAGAGCTTCAGTCTTCCTGCTTAGGCATAGAAAATTTGAAGCTCCCGAAGCCCACAACAGTCCGTCGGAACTTAGGCAGTTACTTTTGGACATTTTGTCATAATTTTCACCCCACCTCTTCCCCCCCCCCAAAAAACTGGTGAAGGGAATCAGTGGGACTGGCTGAAGTGAGGGTCTTGGGTTCCCCACAGGGCCCATGAGTCACATTTTATCTGCCCCATTTTACAGAGATAATGAAACTCCCACAATTCTGTCAGTTCTGTCAAGCATCTGGCAATAGGCTGATTAATACTGTCTTTCTACTAGCTCTTGAAAAAAAAAACTGGTAGAAATAGGTTCATTTATTTATCTTTGGTGAACTGGATATGTTCACCTTTTGCTACTTGACTCTGTATTTTTCACAGAATCATAGAGTTGGAAGGGACCACAAGGGCCATCTAATCCAACCCCATGCTATGAAAGAATACACAACTAAAACACTCCTGACTAAAGCACTACATATTTTATTTCTTATATTTTTATTTTACCACATTATGCAATGTGTTTTAGAATAATTAAGCTTCCTTAATGGGGTGGAGGATAAGATATTAACCACTGGTAGCTTCCATGTCAGTGTGGTGATGAATCCACTCTTTGTTTTGGTCTCACTTTGAAAGCAGCTTCCCCAGGTGTTGTGGGCCATTCTCTAAAATAAGTTCAGCACTTTCAATAGCTCCCTGAAAGTTCAGACTAAAACCAGGGATTAATTCACCACCTCACTGAGATGAAAGCTGATGAATTTTCCCTTGTGGGGAGTGATCATTCTGTGATACATAATATGGCAGGTTCTGCATATTTAGCTGATAATATTGGAGCCACTGTTCTGCAACTTAGCACACTTTTATGCAAGTCTGGTGAAGTCCAACAATATTTGGACATTTTGCCAAAGTTAACTGGGTTTTATGTTGTCTGTTTTATGTTGCAAAGACAAATGGCCAAATGAACCATAAGCTGAGGTCCAGAACTGAATGCAGGTTACAATGGGAAACATCCTCCACTATTCAAGCCATGTCTTAATCAGCTTCACTATTCACAGTTCCTTCCTGCTCACCAAACAAATGTGTCTACCTTGAAGTCCTGCCCACAGGAAAACAAGATGGCTACTGTTTGGCTTGTGCCACATGAAAATACCTCCCATCCATCCCCACACTCTTCAGTTTGTATACAGGCAAATCCCCACTATTTTAGGGAACATAAAAACACATGGAATTACCTTTTTGCTTATTTAAAAATGGCAGTGATGGAGAAGGCCAGGGACTCCTAGTGACCGAGCCCTTGGACGGTGCTTTGTTTGCTGTAACAGTGGCTGCCACCTCAGCTGATTTCTTCTGAGATACTCTGTCCTTTGTCTCTTCAGTGACGATGCTCAAGGAGGAACTTGGGTCGCCATGAGCCCTCGAAGCACCAAATGAACACTTCAAGTAGGAGGCAGAGTCTGCCAGGTTTTCCTTGTTCATCCTGCTCTCCTTCAAGCTACTTACTTTGTAATTGGAGGCCCCAGCACTTTCATTTCTGGAGTGGTTTTCCTCCTGGATGATGTCCATAATGATTGGCTTCATCAAGGGAGAATCGTGCTCTCGCTTTGGACTCTCCTCAGAGGCCGAGGAAGCGTCGCATGATTCGATGATGAGTTCACTGTCCAGTTCGGCCTCACGTTCTTCCCTCAGGATGCTGTATTGTATCGAAGGAGATGCTGGGGAAGGAGGAGGTCCCCCAGCATGGCTGAAGGACATGTAGTTAGAGTGGAGAACCTCTTCAGCAGCTAGAGGGTCTTCTGAAACCAGCTCTATCTCAGAATCACCAGATTCAGCACTGCTCGCTTCATTATCTCCAGGAGACCGACTGGCTGAAAGTTCTGGAGTCTTGTTTTTAGGATCCTGTTTCCCAGGCACCACAGTTGGAGATCTCTGGCCTTCAGGGCTTTCACTGGAGAAGCCCTTTGCTTCTTTAATGGCACTGACGAGCTCATCTTCAGACAAGCTCCCTTTACCATGGGACTCTGAGCCAGATGGTTCTGGAGTTTCAAGGAAAGAGGGGAAAATAACAGGAGGAAGGAAGAGAAGAGAAGACAGAACAAAGGAAGTACATTAAAAGGGGGGGGCAAAAGGAGAAAAGACATTGTGATTAGCAAAAATCAGATATGGTTTCTCCAGGAGACAACAACAGCAAATCTCCCAATCATCAAGTATAAAAGAGCACAGTGTGGCCCTCCAGATGTTGTTGGACTTAAACTTCCAGTGTCACTTACCACAGGCTATACTTTCTTTGGCTGCTGGAATTCATGGCCCAAAAACATCTGGAAGGCCACATTTTACCCGCCCCTGTCCTTGGGAAAAGCCACAAGACTCTTCACATGTATTTGACTAAATCTGCTTGAGAAAGTTCTTGTATTTCTTCTAAGACAAGTTTAAGGAACTTATGGCCTTCCAAACGTTCCTGGACTACAATTCCCACCAGCTCATTCTAAGAACTTCTACTTCTTCATACATGGATGAGACATCAATTCTCCTCCTGTCTATTCCAAATAATAGTGATATGGACATACACTTATTTCATTGTTGCATGCAAGAACGTGTTCAAATGTTTTCTCACCAAGAGGCTTTGCACACTTGTCAATAAAATAAAAATAAAAAATAAACAATTGTGCAAAACACACTGCTTTCCATACAATATTTTTGTGAGAAGAACAATGTTGTTTGCACAAATGAATTTTTCACAAAAGTCCCTGAAAGACTACCCCTCCAAAACCACCCAAACCCCAAACCATCTTGTGGGTGTTAATAACTTTTTGACAAATTTTCCAATGCTCCAAGAATCCATCACTCTTATGAAGAATGAGAAAATTTGGAAGCACCCCTAGTTCCAAGCAAGAAGTGAGGTTGAAAAATGTATGACATTTATAGGGATGAAGTTATGCAGAAGATGAGGGCATTGCCTCCCCAAATGAGAATTCTGCCCCCCAAATGAAATTTTGCTCCAGTCTCCAACTTTGTAGCATTACAAAAAATGAGACACTGGAAATCAATCACACCTGGAATGCTTCAATTTGCTGGGTTGACTTTTCCTTGGTCACTTTGACTGCCCCCTTTCTTGCAGTTCCTGAACTGTGTTTCTAAATGCCCAACTGAAGTTTTAAACTGTTGCAGTGTTAGAAATCTGGGGACTGACAGGAAATTTCAAGGGAGGAAGAATTTTTATGGATGGATAATGCCTTCATTTTGCCCTCCCATTAGTTCAATGGTGTTCTATGATTTTGTATAATTTGACTGATAGCCATTGTGGTGTAGTGGTTTGAGCACTAGGTTATGGGCCTTTCTCCCCTACACTGTTCCAGTGCTATTATTCCACTTTCAGCATCCTATGGGATCCTGGGGTTTGCAGTTCAGGGAGAGGCCTTTAGAATTTTCAGCCAGAGCAATTTGACCTCAGTCAACTACAAAACCCCAGAATTCCACAGGAGGTTGAAAGTGGCATCATAGCACTATAAAAGTATAGTGCAGAAAGCCCCTGTGACTTTGGAGACCATGATTCAATTCCCCACTCACCCATGGAAACCCACTGGGGGACCTTGGGCACATCACACAGTCTCAGCCCCAGAAAACCATGAAATAGGTTTGCCTTAGGGTTGCCATAAGTCAGAAACAACTTGAAGGCACACAACAACAAATAGTTTTCTTACATGTATTTGTCAGGTTGTTTTATGTTATGCTGAATTTTTGATATTTTGTCTGGATAATCTGTTTGACAATTGCACAGCATCGTTCTACTATGCCTTCCTTCCCTTTTTGTTTTTTGTGTGCTTTAGACTGTAGACAGAACCCACTGTTTTTGGTTGGACAAAGATGGTGTTATATAAATAAACAATAACAACAGAGCAGCAAGTAAAGGGGAGGGATTCAAACACACCAACACTCCTGCTCAGAAGACTATGAACAGAACTGATATAGGCGCAGGCTTGCTCAAGGAATCCATTCTACTTTGATTTTGTTCATGCCACATCCCTTGATTCCCTTGCCAGTTACCTCAACTTTCCTCCTTTTGTAATATTGTGTCAGGATGACTTTTGAGCCCTGCCATCAAGGATGCTATCAGAAAAATGTATACCATAAAAAATGGCTGCAGGAGAGGGAAAACAACCAACCACTGGAGGCCCTCTTTGCCTGAGGTTCTTCAGAGGCAGGTGCATTCTTGGGCCACTCTGGATATTCTTGGAGCAGCAGCATCTCTTGTGAAGCAATGGCAAGAGACACACAAAGCAGGCCTCGGTTGATTCCAGATAAAAGGAATCACTGAATTGTAGAAAACCTTGAAAACAGCCAAAAAGCAAACGCTGGGGTTTTGTGAGCTTTTGTTTTGTTTTGAGTGTTTTGCGTCAACCTTTTTGTGAATATTCAAATGACCCTTTTGTAAAAAAAAAAAGGCAGTTCACCCTTTTGAGCAGAAATATCTCAGTGTTCGTGCATCTTTTGATGCCATTTGAAAGCAAGCATCACTAAGAAGAGAATGCCTTTCTAAAAACTCGTTTATTTACAAATCTACACTTTGAGTAGATAAATGTCAGTGCAGAAGGAAGCACAAGAGGTGGGACGGTGCTGTTCCGGTCCCAAAGCAACATCAGCACCTTGGAATACAAAAGCACTCCCCTCACCCTATAAATTCCCTGCTAGACCAGGGAAGAATAAGTTTCAGACACCACAGCTGCAGTGGGATGTGTTTCAGGGTATATGCTCCATATGCTTGGAACAAAGGTATTTTTAAAATGTTTCTAATGGTCGGTTAGTGTCCTCCATCAATAAACAGGTTGTACCAAAGCTCAATGGAAGACTAATTTGCACAACAGGTTTGCAAAGTTCATAGCAACATCTTGTCTCTCGAAGGAGCAGCATCCTTCAGTAGAAAGAATGATATTTTATTATTCTTAGCAGCCATAAGGCCATAGTGGGAGAGAGCTGGAGCCTTTTCAAGTAACTTTTCAAGCTTGCAGCGAGAGGCATTAGTGCCCCATCTACTGCTTTATGTCTTTCATGTTCTTCTTTTTTGCTTGGCTCCCTCTATCACAGGCAAAAATCATCGAATTTGGAAAAATTACTTTGTTTGGAATGAAATCCCGCAGCCAGCACAGAGTATGATGACATTTGGGAGGTTCTAGAGTTGTCATCCAAAAAAGTAACTTTTCCAAGCTCTCTCAAGTCATTACCACCATAATTATCTATTTCTTTATCCCAAAGGACTTTTCTACCTGCCCCCATTCCAGAAATAGAATAATGGTATTCATTTTTTAATAAATTTTCACCCATTGTTCTATTCACATTGTTTGTTTTTCCTCAGCAAAGAATCTGAATTGCTTTAGGCTATGTTGCTGATGCTCTATCAGACCAGAATTAAACCTAAACAAATCAACAAATCTATACATTATTACCTGGGCATAGGCTTGTTGGAAGCAGTGCTACTTGTAACTTGTTCTTTCTAATCTCTGTATATTTAATATAATAATATTTATTTATTTGTATTCCGCCTCTCCACATGGATCGAAGGCGGCGAACAACATGAAATACATTATACATTACAAATAGCATGTATGGTTTACAATGTGTTTTAGCTAATTGGCCCCAACAAGCTGGGTACTCATTTTACCGACCTGCGGAAGGATGGAAGGCTGAGTCAACCTGGAGCCCGGCAGGATCGAACTCACAACCTTGTGGCTGCAGTACTGGCATTTAACCACTGCGCCACCAGGGCTCCTGTGCATGTCACCCCCAGAGAAAGAGATATATTCTTAATCCTATGACCAAGTGCAAGTGGTTTTTACCTGTGGCTGAAGACGGTGGTGTAATGGAGTCTGGGCTCTCATCTTCTGGTTCTGACACCATCACAGTAGGAACTACTTCATGTCCTGGTTTGAGGCCGGCCTCTTGTTTCTCTGTAGTTTTCTCTTTTGTAACAGCCCTCTCGATGTTTTCTGTCTCAGTCAGTGTAATCTTGACTGGTGCTGCTACTGTAGGAGAGTACTGATGGTCACCAAAACTTGACTCTTTACCCAAACCTGGGTCTTTGGTGACATATTTTCCCTCAGAAGTTGTCCCTTTAGGTCGAGTAACGTTCTCTTGCCATTTCTCCATCGAGCCTGGAGGGCCTACATCACCCAAGCCTGTACCATACATCTCCTGGCACTTGATCTCTTCCGATCGACTCATGTCCATGTACTTATAAGCTTCTGATTTCATCTGCTCCATGGGATCAGCTAAGGTCTTGTTGACATCCGTGGATTCTGCAGGAGTCATCTCTATTCCTGAATCAGAGCTAAACAAGCCACGGGACTCAAAGGCAGTCCCATCCTGGGTGTGGAATCCTTCGGTGCTGTCTGAAGTACTAACATGGCCGCCCCCTTTGGAGAGGTTTCCAGTGAAGTAAGAGGAATCCTGAGGAGACGTATAGAGGTCATCAGAAATCAAAGAGGTGTAGAAGGAGCCATTTCCCATCTCTGTTGTCTTGGAAGAACTGTAATCATAGAGGTGAGAGGATCCCATGCCTCCTAGAACAAAAACAAAAACAAAAATTAGCATGGGGAAAAAACATTGTCATGTCATCTTTGTAAAGACTATCTCACATGATTATTGTCAACATAATATAATGTATGTATTTTCTGTTGGCAGGGGAAGACGGTTCTCTTTTCTGTAACTCTCCACATTACATGCCAGTTGACCTTTCTCACTGCAGGAGTGCACCATTTTTATAGTAGTTGGGCTGAATCATTCACCCTAGTTTTTTAAACCAGTTAATCAGATCCTTATAACTAACTGGGTGCAGAAATTTTTTTCAGTGGGACAACTGGTTACTTCTGTGTCAGGGAGGCAGAAAAGCCACTCTGGATTTCAAAAAGAACTATCCAAGGTGCTGAATCCTATCGTCCCAATAGGTTCAGCACTGTGGGTAGCTCCTTGAAAGTCTGGAACAAGATTATGGCAGATTTACCGCATCCTTGACACAGCTTCTCATAGTCCCCCAAAGACTGCAAGGAGAAATAGAAGGAGGAAAAACCGTTATCTACATTTTAGACAGTGCCACTAAATGACACAGAATGTGCTGCTGCTGCTGTTGCTGTTACCTGCCTTCAAGTCAACTCCAACTTATAGCAACCTTGTCCTAGGATTTTCTTGGCAAGATTTGGCAACGTGATTCTTGGTTGCATCAACAGGAGTGCCTAGACCAAAGGAGGTAATGGTACCATTCTATTCTGCTTTGATTAGGCCTAATCTGGAATACTGTGTCCAGTTCTGGGCAAGAAGGATATTGACAAGAAGGATATTGACAAGCTGGAACGTGTCCAGAGGGAGACCAAAATGGTGAAGGGTCTGGAAGCCATGCCCTATGAGAAGCAGCTTAGGGAGTGGGGTATGTTAAATTTGCAGAAGAGAAGGTTAAGAGGGGACATGATAGCCATGTTTAAATATTTGAAGGGGTGTTATGTCGAGGATGGAGCGGGCTTGTTTTCTGCTGCTCCAGAGACTAGGACAAGGAGCAATGGATTCAAGCGGCAGAAAGGGCAATTCCACTTAAACCTCAGGAAGAACTTTCTGATGGTCAGAGCTGTTTGGCAGTGGAATATGCTGCCTCAGAGTGTGGTGGAGTCTCCTTCTTTGGAGGTTTTTAAGCAGAAGCTGGATGGCCATCTGTTGGGAGTGCTTTGATGTGGGTTCCTGCATGGCAGGGGGCTGGATTGGATGGCCCCTGTGGTGTCCTCCAACTCCATGATTTTATGATTTATTCAGGGGAGCTTTACCACTGCTTTCCTCTGAGGCTGAGAAAATGGGACTTGCCCAAGGTCATCCAATGGGTTTCCATGATTGACCAGGGATTCAGTCCTTGGTTTCCAGGGGTCCTAGTCTAACACTCAAAGCAGACTACACTGTCTCTTTTAAGCCTTGCTGGCAGCTCTGAACAATCACAAAATTCTATGTACTCCTTCCTCCCAATTCTAATTCCTAGGGAAAATATGCCACATGATGACATTCCTATGATAATTCTGATGACCTGGATGACTTATCCTTTTTCAAACATCCATGTGCCATAGCTAGCAAAGTCTAAAATGAAGATCAAAACTGTTCAACAGTGGACTTTCATCCACTGCAGATTCTTTAACTGATGTTGGATGAACACCTGTCAGGGAGATCTCAGATTTGGATTTCTGTACAGAAAGGGGATTGGACTAGATGACCCTTGAGGTACCTTCCAACTCTGTGATTCTAAGATAAGCAACAAACCATAAACTATGACTTCTGAAATTTCTCCAGTGTTTTCCCATCCATTCCCAAACACATCATCTACTACCACATACTCACACTTTTTTTTAAAGGAGCAAATGTTCTATAGAGGAAAGACTTAGGCACAGCTACAGTATTTTTAACATCTCCCAGAGTTTCTCATGGGGATGAGCGGGAGCAGATTGCCTACAATCCTCCACCAACCTCTGCACTTGCCAAAGCTATTTTCTCCTCCTTCTTTGGAGCTCCCCAAGGCTCCCACCCCCTTCTCCAAAAGAAAAGAAAAAGAGCAATGCTGCTGTGAGCTGGTGCCTCAATAACCAACCCCAACGTAGTGGTTGCCATCCCATGGCCTGGCAGGATATTTGTTCCTGGATGTCCTCCACATGAGCTTACATAATCACACCCCCAGATACCTCCAAAGGGTACAATCTCCTCTAAAGCAACATATCTCCAAATCTAAGAACTAAAAAGACACAGTTTTGCCCGTTTTGATCTTCGAGTCACTCCAGTTTTATGGGATGAAGCTGGTGCCAGATATAGTGAGTCCATGATGGGTGGGAATAGCCTCTGGAAGCTCCAGAGTCATCCACCCTTGCCCTAACACAGGGGTGGCAAATGTGGAAGGATAAGGGGCCTCATTAGCCCCCAGAAGACCTTGGACAGTGGCATCTCCCAATCATACCTACTCTTCCAGAAAAAGAAAAAAAAAAATTGCCCCCAAATGCTCTCTAGGGAACAAGGGAGCATTTTCATCTTTTTTTTCTTTTTGCCTGCCAAAGCCATTTTAGGCCCACAAGAGGCTCTTTTAACAACAGGAAGTGAGCATAAGTCAAATAAGGCTTCTCTTGAGCCTACATTGGCCCAGGGTGGGCCCAAAACATGGTGGAAATGACCCCCACATTCCCCAGGAGGCTTTTTGAGGCATAACATTTTTTAAAAAGAAACACAATTTTTTTTTGAATTCTTTCTAGCCATAGTAGGCATAGCCAGCCTCCAAACATGGTGGAAATACCCTCCTAGAGAGCATTTTTAAGAGGACTTGGGGCCACACGCAGCCCAAGGTGGCCACATCGCTCTCAAGAAGAAGAAGAAGAAGAAGAAGAAGAAGAAGAAGAAGAAGAAGAAGAAGAAGATTTATTTTTATCCCACTTCTCCCAGTGGATCGAGGCAGCATTACAGAAATATATAAATACATTAAAACATTAAAATGTACCCCATCCTCCCCACCCACCAACCCTTCTACCCCCTTAAAACACATTTAATAATAAAATTGCCCTACATATTGGTTGGAATCCTGTTGGTGACTTAGACCTGTGTAAATTCCCCTATGCAAGCAGTTGAACAATTTTATCTGATGCAAAACAAATTCAGTTCAAGTTTGCAGAAGTGAAGTTACACATGGGGTGCTGCTGTGCACATTGTACATGAAGATGCGCCTTGTGCATGAACATGTAAATTATACATTGGGCATCCAGATGTGCACTGTGCATGCACATTTGACTGCCCATCCAATGCTTAATATCCCAATTCACTAGTACAGGAGGTGTTACGTAAATGTGAACAGCAAGTTATGCTTCATCTCTTTGATGTAGGGTTTCACCCATTGTATAATGCCTGCAATGTATAAAGGCTGATGTTCTCAATAACTCCCAGGAGTCTGAGGGTGACTTCTTTGTTTATTACTGTACACTGACTCATTCGAATCCTTCCGGTGCCCCAGCAGTCCTCTGAAGATGGTGCTAAACAAACCAGGCACTTTCTCCTTGAAACAATATCACAGCCATAAGGCAGTGCCTTTGCAAAACACAAACATAAAGATCTCCTTTGATAACCTCCCTCAGGACAATGAGGAGCTCTATCAGGAGCTAGAACACAAACAGAAAGAAAGCTGGTGTCTACAAGCAAGTGGTAGCCAGTCAATCTCTTCTGTGTCTGCTGATTCACCCAACAGGCCTCAGTTCCTCCTGGACCACACAGGAACAAAAATCTCAGCTGCAGGCAATTGCTGCTGTGCATTCAGTTTATTCATTTATTTTACTTAGAGTATTTATACCCTGCTCTTCATCCACAAAGGCTCTCAGAGCAGATTACAAATGGTTAATTTGATAGTTCTCTGCCCTCAGGCTTAAATAAGACATGACACACACAAAAAAGGAAACAGCAGTGGGAAAGGTATTAAATCCAGCAGATACTGTCTGTTCTTCGCTCCCCACAAGGCCATACCAATGGCAGTTGGGATGGTGGGTGAACCTTTCATTTGTTTCTGGACCTAGTCATGGAGGAGCTGTCCCTGCCTCTTCTTCTCTCCCTCTGAAGCCAGGGCAGTGGCATATGGGACGGAGGGAGGGCCTTTCCTCTGCTTCTGGGCCTAGGCATGATGGAGCTGCCCCTGCCTCTTCTTCTCTCCCTCCAAGGCCAGGGCAGGGGCATATGAGACGGAGGGAGGGCCTTTCATCTGCTTCTGGACCTAGTCATGAAGGAACTGTCCCTGTCTCTTCTTCTCTCCCTCCAAGGCCAGGGCAGGGGCAACTGGGATGGAAGGAGATCCCTCCATATTTCTCTGGGCCTAGGCATGATGAGCTGTGCCTGCTCTTCTTCTTTCCCTCTGAAGCCAGGGCAGTGGCATATGGGACGGAGGGAGGGCCTTTCCTTTGTTTCTGGGCCTAGGCATGATGGAACTGTGTCTGACTCTTCTCTCCCTCTGAGGCCAGGGTGGTGGCAGTTAACCAGGGCAATGACAGTTGGGATAGTGTTGCAGAACAGAGATAGAGACCCACGGATTAAGGAAAATCACTTATTTGTCTCAGTGGGATCATTCCCAAAAGACTGAGCCCCGCCCCTTCATATTCACGGCAATTTATACTTTTTCCATTGCAATCATCACATGCTCAAGAAAGAAAACAGATCTGTTGTACATAAGTTCCCACCAGTGTCTACAAATGTTGCAAATCTTCTGTAGCACAGCCAAGGCTAGCGAGTCAAGCCAAACCGATAACATTTCATTATACAAAGTTTCTTTGACTTTCCTTCAAACACAGAGGGACTTCAACTGCAGATGAAATTAACTGCTTTTCCTTCACACAACAAAAGAAAGAGCGCCTTTCCTTTCCTTCTGGGCCTAGGCATGAAGGAGCTGTGCCTGCTCTTCTTCTCTCCCTCCAAGGTCAGGACAGTGGCAGTTGAGATAAAGGGAGGGTCTTTCATCTGCTTCTGGAATTATCAGCCCAGTTACTATCAGTTACTATTAACCAAACCAAATCTCTCTAAAATCATTACTTTTTGTTGTTGAGTGCCTTCCAGTCTTTTCTAACTTTATAGTGACTCTAAAGAAAACCTATTAATGTGGGTCAGGCTTGATGACCACTAGGTGTGGAAAAAGCAATAAATTCTCTATGCAGTCTTTCTCTGTGCTTGAAGAACACAATAGAACTCTGTAAGTTGAAATGCCAAGAATGTCTTGCTTTCTCTAGCTGAAGTAGAAACCGTTACAAAAGTTGAAACATTTGCAAGCGCACAGAAGAAAAGCTCACTGTTCACTGTATGGGAAAAACGAAACTAACACTCCTTGTGACACATCCGTTCTCTGTAAGATAAAACACAGAAATGTATAAATGCTTGTTAGCCTAAGAAAGGGGGGGCGGTTTCTTTTGGGAGTTATCCCAGCTGGGGCTTCTGCCGGCAAAATAAAAAAATCTTTTTTTCCAAACCGAAAGGTCTGATCTCTGGCTGTCTACTTCACTATCATGGGTTTTCTTGGAGAGATTTCTTCAGAGGACACTTGCTACTGACTTCCTCTAAGGCTGAAAGAATATGATTTGCCTAAGGTCATCCAGTGGAGATTAGAACCCTGGTCTCCTGGAATCCTAGTCCCAACAATCAAACCACCATACCACACTGGCTCTCAAAATCTACTCCCTAATATCTAGTGCTGCATTCAGGGGAAGGGATCTATCTTTTTCATCTGCTTAAGAGATTCTGTAAAGCACTGGGCTTTCCTGGCAGTGGGGTAAGGGGTCTAGTCCAGGCTTTAAAGTGAATTTTAATGGAGCTATCCAAGGTACTGGACCTATCCTGAGGATAGGGTTCAGCACCTTGGACAGCTCCTTGGCCATTTGGATTTGGAGATATCAGCACTTTGGATAGCTTCTTTAAAGTTCAAGTCAAAATTCAGAATGGATTCACCACTTGCTTTATATAAAAGCCACCAACTGCTACTGCTGCCAAGTGATCCAAACATTAACGGCCAGGGATACGAACCTCTGCCTATGGGGTACACACATCTCCCAGGAGTTTCTCATCTGACTAGTAAGTGTCTTTGACTGATATCTTCTGTCACTGATCCAAAATAAGAAATACAATACTACTAAAATCTAAGGAAATTGTTGCATGAAACTAAGCTCTAGCTTGCAACCAAGGAACTAAATTTTATAGCACTGTGTTACAACACTACAGATAATTTATCCTCAACATCAGCTACCTCAAACCAGCTGAGATTGCACCAGCTGGTCTGAGTATGTCCTAAAATAAATTCCATCCAAGGGGGTTCATGTTCACCTGCTCACTTGTAAACTTCATCATTTTCCATAGTTATAACTGTATTAACATGGGAGTATACATATCAAAGGCCTGGGAAACACAAAATCTTTATCAACTTATACAGTTAGAGAAAGAATCCTATTTTTATGCACTGCCAAGCCCCAGTAGATGGTGCTCTTAGTACTATCAGCTCATTGGTTTCAAGGAAAACAATCAGTATAGGTCATGTACTTTTCCTGGAACTGATCAAATGTTTGTTACTGCAGGTAGCAGCCACTGTACAGATAAGTAACTTTCTGAAGTCCAAGGACTGCAATCCTTCCTAGAACTTTAGGGACTGCAAATTTATCTTAATGCCACTTTGAGGCAGGGTATCAGGAATATAATTTTGCTCAAAAATGGACATTGATGGGAGGCATCCCCCCACTAGCTTGTTTCCTAGCAGAATGGTTTGGCGTGACAATTATAGAAACTAGACTGAGGGGCACAAACATGAGCAGCCCATAGGGCACATTTATTTATGCACATAAATAAATACATTTATATATGTCGGTATAATTAATTAGTTTACGCAGGATGTCCAAGACCCTTTTATGCAAGAAGTCGCCTATCCACCTGCAATGCCATGGCATGTGGGCACAGATCTACCCCTCCCAAAGCAAGAACAGCCAGTATGGCTAGGAGGCCCCCATCCACACTGTCTGCTGCCTTCATTGCCTCCATTCATTTGACTATAATAAGAACAATAATTATTCAGAACTGTAAGTACTAAAAAAAATCCAGCTCATTACTGCAAAAAGTAACTCTTTGTCAAAGCAACATCTTAGTTCCAAACTCTGTCAGGTCCAAAATGCCTGTGAAAATAAAAATGGGTTCCTCTGACCTCCTTGCTTGGTGACCTCCTTGCTTGGTGACAGGCAAACTTCCCTGGGAAAGAATTCCAGGGCTAGGGCACCCCTTTGGAAAAAGCCCAGGCTGAGATCCATCCTCAAGTAACTTTACGCTCACAATTTTACATGTTCATTGTGTATTAACAGATTGCAACACTGGGCAACTGAATGTGCAAACAAATGAGAAATGCATGATTACAATGAACAATGTACATCTGCATATTCAATGCATAACAGCACCTTGTGGAACTGTGTGTGCAACCCTCAACTGAATATGAAATTTTGCAGTTGACAAGAATCTCCCTTCAGTAGGGAATCTAAGTAGGTCTAAGCCGCTAAAAGGACACCAGTCCCATCTCTGGTCACTACTTCTCTCACCTCCAATGGGACCTGCAGAGCAACCTCTGAGGATTACAATACAGAGAGGTTCACATGGGATAAAGCTGTCCTTACTTTACACTACTGAAATTGCAAGACATTTTCCCCCTGCATGTATATATTCTGCAGGTCGCACAGGGTAGCTATTTACATCCAGCAACAGTACAAACAACAGACAACAAAGAAATATAACCGTTCTGATTCAAAATGCATCATTCCTCTATTATTGCTGATCCAAATAAAATATCTAACCATCCATCCATCAGGGTATCACTCTGTAATCTCATTTTTTGCTTCAGTGAAGAACAAGCCTGATCTGAGTTATTCCCATACGCAATACCAACCATTCATAAAATCACCTCTCTTGCTAATTTCTCTTCTCAGTGTTAATTTGCCTGTTTGTCTGACTAAGACACTAATCCCTCTGATCATATTCTTTTCATCACAAGGAGAACAGTCCCTTACTCACACAAACCAAATTCACTGGATATAGGTACCACAGGTGTACTACTTCTAAGATCAGGTTCCTGCTTTTGTGCTGAATTGAATATTAAGAGTAATGAAGTCCATAATTTGGTCGACTAAGGGAGAATCACAATCACTTTTAAACTGGAGTCTCATGCCAGTTTAGGGCTTACCTGACACCAAAATGAATCCTCAAGTAAACAGATGTAAGCCAGAATCATGGAGGGGTGTTGCACAACCATAATTCGTGGATACACCACAGGCTACACTGTTTAAATCCTGGGGTTTGCAGTTTAGGGAGGGGCATTTAGAATTCTCAGCCAGAGAACTCTTTGGCCTCAGGAAACTACAAAACCCAGAATTCCACAGGAGGTTGAAAGTGGAATCATAGCATTATAAAAGTGTAGTGCAGAAATGGCCATATAATCACAGAGTTGGAAGAGACAAGGGCCAGAATGGGATGACTTAGCACAGTCATTGCAGCATAGTGCATTGTCTTATAGGGGTTGGTTAAACTTCATCGCATTTTGCTTCAATACAGAATAAAGACATAATTATGGGAAGACAGAAGGGCAGAAGGCTTCACTAAATTCCCCAGAGAAGCCCAATGCCTGAGGCAGTGAAATGCCCATCACTGCACTGAACCCTATTTAACATTGAGGGAAAGGAGAGGGGGAGAAAGGGGGGTTGTAGCTAACAGGATACATCTCAGAAGGAGACAAAAAAAATTGAATGATCTCTGGATGAAAGAAAGAAGGAAGAGTGGCAGAAGTGGAGGGATGGAGATGATGGGGTGTCAAAAGCCAGAGATCTACACCAGAAAATAAAAGGGGTAGCTGCAAACGATGAGATGCCAGGGAGAAAACTGGCAAGAGAAGGGCACACGAAGCAGTCCTGTAGCTCAGTTCCAGGAAGCATGAGTGGAGGAAAGCCTACCACATTTCTTTCTTTCTTGCACACACACATCGTAAGAGGGAGTAAAAGAGGCAGAGTCACGAAGGGACTGCAGGCTCTTTCCGCTGTGTATGTGTGATGTGGCGGGGGCAGAATGGGATGACTCAGAGTGCACTGAACCAGATGCACTGAAATGACAACACTAAACTGGCCATGCTGAGTTGTTCTAGACCCACAAGGTCTAGAACAGCTCTCTGCCATGGAAGAATGCACGACCAAAGCACTCCCAACAGATGGCCATCCAGCCTGTTTAAAAACCTCCAAAGAAGGAGATTCCACCACATTCCCAGTCAGAAGATTCCACTGTTGAACTGCTCTTACCATCAAGAAGTTCTCCCTATTATTTAGGTGGCATCTCTTTTCTCATAGTTTGAATCCACTGCTCCATGTCCTAGCCTCTGAAGCAGCAGGAAACAAGCTTTTTCCATCATCTATATGACATCCCTTCAAATATTTAAACATTACGTATCATGTCACCTCTTAACCTTCACTCTTCCAGGCTAGACATACTCAGCTCCCTAAGCCATTCCTTGTAGGGTATGGTTTCCAAGCTTTGTACCATTTTGGTCACCTTCCTCTGGACATGTTCCAACTAGTCAATATCCTTTTTGAATTGTGGTGCCCAGAACTGAACACGGTATTCCAAGTGAGGCCTGCCCAGAGCAGAACAGATGATACTGTTACTTCCCTCAACCTAGACATTAGATTCCTATTGATCCAGCCTAGAATTGCTTTGGCTTTTCTAGCTGCTGCATCACACTTTTGACCATCACCACCATTTGTGTCCTGCCTTTCACCCAACACTGGGACTCGTTGGTTGAGATGGTTTACAAAAATTAATACCACTTAAATTAAATTTAAACCACGTAAAACAAATTCTTGACAATACAAGAGATAACAATAAGCAAAATAGCACATCCTTAAGAAAGCACAGTAGTCAACTCCTCAAAACCTATCAAAATGGAAATGTTTAATGTTTAAAACTATTTAAAAATTACCAACGGAAAAGAAAAAGCCATCCCTGCCTCCCTAGAGAGCGCATTCCAAAGCCTGGGACCAGCCTCTAATCATATGGCCCCTCGGTTGCATTCGGAGGTCTAGCGTGGTATCTACCAAACCCTAACAGCCCTCTTGCCCAATGGAAAGTTCAAAAAAATTGCCATTTGCACAGGATTTTTTGCTCTTCCTATCTCCCACCCAGAACATAATAAGAAACAACCAGAAGTCATGTCCATCACTTCTGACCGCTCAAAATGGCATCCATGATGTCATTGCTGTGACACTGTGGAGCTCTCAGAGACTTAAATACTGGGCAGTAAAGTCCCCACGCTTAGATAATTTGCACTCACAAACTTCACTCAGAGTCAGAACAGAAATTTTTATTTAGATCAAAGGAAGCAACATAGCAACCTTCCTAAGAAGTTGCTGAGACTATAGCATACTGGATGATTACAGATTTTATACCTTGTCATACAAATTTAGGCATGCATGGCAGTGATTGATGAAAGTCATAAATCTCAAATCATAGTACAAGTAATTTCCCAAACCCTCCATTATTTACAAATCTTTTATCCTTGAAGCCTTATTCTTGTCCAATTATCTGTAGCACTGCCAGTTCCCATAACACCTTCCCAATACTTTCAAATTTCCCCCCTCTGAGCTTTTTCTTGCCTGGACAACAAACAATAAAGTGATTAATACCTTAGAAGTTCCAACAAAATACATCATTGCAATTAGCAATTGACAATTGATACTTGGTAGTGCTTTAGCAAACTATAGCCATATCCAAGCTAGTAAACCCATCCTAGTATATATATATTAGTATATATACTAATATACATCCAGCATACCTATGACTGGAATGACACATCCTGATATGTGCCCACCTCTGATTTAAATGTTTACATGACAAGCTGTTCAATACCCCTTTATGCAAGTAGTTTTCTCTGCATAGCAAGTAGTGCATCCCATTCAGGATATGGGAGCACAGCTCTGCCTCCTCTTCCATGCCCAGAATGGTCACTAGAATACTTGGGAAACTACTTCACATACACATGTCTGTGTGTGCATGCATGTGCGCGCACACAACACACACTGTTGTTGCCTCTATCCCCACAAATATAATAATTATTCAAAACTGGAAGTTTTTGGTTTTCAGCTGAGCCACAATCAAGTCTTGGTCAACATTTGTGTTGACAACAACATGCCCTATAAAGAACACCTTAGGGAGCTGGGGATGTTTAGTCTGCAGAAGAGAAGGTTAAGAGGGGACATGATAGCCATGTTTAAGTATTTGAAGGGTTGTCATGTTGAGGAAGGAGCAGGCTTGTTCTCTACCACTCCAGAAACTAGGACAAGGAGCAATGGATTCAAGCTGCAGGAAAGGAGATTCCACTTGAACCTGAGTAAGAACTTCCTGATGGTCAGAGCTGTCCGGCAGTGGAATATGCTGCCTGGGAGTGTGGTGGAGTCTCCTTCTTTGGAGGTTTTAAGCAGAGGCTGGATGACCATCTATTGGGAATGCTTTGATGAGGGTTCCTGCATAGCAGGGGGTTGGACTCAAAGGCCCCTGGGGTTTCTTCCAACTCTATGATTCTATGAACATTTGTGCCAGACCCCCCACCCAAAATGGGAAGAGTAAGAAAGGAGATCATAGAGCATTCTTCAATCATTCTAACTGATGATACCCAAAAAAGGGGGGGGGAGTACAAAAGACTCTGTGGGTTCATCACAACTCTATGAACCTCAGCTTCTTCAAGAACTGGCCATACCAGAACTGGCACAATGGTGCAACCACTGCAGTTGGCACTCACTGAGAGCCATCAGTGGCACTCTCCACCCAATCGTTGCAGGGGTATACCGAGGGGAGGGAGCAGGGTGCCCCGGGCAGCACATTTTTGGGGAGCAGCGCTGGGCCACCCTCCCCACTCTGGCAGATGTCCAGTGACTAGATGGGCACTGGAGCCTCCTGGAGAGGTCTGCTGGAGGGGTATGCTACCCTAGGAAAAGGGGTTGTCCTTCCCCCGCTCTCTTCCCCTCCCCTCCCTCTCTCCCTCCCAATCTGGAGTCAAACCTGTTTCCAGCCAAAGCAGCAGCGCCAACATGGGCAGACCTCCAGGTCAGGCAGAGAAGGAAGGAGAGAGAAAAGGAGGAGAGGAGAGGAGGAGCCCTGAAGAGATGAGGAGAGGCGCCTGCCTTCCTCCCACCCCACCTCTGAGACCGGGGATAAGCCCAGCCCAGTTGAGCTGAGGAGGAGGAAGTGGGGGGAGAGGGCACTCGCTGCTGCAGGAATGCTAGTGTGCCTCTAAGCGTGTGCAGAGCACCCCCTCTGAGAGCAAACGCCCAGAGCCCAATCACTCAATGCCAATTGAGCAGCTTTCATTTGGTATTTTGGATAGGTCCTTCCTCCCCTGAGAGGGTTGGCAAACTCAGAGACCATACCTGGGCGGCAAACTCAGAGACCACCCCCAGGCAGCAAAAGCTCTAGGTATGGCACCCAATCCTTGCAAGCCACTCAGCTATTTCTCACTCTGCAGGGGCACAAGGCTGTGTGAGCCACATCGTCTGTCCTGTACCTCCTCAACTACCCTGCTGCCCTAGCTGTAGAGGAGGGTGTAAGATTCACCTGCCAGAGAAACTGGCTTCTCTACGTGAGGCACCATGTTTGCCTCAGGTGGTAAAATGTCTTGGGACTCACCACCCTATCCTCTCCAACCTCTTCCTCTTGCTGTCTGTCAGCCTGGAGAAAATGACTGAATCCAGTGAGGGCTTCCATGTCAGTGGAGCAGTGAATCTGCTGCAGGTTTTAGGCTGAGCTTTAAAGAATCTACCCAAGGTGCTGAGCTCGTATCCTCAAAGTGGATATCTCTTTTCAAATTTGGGCTAAAACCCAGAGATGATTTCACTGCCCCCGGATTCAGAAGCCACCAGCCTCCAATAAGTGGAAGAGCCAGAAGATTGCGGTGAAGAGATTCATGGAATGAGAAACAGGCTTGCTCCCATTGTACCATTCTTGCAAAGCAAACCTGATGGTCCAAAAAATGTGTTGTCAGCCAGGGACCAATGAAGTAGATCACATTGTTTTTGCAAATGACAAGCCTAGACCCAAAGGCAAAAACAACACTGTCTTTCTTGCCTGTGTTGTCAGCGCCCATTTGGATCAAGGACAAAAATAAGGAGGCAGAATTAGAGCGAAGGGGAGATTACAGACAGTGATTCAGCAGTTCCACTGAGCACACAGCCAGTTCATGGATGGCCCACAGGCCTTCCGCTCCAGCAGACAGTCTGAGAGGGGGAAATTAAAAAGGTGAGGATGCCGGGAGGGAGATAATCTTGAAAATCAGATGATTGCCTAAGTTTTTTTCAAAACTATTTTCAGTTTCACCCTCCTTGATCAGGATCAAATTGGCTAAGTACATATGCACACACAGAGACAGAGCTGGGGGGGAAACCAGCTTTTCTGTCTTAAAATCTCCCAGACAGAGGTCACAGTGTCTGGGGGTTTCTGGGACTTGTAGTCCAACATGTAACTTTTCCAAGCCCTGCATTCCCTCTGCCTCAAATCTTCCCTTGATTTACAGAGGACTTGCAGCTTCACGGTTATAAATCCTAAAGGTATATCTTGGTTATCTCTGTATATTACTATTATCATTATCATTATCATCATCATCATTATCATCATCATCATCATTAATAATATCCTGCTTTTTCCTGGTAAGGACTTTAAGTGGTTTACAGTAAGTAAAAAACAGTTAAAAATCATATATAAAAGTTAAAACACAAATTAAATCATCAGATAATAATATTTTAAAGATTAAAATACATAATTAGAACACAAACATTCACAAATGCTACATAGTTAAGAATAGCCAGCCTCTTTCACCAGTGAGGCCAAAATTACACATTGAACACTTGCTAAAATAAAAATGCTTTTATCTGTCTACAGAAAGAAAGGAGGGAGGGTGCCAGTTTGGGAGTGGGAAGGGGAACAAGCTTTGCCCATGGGACAATTTAGACTTGACACTGAGTTTTTAAAATGCAGGTTTTGAAAATTACAAATACCATTAGGAAGGGAGAAGCAGCTGATTAATTATGGGAATCATGACCAACGTGGGATTTCCTCCCAATGCAGATTGCTTGATTTCCTTTCAATGCAAATTGTTCCTTCAGAAAGAAAAAAAGGCCTTTCTCTCTGGATTGCAGGTAAAGTTCCTTCACCAGTAACTTCTACAGACTGAATGGATTGGATATCCTGCCACTCCAAGGACATTAAAAGAAACATCATCTATGGCTTGCCTCTACAAATAGACACATCTGTAACACTGAATAAATATGAGGACCAACAAACACAGACAACATCTGCTTCAAAGGGGATATCTGCCTCATATAATCATTGATGACAACATCAAGAAAGCAACTATTGTTTTGTGAGAAAACCTTCTCCACAAAGGACGTAAACTGAGTAGCAACCAAGAATACATTTCTTTTTTGTGGTGGATTTCCATCCAGCATCTCCCAACTACCACACAGTAATTAGAGAAAGGTATCCATTGCTTACTAATTCTGAACATCTTGCTATAGCCATCAGCAAGCCTCCAGTTATAGCTTTCTGCCAGCCAAAACTTCTACCAAGTTTGCTGATAAAAGCTGTCATAAAAACAGTCAGCAATCCAGGATTGTACCCTTGTGATTCAAAGCACTGCATCACCTATAAATTATCTTAAGCAGACTTTCACTTTTAGGAGCACAGTGACTGGCAGGACCTACTGTATCAATCTGTCTTTTTTTTATTATTATTTTTTAAAAATGTACTTTGTTTTAATTCATGATGCGAGCTGTGCTGGGTTCTATATCAGAAGAAAGGTGGTAGATTAAATAAATATGCAAAATTCACTTAAGATAGGCTCAAAAGTTCCCAATTAGGTTTTTTTTCATTCATAGAAATCATAGAAATGTAGAGTTGGAAGAGACCGCAGGGGCCATCCAGTCCAACCCCCTGCCATGCAGGAACACCCGCAAAGCACTCCCAACAGATGGTCATCCAGTTTCTGCTTAAAAACCTCCAAAGAAGGAGACTCCACTACACTCCGAGGCAGCACATTCCACTGCCGGACAGCCCTGGCCGTCAGGAAGTTCTTCCTGAGGTTCAGGTGGAATCTCCTTTCCTGCAGCTTGAATCCATTGCTCCTTGTCCTGGTCTCTGGAGCAGCAGAAAACAAGCCCTCTCCTTCCTCTACATGGCATCCCTTCAAATATTTAAGCATGGCTATCATGTCCCCTCTTAACCTTCTCTTCTGCAGACTAAACATACCCAGCTCTCTAAGTCTATCCTCACAGGGCTTCATGGCTTCCAGGCCTCTCACCATTTTGGTCACCCTCCTCTGGACTTCCTCCAGCTTGACCATTTCCTTCTTGAATTGGGGTGCCCAGAACTGGACACAGTATTCAAGATGAGTTCTAACCAAACCAGAGTAGAATAGTAACAGTACCTCCCTCAATCTAGACACCATACTCCTATTGATGCAGCCGAGAATTGCATTGGCTTTCTTGGCTGCTGCATCACACTGCTGACTCATGTTCAGCTTGTGGTCTATGAAGACTCCTAGATCCCTTTCACACGTACTGCTATCCAGCCACGCGTCCCCCATCCTATATTTCTGTATTCCATTTTTTCTACCTAAGTGAAGGACCTTACACTTCTCTCTGTTGGATTTCATTTTGTTAGCCTTGGCCCAGCTCTCCAATCTATCCAGGTCATTTTGAATTTTGATCCTGTCCTCTGGCGTATTAGCAACCCCTCCCAATTTGGTGTCATCTGCATTCCTTCATCCAAGTCATTGATATAAATGTTGAACAGCACTGGGCCCAGGACAGAACCCTGTGGCACCCCACTAGTCACTTCTCTCCAGGATGAAAAGCAGCCATTCGTGATCACCCTTTGGGTTCGGTCGGTCAACCAGTTACAAATCCACCTGACAGTAGCCCTGTCCAGCCCACATTTTACTAGCTTCGTTGCAAGAATGTCATGGGGAACTTTGTCAAAGGCCTTACTGAAATCGAGATATGCTACATCCACATTCATTCAAAGTGGGACATCATTTAAAAATTTGTTGATGAGTTCAGATAAAAAAATGACCCTTGATGAAGCAATGTTATAACTATACAAACAAGACAGGGCAAATCACACTCTCTCAGCCTCAGAAGAAGGTAATGGCAAACCCCTTCTGAACAAAATTTGTTAAGAAAACACCATGTTAGTATCAACACAAGTTGGAAATGATCTGAAGGAACATAACAACAACATCCATCTATATGTTTTCTATGTGTATTTCTCCACCATGCCTAGGCGCAGAAGCAAGTGAAAGACCCTGCCTCTACCCCACCTGCCGCTGCCTTGGCCTGGAGGGAAAGAAGAAGAGGACACATCTGTTGGACTTAATCCTCTCCCACACTGTTATAGCCCTGTGCGGCCCCAATATTGATATTGTTTAATCAGCAAATATTATTAATTGGCAAACTACTTTAATCGACATTCATATAAAATGGGACCTGAGGTAACTTGAAAGGTCAAACTGGACAGAGGAAAATTACTGACAGTAAACATGTGATTGCAAGGACAGTCAGCCCATACTCACCTCCTAAGTCATTGTCAGGCTAAATAATAAAAATAACAATAATAATGATAATGATAATAATAATAATAATAATAATAATATTTATTTTATCCCGCCTCTCCCAGTGGATCGAGGTGGCATTACAAAAATATATAAATACATTAAAACATTAAAATGTACCCCATCCTCCCCACCCACCAACCCTTCTATCCTCCTAAAGCACATTAATTATTAAAAACAAATTAAAACAAAATCAGAACAAAGAGACAATGATGAGAGGCGGTGGAACACTAGTCTGGGAAGGCAACCTCGGAGATAACATGCTTAAACAAAAGCCGAACCTCTCCAATGAAACACAACGGTCAAGCCAACATTCCCATCAAACAGCAGTTGTTTTAACCCTGTTGCCTCATTCCTGAATGTTTCCCTGCATTGTCCTGGCTCTATCCTCAAGTGAAGGGCTATTACGACAGTCATTATCTGTTTGTCACCAACGCACTGAAACCATCAACGCCACCTGGACCCTATGGTTTGTGTTGCAACTCCCATTGTCCACTCACAGGTGGGAGAGCCATTCACAGTCATACCTGCATTTCAGGGATAAAAACCCTAGTTTTGAGCAGTTGAGTGCAGTCTCGTGCCTTACTGAACACCATGCTGTCACGGTGATTCCTCAGCGAGAACTGTCCTTAGGTTCCTACCTAAGCCATGTCACCATTCTTTCCTCACTGCTCTCCTGATTGCTAATTATTGCCCGAATCCCTCAAAGTTCTCTATCCATACTTTCCTCCTTTTACATTTGGTTAGTCCTTGTGTGTGTTTGAATCTTCTTGCATGCTGGTGTGAATCTTCAATAAAATACATTTTTAGTTTTCATTTGGATCTCTGTCTGGTTCTTTCCTGCATGACCTCATAAAAACACCAGTGGAAAGATCTCGTTACATTACCTCTCTATTGCAGGCCTCCTAATTTTGACCTAATTAATTTCCCTCTGTCATATGGAGGTACTGGCATCGCAGGTGGTCCCCTGAGTGACCCACATTTTGGGGTAACAATACTGACATTCCCTTTTTGTTGTTTATCACGTTTATCACGTGAATTGCGTTGTTGTTCTTTGACTGGTAAATTGCCATGTATAGAGATGGCACTATATAAATAAATGATGATCGAGTCATAGGAGTCATAGAATCACAGAGTTGGAAGAGACCCCAGGGACCATCTAGTCCAACCCCCTGCCATGCAGGAATACACATCAAAGCACTCCCAAC
Source organism: Ctenosaura bakeri (assembly GCA_948474755.1). Lineage (NCBI taxonomy): Eukaryota > Metazoa > Chordata > Lepidosauria > Squamata > Iguanidae > Ctenosaura > Ctenosaura bakeri. The sequence continues at coordinate 47,633 of CAOLHI010001782.1, forward strand.
AGATGGCCATCCAGCCTCTGCTTAAAAACCTCCAAAGAAGGAGACTCCACCACACTCCCAGGCAGCATATTCCACTGCCAAACAGCTCTGACCATCAGGAAGTTCTCCCTGAGGTTTAAGTGGAATCTCTTTTCCTGCAGTTTGAATCCATTGCCCCTTGTCATAGTCTCTGGAGTGGTAGAGAACAAGCCTGCTCCCTCCTCAACATGACATCCCTTCAAATATTTAAGCATGGCTATCATGTCCCCTCTTAATCTTCTCTTCCACAGACTAAACACAAACTCCCTAATCTACTCCTCATAGGACATGGCTTCCAGACCCTTCACCATTTTGGTTGCCCTCCTCTGGACATGCTCCAGATTGTCGATATTCTTCTTCCCAGAACTGGCCACAGTATCCCAGATGAGATCTACCCAGAGTAGAGTGGGACTGTTATCTCCCTTGATCTAGACATCATACTCTTATTGATGCAACCAAGAATTGTGTTGGCTTTCTTGGCTGCCGCATCACACTGCTGACTCATGTTCAGCTTGTGGTTCACCAAAATTCCTAGATTTCTTTCACATGTACTGTTATCCAGACACATGTCTTCCATCCTATATTTGTGCATTCTATTTTTTTCTACCTAAGTGTAGGACCTTACATTTCTCTCTGTTGAAATTCATTTTGCTACCTTTAGCTCAGCTCTCCAATCTGCCAAGGCCATTTTGAATTTTGATCCTGTCCTCTTATAATAACATGTAGGCTGCTGGATGGATTTTGAACAAATTTGGAGGATCTGCTTGAAATAGTCTGATTTATCATAAGGGTAGTACACACAATATTCATTTTGGGAGGGCCTGCATAGGGATTCACTCCAATGATTTTTCATTCAAATAGAATATTATGTTCGGAGGCCAACTGAGAGAAACCTGATCCCTCAAGGATGGCTGAGACCAACGTGCAATGTGAAGAACAACTGAGCACCAGAGAGACAAGCACGCATTCTCCAGCACACTTAAAACTGGATATTCATTAATAATGTTTCATAATTCTCCCAAACACCACTTGGTACCACAGCTGCTCTTTCCACAAATTAAAGTTCTCAAGATGCCTTCTGTCACTTTAGGCTGCAGACTCAAAAAGAAAAAAAACTCATCACCTTGAGGCAGGTTTCACAGAAGTACTGGATCAAAATCTCTTCTGAACAGGCTCAAGAGATGGATAGATATAGTGAGTGAGGTGACATAAAAATTCTGAAAAACAGCATACTCTAGGATATTTGTCATACTGATAAGAATAATGCCAGCAGCTGAGGCACTTGAGCGTCAACGGTGTTAAGACATGTTGTCTGGAAAGTGTATGAAAGAAGTGTGATTCTGCCTCCTCCGTTTTGTTTTTCATTCTATACTTGCAGTGAAAAAATTAAATTGTTTTGCCGTCACTGCTGGCAAAATCTGTTAAATCAGTGGGTTTGCTCAAACATTTTAACACCTCTTGGCAATCGTCTAGCTTCATAAGATGATGGTTTACAGTTTTCCCCTAAGTGAAAGCAGAGACAAACGGCATACCTGCATTACAAATGGTTTTAGACTAACTTTGTACCTCTAGGAGACCCTGAAAATTGTTGTTCTATTAGAGATGAGGCTAGGGATCAAAAAGAGAAAATTTTCCTCATCTGCACCTGCAAATTCTCCCTTTAATGGAAGCCATAATAATCAGCTTGGAATAAAAGCAAAACAAGTCTGTTGTGTACATAAAGCCAGGGTGTCTCTATGGTTTGCATCAAAAAGCCCAGGGAATGATTCAGTAACTTCTTTCTGCCCTGTTGGAATGTTTTCCATCATCTTGTGTAGCAACGTAAAGAATACTCACAAACTTTCTTGTCTTGGTGAGAAAGTATGTCCTGCAACATCAAAATATCTTATCATAAAAATGGTAAATTACTGAGAGATGGGAGGTGGTATTTTTGAAACTTTTGCTGAAAAATTCATTTGTACAAAAGGCATTCTTCATTGTACCCCAAATAAATACATTTGGAAAACTAAACCAACATTTTTGCTCTGAAATCTCAGTCTTTTTTGGAAAAGACAGCTTCCTTTCAAAAACCTTTGGCTTTTTTCCACAAAGAAGTGTTGCACAGAAGTCCTGAAATCATAAAAAAATGGTACCTCTGCACAACACAGTTACAGTACTTTGATACCACTTGAACTGACATTTTCCAATCATACGGAATCCTGGGATTTGCAGCTGGATGAGATACTTAGTTCTGTTTGCCAGGAGAACAAAATGCTGTACATTAGGGGACTGGTGTAGAGAATTCTAAAAGTCTCATCAAATAAATTCCAGGGATTCCATATGCTAGAAGCCTTGTTACCATGGTTATGCTACGTCTGGTGAGAGCACTAGATATCTCTTGATATCAAATAATTTGACCTTTACTTGACCTTTCTCTGCCACCCTGCTCCACGTGTTTGCAAGGGCCACTGGACAAGCACATAATAAGCGCGGCCGTTAATGGTTGTACATTCCAAACCTCATTTAGGCTGGCAATTAATGCCTCTCCGATGCTTTAGGGACCACTCCTTCTTGCAAACCGCCTTCCTCAGCGCGACTTTACACAAAGACGCCCGGCCAAGGGCCAAGCCATTCCTTTATGTTGGGCCATCTGCATACTGGCCATACTATTGTCATCCAGCGCTAAGCCCATCATGCAAAACCTGACCTTTTCCAACGCCTTTGTCCAGCTACAGATTTCCTTTGTTCTCACCGAGCATGGCATGGCCTGTAGGTAAAATCCACCCTATAAAAGGGTCCCCAATTCCGAGCCTTCCTCGGATCACCCTGGACTTCCATCTAGCCTTGCTGCCACTCTGTCCAGTGATGCTTTCCCCACAGTTCCCAATAACTGAGCCTGGACTGCTTGGATTGCCTTGGACTTCCATCCTGCCTTGCTGTTGGTTTGTCCAGTGAGCTCCCCTCAGCGAACCACACTGAGTTTCTTCCCCTGCAACCTCTGTTTCTCTCCAGGACTACGAGACCGGGTGTCCTATTACCCATTCCCCCAAAACTCTCTATTTCTATTTCTCAGTTAGTTAGTGTATGTCGTGTCTTCTGTGTTGTTTGTTCCCAATAAAAACCTTATTTGTTACTTTTAGAACTGTCTAGCCGCTCTCTGACCTGACGCTGTAGACATAGGGTAAAAGATCCCAGCTAAAGTTACCCTGCCTCTCGTTAGCTTAAGAGAGTGCTCAAGACTAATTTCCCCCATCTTGTGTTTTTATTTGGTAATTTGGGCACCCCTCCCAGGACCCCCAACATACAGGGTAACAGCCTGGCTGTTAAAGTGGAATTGAATTACTATAATTGTGCAGTACAGATACAACTATAACAGAAAAAATACAGAAAAAAGTCATGTAAATGTAACCAGTGGGGTGAAACCTTTTGAAATCGAGGAGAAGAGAAGCTAAAATATCTAAAGCATTTGAAAGGATGTCATGTCGAGGAGGGAGCCGGGCTTGTTTTCTGCTGCTCCAGAGGCTCGAACAAGGAGTAACCGATTCAAGCTGCAGGAAAGGAGATTCCACCTGAACCTTAGGAAGAACTTCTTGACTGTCAGAGCTGTCCGGCAGTAGAATCTGTTGCCTCAGAGTGTGGTGGAGTCTCTTTCTTTGAAGGCTTTTAAACAGAGGTTGGATGGCCATCCGTCAGGGCTGCTTTGATTGTGTATTTCTGAATGGCAGAATAGGGTTGGACTGGATGACCCTTGCGGCTTCATCCAACCCTATGATTCTATGAAATTCTTTGTTCTTTATGTGAGAACGAAGTAAGGGAAGATTTTAATCCTTAAACCTCTGTCCTAGCGCCAACTCAGCATCTCACGCCACGTTGCCATGCTAGCAGCCAGCTTTACCATCAGAAGCACCATATGAGTCAGCTCATGCCTGCTGAGCAGTAAAATGAAAATAACCTCAGTTTAATTTTATCCCACTCTAAAAAAGCTCAAAGCAGCTTACAACAAATGCTTAAAACCAATATAAAACAATTCAAAGACACAATTCTAAAAACAGTTCACAAATATAACAGCAGAGCTAAACAAACCATTCCAGGCTACTGTTTATTATAAAACTCAGAAGTCTTTCCTTTGCAACCTGCAATTCCTAGCACCCAAAAGCTTTCCTAAACAGATGAGTTTGGCATATCCATCAAGAGCCAGTAGGAAGGGGAGTGATGGATCCACTATAAGTGTAAAACTTCTGTTAAGTTGTTCTTGTACATAAGGCCTAAGGACCTCAGACCTTTTCTTCCCAAGAGCTTTAGCACATCTTATTTATGCATCTTGAGAGTCATTTGCTAAACAAACAAACTAAAAATCTTTGTACAAAGTATCATGGATTTGTATATATCCAAGCCAGCTATTTTCTTGGCAGAATATCTCAATGTGTCATGACACATTTCTTGCAAAGTACGATAAATTAACAAGTATTAGCTATGGAGATGAAACAAAGCCAAGGGACATTCCACAAAGCTGAAGCCACTCAGAAGAAGGCATAATTCCTAGCTTATATGACTTTACCTCCTGCAGGTAAAGAATAGAGTACAATCTAGCGAGTCTACAGCCCTTCCGCACGGGGAAGCTAAGACGGGCCAAGGCGTCCTGTCACGGAGGTCTTCCACACCTTTGATCAGATTAGGTTCGGACTATTTACCTTAGTTTCACACCTAAGTCTGATCCAAAACATCCCCAAGTGGTCCTCCAGCACACTATGTGAAAACCGGAAAAAAATGGTCTTTCAATTTTCTGGAGCGTGTCATTGCATCCCTGCTCAGTTGCGCAGATGCGCAGATTCACACCAATGTGAGCGTGATCAGCGGAGGGTGGGCTGTGGGCATGGCCAGCTTCAGCGGTTGGTCCGGACCCACAAACAACCGGAAGCTGCCATTTTGTAAGCCTCACCACTGCTCCGCATCGTCCTGGAACAAACAGAGGAGCCCTGTGGAAGGGCTTAAGGGAGAATCCACGTTGCTTCAAGCCAAGAAGAAGTGGTGAGTAACGGCATGGAGCGATTCACTCGCTTCGTGCGGAAAGGGCCTATGTTTCTGAGATTCATTTTGAAAGTGTTTGCACCTGTCACAGCAAGACATCCTACAGGGAGGGGAAGCACACTGTTAAATTTGAGGACAAAAGTTCAACCCTTGATGCTTCCAGATGAGAAGGCTCTGACTTAGGTGCCTGCTTTCAAGCCAGCAAAAAAGAATATCACCACATTCCCAGAAGACACCAATTTGCACAAAATGCACGTGCTAGATCAGTGATTTTTAACCTTTTCTTTACCAGGGACCCCCTGTAAAGATACCACCAGCCTTCACATTTGCAGGTTTCACTTCTATGGATTTGACCATTCATGGATTATTTGCTGCCACCTCTACTGCCTCCCTATGCCATTTTTAATAGGGACTGCAAGCCTCATGAAACTGAGAAACTGCAAACGAGGCTTGTAAGTCCCTATTAAAAATGGTGCGGGGCAGCAGTGGAGGTAGCAGTGAGCCCCATCAGCCCCCTACATCTGCCTTGTGAAGGAAACCTGATGCCTCAAAGGAATCAACGGTGGGCTGAACACAGTGAGCATACTTTTTTGAGTGTTAAATATGGTTTGAGAGGGTCCAGAGTTATTCACAGTTTTTTCGTTTTCACGGGGGTCTTTTGCCCCTAACCCTAGCTAATGTGGAGGGATGACTGTAATGTGTTGCCAGGGACCTCCAAGACTTAACTGGGGAGGGGTGTGGGTGCTGAAACTGCTCCCTCATTTACAAATGAGGGAGTAGTCTGGGCACATGTACATGCCTGCTGCAGTGTCTCTCAGCACCCACCCACTGCCAGCTGCCACATCCCTGATGAAAGGGACATGGCAGCAGGTTTGTGCACATGCCCAAACTGCTCCCTCATTTGCAAAGGAGGTAGCCGTTTCAGCACACTCTTGCTACCCCTGCTGTTGGTGTTCAGCAGAAGAGCTTCATGGACCCCCTGTGAGGTCTCTACAGACCCCAGGTTAAGAACCACTATGATAGATTACGTATATGATTGTAACTTTAGAAATCACTTCTTATTATTTGCTGTCAAGTTGATTTGGACTTACAGCGACCTTATGAATCATATTTCTGAGAGTCTTGGGCCATTTCCACACTACACTCTTATAGCACGATTATTCCACTTTCAACATCCTATGGAATCCTGGGGTTTGCAGTTTCGGGAGGGGCCAGCTGCCCCCTCCCGAAACTGCAAACCCCAGGATTCCATAGGATGTTGAAAGTGGAATAATTGTGCTATAAGGGTGTAGTGCGGAAATGGCCTTCATCCTCAACAGCCCTGCTCAGGTCTTACAAGCTCTGGGCTGTGGCTTTGTTGACTGAATCAACCCACCTACAATGAAGTCTCTCTCTTTTCCTACTGCATTCCACTTTACTGAGCATGATCTTCTTTCCCATTGTCTTGTGATATGTTCAAAGTAGGGCAGGTACTTGCTTCTTCTTGGCTGTAAGGATTGCCTCACAAACATCGCTCTCTCAGATACAAGAGTTGCCACTTGTATTTTGTTCTCCTGCCAGTTCTTTCCATGGAGAGCATAATGCTGTAGTTTAGGGGAATGCACTAGGGAATCTTTTTTTTTTAATTTGTTTTTTTAAAGAGTAGTCACAATAATAAAACTTACATGAGTTAGAGAAAAAAGAAAGATCAGAGTCATAAATAAAAAGAGAAAAGGAGAAAAGTAAAACTTCCCCCGGAGTGTCATTGGTTATTCCATTACATAAATACACAAGTAAAGATCCTTAAAAATATTCAAATTACTATCTAATTCTAACATAGATCTTTTTTTTATCCTTGAAATTATATAATATTCAAAGAAAATTAACATTTAATCTGAAAACCAGCTACTGTTAATTCAGAATAATTGTTTCTAAGAAAATTAATCATCAGTTGCCAAGTTTTCAAAAATTTATCTATACAATCATTTGATAAGAGATAATTTTGCTAAAATTGCCAACTTATCCATAATCACCATATCCATTACCTTTTATAACCATTCAAGGGAATTCTAACAGTCTTACCAACCTACAAATCCCAGGGTTCCACATGGCTATTAAAGTGGTATCGAACCTCTAGAATTGTGCATTTGTGCATATAAGGGACAAATACCAACTTTTTACTACATTACACTCGCAGTGCACCAGCTAAAGCTTTTGAACCATTTTAAAGGTCATCCTCCTGCAGAATTCAGATTGTAAGATGTGTCTTTCTTCGGCACTGGCACTGAAATTCTTCCCTATCCCAGCCCTGATTAAACTCTACTGTGCATGATCAAATACACAACATTTGTGTCAAAGCAAGAATCCTTCTTTCTCGATGGATCTTAAACAACCTAACATTAGCTCACTAAAGCTTTTAACCGCAGCATGTAATTTTCAGGAGTGTTTATTATTAAAATAGGTCAGGGGCAAGAGCTTGCCTGCAAGCTTGTCAATAAAAAGGATTTCCTTTTACTGTTCTGCCACCTTCTTCACAGACATGAAAATTCTGCTTTTTCACTGGCCAGGGAAGTAAAGGAGAAGAAGGAGGAGGGGGAAGATGAAGAAGAATAAAAAAAAAAAGAGAGGGAGAGGAAGAAGTCTCATTCTCCATTTTGCAATATAGACTTCAGGCATATATACCTTATCTTGGAAATGAAAATAAAGCATTACAGAGTCAGATGAAAAACAAAGCATCAAAGTTCTGGAGTGTTGTTGAAACTGCAACGAATTAGGATTCTAATGTCTATACGTTCACACAGGAGAGAGAAGTTCTAAAGTTATGCATTTACAAACACCAGTTCTTTTATGAGCAAAAATTATAAGGATTTGGACGCAGTTTCCTAATTCATCTTGCTGCAAAACCTAAGATAGAGATAATGCTGTGGGTGAAAGGAGAACAGAAAAGAAGAGAATATCAGGAATCTGTTGCTGTTGTGTGCTTTCAAATCATTTCCAACTTACAGCAACCGTAAGTCAAACTACAGAATCATAAATTTATAGAATTGGAAGAGACCACAAGGACCACTGAGTCCAACCCCCTGCCATGCAGGAATCATAGAATCATAGAAATTCAGAGTTGGAAGAGACCACACAGGCCATCCAGTCCAACCCCCTGCCATGCAGGAACACCCTCAAAGCAATCCCGACAGATGGCTATCAAGCCTCTGCTTAAAAACCTCCAAGGAAGGAGACTCCACTACACTCCGAGGCAGCAGATTCCACTGCCGAACAGCCCTGACTGTCAGGAAGTTCTTCCTGAGGTTCAGGTGGAATCTCCTTTCCTGCAGCTTGAATCCATTGCTCCTTGTCCTGGTCTCTGGAGCAGCAGAAAACAAGTCCCCTCCTTCCTCTATGTGGCATCCCTTCAAATATTTAAACATGGCTATCATGTCCCCTCTTAACCTCCACTTCTGCAGACTAAACATACCCAGCTCTCTAAGTCTATCCTCATAGGGCATGGCTTCCAGGCCTCTCACCATTTTGGTCGCCCTCCTCTGGACTTGCTCCAGCTTGTCAATATCCTTCTTGAATTGGGGTGCCCAGAATTGGACACAGTATTCAAGATGGGGTCTAACCAAAGCAGAGTAGAGTGGTACCAGGACCTCCCTCGATCTAGACACCATACTCCTATTGATGCAGCCGAGAATTGCATTGGCTTTCTTGGCTGCCGCATCACACTGCTGACTCATGTTCAGTTTGTGGTCTATGAAGACTCCTAGATCCCTTTCACACGTACTGCTATCCAGCCACGTGTCCCCCATCCTATATTTGTGGATTCCATTATTTCTGTCTAAGTGTAGGACCTTACACTTCTCTCTGTTGAATTTCATTTTGTTCGCCCTGGCCCAGCTCTCCAATCTATCCAGGTCATTTTGAATTTTGATCCTGTCCTCTGGCGTATTAGCAACCCCTCCCAATTTGGTGTCATCTGCAAATTTGATCAGCATGCCCTCTATTCCTTCATCCAAGTCGTTGATAAAAATATTGAACAGCACTGGGCCTAGGACAGAACCCTGTGGCACCCCGCTAGTCACTTCTCTCCAGGATGAAAAGCAGCCATTCGTGATCACCCTTTGGGTTCGGTCGGTCAACCAATTACAAATCCAACTAACGGTAGCCCTGTCCAGCCCACATTTTACTAGCTTCGTTGCAAGAATGTCATGGGGAACTTTGTCAAAGGCCTTACTGAAATCGAGATATGCTACATCCACAGCACTCCCTTCATCTATCAAGCTAGTAACTCTGTCATAAAAAGAGATAAGATTAGTCTGGCATGACTTATTTTTGAGAAATCCATGTTGACTTCTCGTGATTACCGCGTTGCTTTCTAAATGATTAGAAACTGACTGCTTAACGATCTGCTCCAGGATCTTTCCGGGTACTGATGTCAGGCTGACTGGGCGATAATTATTTGGGTCCTCTTTTTTTCCCTTCTTGAAGATGGGGATAACATTTGCTCTCCTCCAATCTGCTGGAACTTCTCCTGTCCTCCAAGATTTCTCAAAAATTATAGCAAGCGGTTCCGAAATGAGCTCTGCCAGCTCTTTTAATATCCTAGGATGCAATTCATCTGGCCGTGGAGACTTGAATTCATCCAATGCGGCCAGGTATTCCTGTACCACCTCTCTACTTATTATGTGCCTCATTTCCTCTGCTTCCTCCCCTGCTCCCCAACCGCCAGGTTGAGTGCTTGTATCCTTCTGGGAAAATACGGAGGCAAAGAAGGTGTTAAGTAGCTCTGCCTTTTCTCTCCCCACTGTTAGTAATTCGCCATCTTCTCTGCGTAGCGACCCTACTGTCTCCTTCTTTTTCCTTTTGCTGCGGACATATTTAAAAAAAACCTTTTTATTGTTTTTAATGTCTCTGGCCAGCCTAAGTTCATTCTGTGCTTTAGCCTTTCTGACTTCCTCCCTACATCTCCTGGCTACTTGCTTAAATTCTTCTTTGGTGGTTTCCCCCTTCTTCCATTTCCTATACACGTTTCTCTTAACTCTTAGCTCAGCTGAGAGTTCTTTAGTCAACCATTCTGGTTTCTTCAGATGCCTTCCATTTTTCCTCCTTATCGGCACCGTTTTAAACTGTGCCTTCAGTATCTCCTTTTTAAGGAACTCCCAGGCCTCCTTAACTCCTTTCCCTTTAACTATTCCTGACCATGGAATTCCAGCCAGCAGCTCCCTAAGTTTACAGAAGTCCGCTTTTTTAAAATCTAAGATGAGTGTCTGGCTACCCTTATCTTCTCCTCCCCACTGAATGCTAAATTCCAACAGGGCATGGTCACTCCCCCCTAATGATCCAACCACTTCTACCTCATTCACAAGGTCATCCATGTTGGTCAAGACCAGATCTAGAATATTTGATCCCCTTGTGGCCTCTTCCACCTTCTGGACCATGAAGTTGTCTGCAAGACAAGCAAGAAACTTGCTGGACCTTGCTGTCTTGGCAGAGTTTGACTGCCAGCATATATCCGGGTAATTGAAATCTCCTATTATTACTGTATCCCTCCTCTTTGAATGTGCAGTCATTTGGTTGAGGAAGGCATCATCCAAGTCCTCAGCCTGGGTTGGAGGTCTGTAGTAAACCCCCACCAGAATATTCCTATTGTTTCTCGCTGCCTTAATTCTTACCCAAATGCTCTCTACCTGGCTTTCTGGGTTTAAGTCCTGGATCTCTTCACAGGTGAAAACATCCTTGACATACAAGGCTACTCCTCCTCCTTTCTTGTTTGGTCTATTTTTACAAAACAGGCTATACCCCTCTATTCCTGTATTCCAATCTTGAGACTCATCCCACCAGGTCTCAGTGATGCCTATCAAATCGTATTTATTTTCTTGTACTAGGAGTACAAGCTCATCCTGCTTGTTTCCCATACTCCTTGCATTAGTGTAGAGACACTTAAGTCCCTGGGCCCTTCCTGCAAGTCCTGTACTATTGATTCTACTCCTCCCGCCATTGGCCACTTGTACTACTTGTCCAGTATCATTTGGGCCTTTTACCCCTGTGTTCTCTGAGTCCTTGCCCTGAATTATATTGTCCCCCTCCCCAGTGGAACTTAGTTTAAAGACCTCTTAATCTTCCTTGCAAGACTGTTAGCAAAAACATTCCTGCCAAGTTTTATGAGGTGCAGCCCATCCCTCGCCAGAAGCCCATGTTCATGGAAATTCAGGCCATGTTCCAAAAACCCAAACCGTTGTTGGCGGCACCATGTGCGGAGCCAGTTGTTGACCTCTACTATTGCCCTTTCCCTATGTGTGCCGTATCCTTGAACAGGGAGGAGAGACGAAATGACCACCTGCACACCAAGGTCCTTAAGCTTTGTCCCCATACGTTCGTAGTCCTTTGCAATGTGGTTTAAGCTGCTCCTCGCAGTGTCATTGGTTCCGACATGAACCAAAATGAGGGGCTTATAGTCAGTGGGTTTGACTAGCCTGGTTAGCCTCTCCGTTACGTGGTTGATCCTGGCCCCAGGAAGACAACAGACCTCTCGATTGAGCTTGTCCATTTTGCAGATTGCTGTTTCAGTTCCTCTTAGCAAAGAGTCCCCAACAACCAGAACCCGCCTCTTCTGAGGCTTCCCCTGGGCTCCTCGATAAGCGTGTTTTACCAGGACTGCCTGAGCATTCTGTTGAGGCTGGGAGCCTTGATCTAGTTCCTGTTGCTGAAGTTGGATTCTTTCTTGTTGACATTCTGTTCCCTCTGCGTAGTGCTCCTCTTTGTCTGTAAGTCCAAGTACATCAAAGCGATTGTGTAGGTTAAGAGTCTCTGTTACCTTTTTGGTCCTTTTACTCCTCCGTGTAACATTTGCCCAAGCCTCCGTTTCCTGGCGCTGTGTACTGGCTTCCTGATCTGGCAGCTCCTCCTTGTATTTGGAGTTCCGGTAGGTCTTCTCTTCCCTATCCAAAAACTCCTCCCCTTCCCTGATAAGGTGGAGATCAGAAACTCGTGCCTCCAGCTGGCGAACCTTCTCCTCCAAGAACGTGACCAGCTTGCACTTGGTGCAGGTGTATCCAAGAACCTCTTGTGGCAAGAAAAGGAACATGCCACCATCAAAGTACCATCAAAGTACCATCAAAGGATTCCCAATAGATGACCATCCAACCTCTGTTTAAAAACCTTGACAGAAAGAGATTCTACCACACTCCAAGATAGTTTATTCCACTGTTGAACTGCTCTGACCATTAGGAAGTTCTTCCTAATATTTATATGGAATCTCTTTTCCTGAAGTTTGAAGCCATTGCTCCATGTCCTGGTCTCTAGATCAGCAGAAAACATAATGAGATTCACCTGGCACAATCTGTTCAAAGCAGGTTTGCCATGGCCTTCCTCTAAGGCAGGGCGAGTATGACTTCCCCAAAGTCATCTAGTGGATTTCCATGGTTGACCATAGATTTGAATCCTGGTCTCCCAGACTCCTCGTGAAACACTCAGACGACTAACCCATGCTGGCTCTGCTTAGGAATCCATAAAGGCATGGAAAAATCTTTCCTAGCCACTTATATCTGATTATTCCTATGGTGCAGCAACTCCCAGGCAGAACTACCAACTATTATTTAAAATATTTATTAGAGGATAGAGAATCACAGACCACTCTATTGGTGGCTAGATTTTTTGCTGCTGCTGTTAAACTAAGAAGTCGAATGGTAAAGGATCTTAACGGTTAAAATTTTATTTTGTATATTTTAACTTAGATTAGCTTTTATCTTTAAATCTTTTATATGACTGAAATAATGTAGACGGGCCTGATAAACTTTTCTCAAAATTCTGTGTTTTAGGAGGTTGTTTTTAGTTTTACTTTTAATTTGGAATTACTATTATTATATCAATTGGATTTTATTGGATTTTAAAAAATTTTTTACTGTTGGATCTTCGCCACCTACCTCTTTTACTTGTATGCTATTTAAGTTTTTGTGATGCTGGTCTACGACCATAATAATAAAGATTCGATTCGGTTGGCATCAGGGATCAGTTCTTGTGTCTGAGGTTTCAGGGTAACACAAAGTATAAATCAAATCAATAACCATGATCACTGGCAGCACTGGTAGCACTATTTAAATAAGAGCTAATGAACTTTTTTTTTTTTTTTTTGGGATTACACCTCTTAGAAAAGCTCAGCCTGCATAGTCACTATAGCAAGGCTTGCTTATCTCTTCGCAACCCGGTATGGCAGCTTTCCCCTAGCCTGCTAAAGCGCCCTGCCACCTTACTCAGCTCTGCCTTCCCCTTTAAAACACCACCTTCGTGTAAAAAGGGTAAAGCCTTCCCTTGTTATTTAGAACCCCTTTAATGATCTATGGTAGCATGGCTCTGTTTGATTACAACTACTGAGTATCATTCAGCTGAGTCAAAATTTATAAAAATATGCTATAATCTTTACTAAAATAACAAACAAAATAAAGTATTGGTTTTCATATGCATGTCCAAGCTCAACAGATCTTCAGAATGCATTCCGACAGTTTCCTTATATCTTTACACCATAATAAAGCCACAGATCTCTCATACAGAGCCCTCTGGCTGCCCTTTTGCCCAAAGGCTCAATTCTCAAATCTAGGTCACACTTTCTGACTACTTTCTTACTCTCTAGGCATTCTCTGAGAAAACACACCCTCTCACTCACCCCCCCCCTTGCCCTTCATTGACTGAGAATTTCTCTGGCTGAAAGACTGACTCTTAGGCCATTTCCACATTACACTGTCATAAGCCCTTTTCGCACGCAGTTTCTGTTGCAAGAGGGCCCCTTGAGTGTCGTGGGAATGGAAGCGTTGGTCCGTACAACGCACTCCTATTCACGCAACACTCATGAGCCGGACACAGAGCGGACACGCACCTTTTTATTTTCGGCTTTAAGCCAAAAATGGTGCGCAGTCGCGCAATGCTCCCAGGGTCCACGCGCACTTACCTGCTGTGCAGTGTATCGGGAGCTGGGCCAGTTGCGCTTTCTGCCGCAGCGCTAGCCTACAATTCCCAGGTTGTGCAACCAGGAAGCGCTGCAGAACTCAAGGAGCAAGGAAGCGGCAGTGTTCCTGCTGAGGCTTTTCGCGCGACACACACACACACCCAGCTGCGCAAACAGGTAACGTGCGAAAAGGGCCATAGTGCTATTATTCCACTTTCAATATCCTATGGAATCCTGGGGTTTGCAATTTAGGGAGGGGCCTTTAGGATTCTCAGCCAGAGAGTTCTTTGGCCTCAGTAAACTACAAACCCCAGAATTTCACAAGATGTTGAAAGTGGAATAATAGCAGTATAACAGCGTAGTGTGGACATGGCCTTCATCCTTCCACCCTGAAGTCCGACAAAACCAATTCAGTTTGTCTTCTATATATACATTCCCCTCTCAAGCCACTAACCCCCCCTTCACATTAATGGGCTGGCTTTCTCTCTTGAGAGGCTATTCTAGTTGTCTGGCAACCTGCTGCTGGGCTGCTCTGCCATTCAAGACAGCCACTCCCCCAGACTCTGTCATAGTCACTGACCTTTATGCTGAAGTTCTTTGATGTTTATAGTCCAAAAATGTAGTCCAAATAACTTTGGAACCATGCCACCAGGAACCACGCTGGAATATTCAGAGCTGAATCATCACCATACCAACAAGATCTTAACTAAAGAGGTATATAGACAGGCCACTATGGCCCCTATTACGCAGACAGGATACTGAGACTGAGAAAAATCAACTCTTTAAAGTCTATCACAAAGTACAGAGCTGAGCAGTGATAATTCCACATTCAGATCTGAAACTCCTACTGCGTACAACCTTATGATTGTATGGAAGGGGCTGATTTAGGTAAGCTCCTTGGATACAGGCAGCTATAAATCAAATAGTAAAATCTGCACTTGAGCAGGAGGCAACAATATAGTTTCTGTCTCACAATGAAAAGCAAATGGGTGGCCACCAAAGCGCATGAGAAAGCCTGTGGAGGAGTCTGACATGCACTTAATTAACTGCCATCTTGCACCAATTTGAGCCACTACAGGCTGTGGGGAGGCAATTAAAATATGAAGCAGTTGGCAATGATTTCTGCCCTAGATACTAAACTCAGTAACACCTGGGACTCCTATTTTTAGATTCCTCAGCAGGCCACGGCGCCAGAGAATGCAGCTTCCCATATCTCACATCTGTACAGTGAAGTCCTATTAAGTAAGCTGTCCTGCAGATATCATTGGAAGTGTATTATTGAATACTACAGTTAGGATTGTCCATGTCAGGGTATTTCTGATTTCTATATAGGGTTGTGAAAGCTAGACAGCGAAGAAAGCTGATAGGAAGAAAACCAACTCCTTTGAAATGTGGCGCTGGAGAAGAGTTCTTAACGGACACCCTGGACTGCTTAAAAGACACACAAATGGGTCTTACAGCAAATCAAGCCTGAACTTTCCCTAGAAGCCATGATTATTAAACGGAGACTGTCATACTTTGGACATATTATGAGAAGACGTGACTCATTAGAAAAGACAATAGAGCTTGGTAACATTGAAGGCAGTAGGAAAAGGGAAAGACCACAATATAGGCGGATAGATTCAATCAAGGAAACCACAGCCTCGAGTTCAAAAGACCTCAGCAGGGCTGTTGATAACCAGATGACATGAAGGTCTTTAAGGTTGCCATAAGTCAACGCTGATTTGACAGCAATTAGCAACAAAGCAAACTATCTAACTTACAATCAGCTACCACTAAAGGGGAAGAATAAACACTGTTGCCTTGGGCCGCTGCCTAAGACTGCCCAATGGTAGGGCAGTTCCTAACTGAGATACATGGACCTGACTCACTATAAGGCAACATCACATTCTTAAGCAACACCATAGCTTACTCCAATAGTTTTGCTAGGGCAATTTGTGAAAGTGGAAAAACCACCAATAACTCCTCCCTTAGCAATTCCCCTCCAGAGTTCCCTCTCCCATTCCTTTCTCTCGGGCCCCAGCATTCTTTGGGGGAAGAAAAAAGACAAAGTAAACAGCTTACGGGTACTTCCCCTCAGATCAAGAGGGGTTCTGCCATTCTAGCTACTTCTGGTGACCATCTTGAGAAAGGAGGGCTTGGAGCAAAGAGAGCACCTGACCAATCAGCAGGCATTACACAGCAGAAAGTGCAGCCACATGGCAGAGAGGACATGCCTCCACCAGTAGGGACCTTTGCTCACCCAAAAGGAAAAAAATGTCCATTTTAAACACAAGCCTGGCAAGCCTGGGGTGAGGAATACAAGGAGGAAAATGAGGAAAATTGCCTCCCGAGCAATCAAATTCAAAAAAGTCAAACCTGAGAATGTGGAGGTAAGAATGTAACCATATTGCAATTTCTTATCTGGTACTCTTTCTCACCCAGGTTTACTCTGTTTCCAAACTTCTTTATAAGTTTAATGAAATCACTGCTGGTCTACTTAAAGCCAGGGCATGCACTCATTCTATTTATTTTTAAAAAATAAACTGTCACTGAATATACTGATTTCTGGCTTATTTCTGGGTGAATATACTGATTTCTGGCTTATTTCTCGCTTTTACTTCTCTCTTATTATTGTATCTAAAGTCCTAACAGGGCATATTGTGATTTGGGATTAAAAATCCCGACACATATCATCTGTGCATTAGTGTTAGGATTCTACAGATGCAGATGAGGACGCAGGGCAGACATGGTAGGAGGTTGCTGGAGGTTGCAAGATTTGTTGCTCTAATAGTGTTTTTTTAAAAGAAAAATATTCAACCAATGTTTCTTTTGTCAAAGACTATTTTCTGGCAACTCCCAGAACTGACAGCAACATTTTATTCATACCCTCAAGCGGGTTTCTTTTTAGTTCTGAGAGTTACTGGAACAAAACAGGATTTTCCTCTTCTCCCTTCTGTCTCTTTAATAACAAATACAGGTAACTCTAACAAATTTTTAAAATATTTTACTGCATCCATAGACTTAAAATGGATAAATCAAGTTATATTACACTCTGAGGCTTAAAACATCACAAATAGTTCTAAAGTTGCCATATCTCATACATTCTTAATCTTATATAAATTATATATCTACAATAAATCTTTAGTAATTCCCTTAATTTCTACCCATACGTATGCAAGTTTTCTATATATTTCATATGATTTACACTATCCAACACTATTTACACTATCGAACAGAGAATTTTAATGCAGCAGGAAATACATACATATGCTTAACCAAAATTTCATAACATTTTTAGTTTCAATAGAGTTTTTTTCCTTTCCTTAGAGTTTTTTTTTAGAACTAAAAAACTCTTAAGAATTTTTAAATAGGCTCCTCGAACCAAAGGACCACCTCAGCCCCAGTTTCTTTAAAACAAATCTGTGAAAGATCCCTAGGCCAAATCCAAGAAATCTTTATGACCTGCTCTCTCCTTCCCTTCCAAAAAATGGAAAGCATGAGTACAGAGGAAACAGCAACCAGCAAAACTCAAGGAACAACATCACAAAAATGCATACTCCTTTAAACTAGTCTAGAAGAGCCTATTATTCAGTGTTTTTATCAGTGATTTATATCAGAATAATATAGCTCTACAGATCCAGCACAGTGTAATGGTTTGAACGTTGGATTACAACCCTGGAGAACAGGTCCAGTTCTTTCCTCGGCCATGGAAACTCGTTGGGTGACCTTGGGCAGGTCACATATTCTCAGCCCCAGAAAACCCAGTGATAGGTTCTCATCAAGGTCACCATAAGTCAGAAACAACTTGAAGATATACAACAACAATGTAGCCCTTGTAATTGCTAACTACATAACAATCCCTCACTACTGGCTTTGCTGGCAAGGACTGATGGGATCTGTAGTCCAACAACATCTGGACGATCACATTTCCCTCCCATACGACTTAGATGAAAATCAGAACCGGAGGATGCTGTGGTGCCACCTGTACAGCTTTCACGGCTATCGTACGTGAAATGGTGTGGAAACATAACAAGGTGGGCTGACGAATGTCATTTGGGAGAGCTCAGCTCACAATGACTGCTTAGGGAAATGCAGAGTGAAAAACAACCCCCCTAAAGTGTCCAGATTTTGCTTGTTTGTTTCCTTTTAAGTACTGTCAATATAATTAAAGCATTGGTGCATTAAATATAGCCTAAACTCAGCTTGATTTGGAATGTGTAAACATGTACGCTGTACTGGAGAAAAAAACAAAATCTGCAAACATCATTTTCAAAACCAACTTTCCTTTTTGCATTTCTTTTTTATTTTACATACAAGCAAAAACTAAAAAAACACAAAAGGAAAAGTGATCAACACATACTACAAAAACAGGACTGTTTTGTAAAAGTAAAAAGATGAAGATAAAATATTTAGATATTTAGATCTAAACATTTAGATTTAAATACAGATGGACGACACTTAACATAGCATAAGTGTGTAAAACTAAGCTATACAAGGAGGACACACTGTGGTAGATGCATTTATGTAATGTAGAGGGAAGACTGGGGGAAGGGGTTAGAACACAGTTTATAATACCCTTAAGGTGTCAGTACAAATGAAGGAAGGGAATTAGTCACAGTCTCAGAAGATATAAGGCTATGGGAACACTGTCAGGAATAAAGCCAAGGAAATAAGATGAGGTTCGAGATGTTAAGAAATCAAAAAAGGCAGTCAGAAAGGTATTTTCTCTGAGATGGGGGAGAGAAATAGATTTCACAAGAATGTAAATGTAAATCCCAGAGAAAAACGTTTGGCAGGATCTGAGAAACCTAATCCTGGAAAAGATGCCATTATGAATCAGGATTATGGACTAGCTACGGGCAGGAAGAGAGATCCAGTATGACATACCAGTCCAGTGTTGCATTAGGACTCTGCTAGGCCAGAGTTCGAATCCCCACTCAGCCTTGGAAACCTGTGGGGTGACTTGGAGGAAGTCACACTCTCAGATTCAGAGGAATGCAACTGCAAACTTCCTTGAAGGAATCTTGTTTGATAGATTCACCTTAGGGTTTCTGAGTGACTTTAAGGCACTCAGCAACAACAAACAACACCAGTATCTCACCAGGAATACTGTGTCCACTTCTGGGCACCACAGTTCAGGAAGAATACTGATAAGCTAGTACATGTCCAGAAGAGTGTGACCAAAATGGTAGAAGGCCAGGAAACCATGCCATATGAGGAGCGGCTTAGGAGCTGGGTATGCTTAGCCTCGAGAAGAGAAGGTTAAGAAGAAACATGATAGCAAAGGCATGCTCCTTAAGCTTCTCCTCATAGGGCATCATGGTTTCCAGGCCTTCTACCATTTTGGTCACCCTCCTCTGGACACATTCCAGCTTGTCAATATCCTTCCTGAACTGTGGTGCCCAGAACTGGACACGGTATTCCAGGTGGAGTCTGACCAAAGCAGAACATAGTGGCACTATCACTTCCCTTGACCTAGACTCTATACCCCTATTGATTCCCATATTGACACAGGAAAATGATTCCTGTTTTTTGAGAACTTCTCCTCCCTCCCTCCCTCCCTCCCTGAGGTCAGGAATGCCAGGAATCTCTTGCAAAGCCCTTTGCTTTTTGTTGCAGCTCCCAGCAGATTACAAAGAGCAGATGATACACATTTGACACCGTGCCAGGAGCTGTCTCATCTACCCGTAAACTTCCACAGGAAGAAGAAATCTGCCCAGCTCAACTATCAGTGACCTAGAAAATAAAGCCCAAATCCTGTGAGGTAGCATTGGTGGGGGGGAGGGAAAATTGATCATCAAAATCCTGCTTCTCCACTGCTTGCTAGTTTTCACTCATTTTCTAATGAGAATTTGGCTTCTTTGCTAGTCACAAGCAGATGTCTCTTGCAAGAAGTTTTTTTTTTTTAAAAAAAAGGCTCCACCCACAAAATACAGCAGGCATGATAAATAAATCTGTGTGATGCTGTCTCAGGAGATGACTTTGATCCAGAAGGACACTTTGGTTCCAGGGGGATGGAGAGAATGCAGTACTGAATTACAAGCGTCTCCTTGTTGCTATTTTCCTCCCTTCCATTTGTGTGTGTGTTGTTCTGTGTAACTCTTATTTCACAGAGACACAAACACTTCCAGAATAGACAGACACCTGCTCTGTCCTATTCTTCCTTTTTTTTTGTTGCTGCCGCAGATAGTATAAGGATAGTTCCCGTCAATTTTTTTTAAATTACTATTTTAGTATGGGGAAATGGGACTTCTTCTATTCCATTCATTAACACTCTATTCTATTGCCATTCCTGAATCCTAAACAGATGGGCAGGCAGTATTTGGCTGAAACAAGGAAAGATACCCTGTGCTCCGAGCATCTCCCATTGTAGATAAGAATATGCAGGGAGACAGGAGTGGTCTCTCAGCTTGTGCCCCAGGGCCAGCCCTACCGTTAGGTAGAATAGAAATGCAGAAAATGCACCTGAGGTTGTTTTTATGGCCCTCTATCCCTCCAGCTGTCCTCGACTCCCATTTTTTGGTCCATTAAACAAGGATTGACTCCCTGTTCCTGGAAGCCTCTAGAACAGGGCTTTCCAAATGGTGTGTCGCCTGAAGTGTGTAGATGTGTCGCCTACAATCTTGGAAAGGTATGTTATTATTTATAAATCATATATTTAAAAAATATATGAAAGGTTTTCATGAGATATGTTGTGTCCCCATACATTTTGTTATTACAATTTATATATGTGTCTGTATCTCTTAGAAGGGGTTTGTTTAAGCTTTGGTTTGCTAGTAAAGCTGAATTACTGTGTCGCGAAATGATGCATGTCTAAAAAGTGTGTCACCAACATGAAAAGTTTAGAAAGCTCTGCTCTAGGAGCAGTAATTCAACTTACCACACTCACCACTCTGCCCTGTTTAAAACTTCCTTTTCAAAACCAACAATAAACTTCTTTCCACTTCTAGTGTTTAAGTGCAGATGTGCACACACAAGCACATACACAATTTTGGCCATTGACACAGCCTCCCATAGAACCCCGGGGTGAAAAATTAATCCCTAGATCCACCCCAGTTGCCCTCAAGAGGTAGAGAATGAGGTGACTGCACCAGCCGGCAGATTAGGGGGGTGCAGCTGTGGAAGCCTCCTGGCTGTTCCACTCTGTTGGATGGCACAATTGTGCATGTTACACAACTTTTCTGTTATCTCTTGAACTCATACCCTCCAACTGTCCTGATTTAGTGGTGGACAGTCTCAGTTAATCCCTTGCTGTCTCATTGTTTCAGCTGCTTTTAAAGTGTCCCAGATTCTCTCTCCTCCTTTCCCACTGTCCCCCTTTGACCTGAGCATTGGTGCAAACTGATTTCAAAGTGCAAAAGTAGTTTGCCTTCAGTTTATTCAGCAGGGGGCGAGAAGAAGAGGGGACAGAATCTTGCCCTTTCCTGTAGTCTCAGACAAAAGCAAACTGCTGAAGCCTGTCCTAGCTTAGGGGTTCTTCCTCATTGATAACTTCTGCCATCTTGGCCACACCTCTCCCAGATTTCATCTGTGAAATGTTGGAACATACCCTGAACTTTGGCCAGTCATGGTCTCTCAGCTTCAGATGAAGGCAATGGCAAACCCCCTGTGAACAAATCTTGTCAAGACACCCCATAACAGCATGAAGTCAGAAATGACTTAAAGGCACACAGCATGCTGCCTCAGGTGTGATGGAAGATGGTATCCTATTGTCAGCACTGAAGTGAGGTTCAACAAACAGTCCCACTCAGATCCTCTGTGCAGACTAAGGAGTGGAATGCCATCTTGTCTGTCACATACCATGAAGGACTGGATAGGAAGAAAGGTTTTTAATCATTTAGAGATTCTCTGGTAATAAAGGTGCCTGTGGTGTCAAATGCAAGTCTTCCCAGCTAGCAGATCTTGGAAAACTTTTGACACTGACACCATATTATCTTCCTCTTAAAGGATAGCAATAGCAATAGCAGTTACATTTCTATATCGCTTATCAGTGCTAAGCACCCCCTAAGCAGTTTACAATGTGTTAGCTTCCCAACAAGCTGGGCACTAATTTTACTGACCTACAGAAGGATGGAAGGCTGAGTCAACCTGTAGCCCTGCAGGATCAAACTCACAACGTCATGGCTGCAGTACCGGCATTTAACCACTGAGCCACCACATACTTAAGAACAGGAGTAGCCGGTGGCTTCCATGTTTAACTGAGCTCTCCAAGGTGCTGAACCCTACCATAAAAAAAGATTCAGCATCTTCTGATAGGTTCTTGAAAGTTCACACTAAAATCCAGAATGATTTCATCACCTTGGTCACATGGAAGCTACCAATGTGTATGAAACAGGGAGTATGGAAGGGTCCTATCTACTTTTCCTTTTGATTCTGTCCCCTTCTGGCACACAGCCTCCCCACCTCAGATCTAAAAATGTTCTCCAGACTTATCCTACCACAGCCTCTCCCAACCTGTCCTTGTGGGCTGGGGTTGCTAGGAGTTGTAGTCCAACACATCTGGAGGCATTAGTCAGGGAAGGCTTCTGTCCTGTTTAGAAAGCCAGACACAGTTCACAGTCCTTAAATAGTGTCTATAGTAGCAGCCACAGTCAAGGTTTATAGAATCTTATCAGCCAATTACCATTCTTGTTCCAGAAGTCCAGGACAACAATAAATTCAGAGTGTCAGTTCAAGGGAGTATCCAGCAGCCTAGTCAGCACACAAAGAACAAGTCAAAGTTTTTCAGAAACACAAGCCAAGGATCAAAAGAAGAATGCATTGCTTTCGCCAGAAACAGCAGTTGTCTGCAATGGACTTCTCCCTGCCCTGCCTCTGGTATTTACCGGTCAGTAGCCTTCCCCAGCTGTTTACCTGATTAATGAGACTTCCCTATATTAATGCTCTGAGCCACATGAGCTCTCCCTTTCTTGTCTATGCTGGGCTGTATTGCCTTGTTCATATCTCTGTGTTGTGGCTGTTATGGAGGATCCTGTCCTTGTTTGCCTCTGGGTCCCAAACTGGGGTGTGACCCCCTGCTTCCCCAGGAAACCTTCTGTTGCAGGTCCTGTGAGGAAAGATTGGACGGAACCTAAGTCCAAATAAAATATACTTGATGTATAATTAAAGTTTTGCACCTGGGAAGACAGTGGATGATGCAATCCCTTGTAACACCTGCATGAGTCATTGGGGTTGTGTAACCAGGGCAGGAAGGTTGCATTAGCAATGGCTGTATATAAGTGGGTGTGTTCTAGCCCACTGTGCCCTCTTGATCTCTGGAGAGTGGCCGGAGGCTATGTTCTGCATGCTGTTGAATGCTGTAAACTCCATTGGAGATTTGTATATACTGAATGTATTGTAACTCAAGAGTAAAGGCCTCCTGTTGGAAGACAACATTTGCGTGGGAGTATTTTTCCTGGCTTCAAGGTTTTTGCTGCTCATGTTTAACACTCTGCTGGGACGCTTCAAGCTGTGTGAGTAAACTCTGCTGTATGGTGATTTTTAAATACTTGACTCTGGTGAACCGTCTTTTTGCCAGAGCTCAGAGCTGGAGGGAAGTGCTACTGGGAATTTTGTGTAGCTCCCATCATCCACCATCCCTTCCGACAGGTCCTACTTTAGTTCTTTAGGCTTTTGTCCCATTGTATTGGTGATCCTGTGGCAGCTCAGGATACCTGTTAAAATCTGATCTCCCCAAAAAACCAGGGCAACTGGCAGCACTGGTTGATCAAGTGGCTTTACCAGTGCAGAAAAACGGGGGCTTTCTGGAGTCCAGCCTTTCTTCTAGTGAACCAAAGTGCTCCCACACCTTCAAAACTCCATCCCTACCTAGGGAAGTCAGGATGGCTCCTTCTTTGCTGTCTTTTGGACACCAGGTCAAGACTTTTTTATTCCAGCAAGCTTTTGAGAAGGGATTTTTAAAAAAACAAAACAAAAAAGGGGGTTTTGTGGCACTCTTTTTAGTCACTATTTCAAAGCAATATTTTAAATGGTTTCAGCTAAACCAATTTTGGTTTAATACTGTTTTTAATCTCAACTTTTAAATGTTTTTAACTATATCTGCTCTTATTGTATTTCTTTTTTTAAATATAAGCTGCTATGAGTCCCAGTTTGGGAAAAAGATGAGATATAAATAAAGTGGTGGTGAGGAGGAAGAAGAGGAGAAGTAGGGAGGAGAAATACACCCAGAGATTTAATCTGAATTTTTAAAGCCTTATCTAAGATGTTGACACCATGTCTTCCTTTGTTCGTGGTCCACCGGTCTCAAGATCTCTCTTCAGTCCAGAAGCCAGAAATGTTATTATTGCTATCGTCTCCTTTACTTATATTTTATTTCTCCCCACAAACAAGGACTCACAATTTAAAACAAATACAATATAATTAAAATGTACAAAAGGTTAACATGAAAATTTAATGAAACCAACCATAACATCAACATACAATTTAAAGTCATAAAAAGCAATTCAAAAAGAGTACACTTAAAAATGGTATGACACTGTCTTAAAAGTTCTTTCCTGTCTTTTCTTTTAAAAAAATTGCATTCTCAAAAGTCTTATAATTGTTATTAACTAAACTGAGGAGGGAAGAGATGGGGGAAATGTTTCATCTCCTTTTCAATATGGCTTTTGACTACAGCAGTGACTCAGCACCCTAAAGATGGATTTGCCACATTACTCTTTCCCATAGTCTCAATAGATCTTAATCGGATTTGGGTGTTCAGAGAAAAGCAGAATCGATCAATTGCAAGTGACCTCCTCCATTTTAAATGAAGGGAGCAACGAAATGGCTGAGTATAGATGCTGTCCTTGCTTGCAAGGTGACAGACATATTGGGTAGGCTTTTTCACACCACAGTCACAGCACCGATCATTTAACTTTAACTGCTCCACCCCACAGAATCCTGGGTTATGCAATCTAAGGAGTATTTTGAAATCTCAGCCAGATGACAATAGTGCCTCACCAAACTACAGAACCCAAGATTCCCAAGATTGCGGAGGATGCAGCCAAAGCAATTAATAGTAAAGTGGTATCATCGTACAAGGCATACCTGAGTTAACGAAGCAGAAAATTTGACACCAGAAACTGGAACAACATGGGAAGAATAGGGAGAGGTTCCTGCATCTCCCAAAAAGAATGGCAGTTCAACAGGTTTCAGCAACAGTTTTATTCAAAACCATCAATATGCGCATGTGAAATAAAACAGCCAGGTCACAAGATCATAGAGTTGAAAGAGACGACAAAGGCCATCCAGTCTAACCCCCTGCCATGCAGAAATACACAATCAAAGCACTCCCAACAGATGGCCATCCAGCCTCTGTTTCAAATCCTCCAAAGAAGGAGACTCCACCACACTTCCAGGCAGCATATTTCACTGTCAAACTGCTCTTACTGTCAAGAAGTTCTTCCTAATGTTTAGACAGACTCTCTTTTTCTGAAGTTTGAAGCCACTGCTCCACGTCCTAGTCTCTGGAGCAGCAAAAAACAGGCTTGATCCATCCTCCATATGATACCCCTATACCCATTTAAACATAGCTATCATGTCACCTCTCAACTTTCTCTTCTCCAGGCTAAACATACCCAGCTTCCTAAGCCTATCCTACTAGGGCATACTAGGGCCTTTTACCATTTTGGTCACCCTCCTCTAGACATATTCCAGCTTCTCAATATCTTTCCTGAACCCCCCAATTCCATGGTTTCAACATTTCTGGAAATTGTCATCTCTAGTGCTAACCAACTACTGTCCATTAGAGTACAGCTTCCAGGGACTCTCCAGCCCATTCCTTTCTCCTTCTCACAGTTCTATTCTGCTTTAGCAATACATTCAAAATTCCTCACTGCAAAGAGGCACAAGTGCAAGACCGCACGTTCCATTTGGAAATAACTTTTGATCTCCCCTCTTTTCCATTTTCTCATTTATTGATTAAACAACACGCTCTCTGAGCTTCAAAGCAAAGAGAGGTAAACACGGCCATGAATTAAGTGCTTTTACCAGTGCGGTGCCAAGGATAAATGAACATGAACTGAATACCCAAAGAGAAAAAGGTGCAGACGCTGTTTGCAGAGAGATTCCAAATCCATTTTCTGATTAATAAAACAGGAAGCCGAGAAAGGCTCATTTCAAAGTCAATAGATTCATCTCCTGCACCGTAGCAAGAATTCTGGTAATATTTATTGCTCTGTTTAAAGCTATTACATGGAACCATGGCTTTATCCTCCTTTTCACTTTAAAATGAAAGAAGCCTCTTTTCTTGCATTACTGGCAAAAGTATCCAACTTCAAAAAAGTTAAAACCCTCTTACTTGGGGCTTGTCTCTTCTGCTCCTTCTCCTCTTTCCCTCTTGACTTCCACTGTTCGTTTGTTTTCTTTCTCACTGGTACTTTGCCTTCCGTCAGTGTTCACCTTTGCTCTCTTTTCACTGTCTGAGCTTTTCTCTCCCAACTGTTCAAAAAGCTTGTGGGCCCTAGAGAACAAAGCACAACTGGAGCTCCCAAGTGATGACTCACGGCTCTCATTTCAGTGGCACGGTGAATCCACTCTGAGCTACACATGAACTGGGCCCTCTCTCCAAAGTGCTGGGCCCTCTCTCCAAAGCAGGTTCAGCACCTTGGACAGCTCATTTAAAGTGCACACTACACATCCCAAAAAGAAGTTTCTCTGTTTGCACAATATAAGGTTGCTTAAACAAAAAGGCCCCTGCCTGCCATCAAAAGGATACGGGGGGGGGGCTCCCATGAGAAGGGAGTTTCAGAGGGTGACAGCAGCCAGTGAGAGGGACCTTTCTCTCTCTCTTGTTATCACCAAGCGAGCCAGTAACAGTGGCAGGACCAAGAGAAAGCCTTCTCCTATAGATCTTAAAACTGGCAGGTTCTTATGGGGAGACAGAGTCTTTCAGATTAGTCTGGACCAGTAGCCAGTTTTAGTAAGAGAGTTATATTACTTGTGTAACTGGCCCCAGTCAGCATTTTTGGAACTGTTGAAGTTTCTGAACAGTTTGCAAAGGCAGCCCCACATAGAGTGTGTCACAGCAGTTCAATGGGATGTGATCAAAGCATGTCTCGCTATACCCAGATGTAATATCTCAAGGAATGGGTGCAGCTGGCACACCAGTTTTAGCTGTGCAAATGTACTCTTGGCCACTGCTGAAAGTTGGGCATCCAAGCTCAGAGTAGAGTCTAGGGGAACAACCAAACTGTGAGCCTGAGATTTCAGGGTGAGTGTAACCCCATTCAGCACAGATGGAGGCCCCAGGTATCCTAGACTGCCCTTCACCTGCTCTAACCTATGCTGACCTTCTTTGCTTCTTGTCCTAGACAGGGTTTGCTCTTGATCTGTCCCTTCAAGTTGTTTCTCACCTACAGCAGCCCTAAGGCAGACCTTGCTAGGGTAATGTGAGGTATGCACCTCAGAGCATGTGCAGAGTGCTGATAAGGAAGCAGGGCCCAACTGCAACCAGTTGCTCCAGACAGGGGGAAAACGCTCGCAGACTCAAAGCAATAAGGATTAGTCCTGTTTGTTCAACAGAGCACATAAGATACGTATTAGAGCTTCTAGCAGCAAGTTTAGAGGCAAAAACATTCAGGCACAAAAAAATAGCAGAACGGAAGACATACAGCATGGCCAGAGGCAGTAGAAAAATCGCCTACAGCAGCATGACCAAAGGCAAAAATGACCTAAGGCAAATTACATTGTTACACCTAAGCCTTTTTAAGGGCTTAACCACACCCCAGTCCATATGGGGTGACCCAATTGCACTCACAGCATGCAACCTCCTCATGCTGGGTGCTTTCTGATGAGGTCAGATCTTTCGAGGCAGGCTAGCCAAAAAATTCCCTTGCAGCTATGCTTCAAGGGCACATCACCTCATCTCTCCATCTGGTGGATGAATGCATGTGATGTGCCCAAGGGCACCCAGTGGGTTTCCATGGCCAAGCAGAGACTCAAACCCTGGTCTGCTGGATCATAGTCTGACACTCAAACCACTATACCACACTGGCTCTCAGACTGACAGGGAAGTTGATGTAATTTCCTTTCCCCTTGGAGAGAAGACATGTGATCTGTGTTCTCAAAAAATGGGGACAAATATTGCTGCCTCCAAGCTCGTTAGAACTATGATTCCAGTTATCCTTCCTATCATAAGATACTGCTTGCAATAAACACTAGCTTTCTTGCTTTCTTCAGCAAAGCACCTGAGTGTGAGATTGCTTCCCAGAGCAAAGTGTGCTCCTCTAGACATCCTGATGCTTTAGAAGGCTGAATCGCTGATGGACCATGGTTTCCACATCAATAGGATGTTGAATTGGCTCTAGATTTTAGTATGAACTTCAAAAATCTCTCAAAGGAAGGCCCTGAACCCTAAACCCCAAGTAAGTTTAGCACCATGGATAGTTCCTTTAAAGTTCAGACTAAAATTCAGAGCAGATTCAAGATCCCACTAACATGGAACTGACCAGCCTCCACTAGGCTGATCTCGTATCTTAGACCTGGAAGGAATCACAAAGGCCATCTAGTCCAATGTACTGCCATGAAGGACTACACGACCAAAGCACTGCAGAAAAAATTGCATCCAACCTGTTCAAAGACCTCCAAAGATGGAGAGTCCAGTCTCAGGCAATCTATTCCACTATTGAACAGCTCTTACATTCAAAAAATTCCATTAGTACCCCTTCAGATATTTAAAAATGGTGATCCTATCACCTTTCAGTCATCTATTCTCCAAGATAAACATACCCAGCTCCTTCAGCTTTTCCTCATTAGGCTTGATTTCTAGGCTTTTTACTATATTGGTTGCCCTCTGGACATTTCAGCTTGCCCGATACCCTTCTCGACCAGTGATGCCCAGAACTGGACTCAGTATTCCAGGTGAGGTTTAACCCAAACAAAATAGAGTGGCCCTACTACTTCCTCTGTCTGGACACTATGCTCCTGTTGATGCAGCCAACAATCACACTGACTTTTTGAGCTGCTGTATCTTACTGTTGACTCATACTTAACTCAGGGAATGTCCTAAGACACTGTATGCTCCCTCTGCTAACAAAGTGGTCATGCATTCTCTTGGAAGTTGTTCTCTGAAGAGATGTTCGGCCCAAGTTTGGTTT
Organism: Ctenosaura bakeri; assembly: GCA_948474755.1. Lineage (NCBI taxonomy): Eukaryota > Metazoa > Chordata > Lepidosauria > Squamata > Iguanidae > Ctenosaura > Ctenosaura bakeri. The sequence goes on from CAOLHI010001782.1 coordinate 76,625, forward strand.
AAAAACATAAGATGAGAGCGCATGAACAAGCCTCAAATTGCCCCTCATGAGTTGGCTCTTGCACAGCAAAACTGAACAGCCAAGAAAAAGGCTATTTGGTCTGAGTCTTTTCTGAGATGTACATCACTGCAATTTAAATTACAGTACTGTGGGCCCTCTTCATGCTTGACCTCTGCATGTGCAAATCTGAAGTTGTGCAAAGCATCAAGCCCCTACATTTAAGATGGCAGCAACATGCACATGGACATGCCGCCACAGATGTGCATCCATCTCATCCATTGACTATAATGGGACTTCAGCATGCATGGATTTTGTTATCCACAGGGCAGGGATGGTTCAAGAACCAAACCACAGCAGATATGGAAGGCTCACCGTGATTATTTCTAAGTTGCTATCCATGCGCCTGAATCATCACATGCAAATACTGTGCAAATCAATGCCTTGTGGGAGTAGGAGTGAAGCGTACGCAGTCACTGTGATTCAAAGTGCTCAGGCTAGTAGAACTCCAGTTATCTTTTTTTTTTTTACTACAGCTCTCAGAATCCACCAGCAGCCATGCTGGCTGGGAAATTCTGGGAGCTGCCATTTAAAAAGTAACATTCCCAGACTCTGGCTCAGCTGTTCCAAAGACGGCTCTTCTTCTTGGCCCCTGACTTCAAAGGTTGTGCTGAGACCTCACAGTGGGAAACCTCTGGGAAATGAAAGAGCAGCCCTCTCAGTTACAAAAGTATTTTTGTTAAATACTTTCTTCCTTTTTTAAACTTCTTTTGTAATATGTTGCCTGTTAATCTGCATGGTAGGAATCTAACAGCCAGAATGTACTCCCACCAAGTCAAAAGCCCTCCTGTAATAATAATTAAAAAATTTTTTTAAAAAGCCACATCCCTTCCCGACACGTTCCAATTCTAGCCTCCAAGGATGCCTCTCTTTGTCTTTCTTCCTCCAGGCCTCCCAGTCGGTTGGCAACAATAATATCCCACGCAGAGGCCTAAAAGGATGGCCTCACTGTCCAAAAAAAAAGCGTCTACAGAGACTGGCAGCCCAGGAGGAGAAAGTCACACAGCAAACAGCAATTCAGCATTTTCCCTGGCGTGATTTCGTGCCAACCTCCCTATTATAATTGGTTTATTTCTGCTAGCAGCAGCACTGTCGTTCTCTCTCACACAAAGGGAAGCAGCCTTCTGGGTTTTCTGAAGACCTCTCTGGGTCGACTCATCGTCCAAAGCAAGGGCAAAGATTGCAAAAACAATGCTTGGGGCTTTTTCGGAATCAGGGGCTTGGATCTCACTCATCCCCACAGTGATGTCATGGCTCCAGACTGCAGCTGATGTTTTTTCTCCTGGTTGGCTACTGTGACACAGGTGGTGGGGCTAGTGAAGAAGGCTATGGCTTCTGAGGGAGACAGGCACAGCTTCACTGTGCTCTAACGCAGTGGCTGGTAGAGGCCCCCTCTCCATGTTCACTGCCATTGATCTGGCCTCTGAGGGAGAAAAAAGCAGTCAGAAGAAGTTCTATTGCATCTGGCCTCAGTGGTTGGTGAGATGCCCTCCTTCTATGTTCCAACTGCCATTGCTCTGGCTTCTGAGGCAGAAAAGAGTAGCCAGACGCGGCTCCATCATGTCTTGGTCCCAGCAGCTGGTGAGAGGCCCTCCCTCCATTCCAACTGGCAAACCACTATACCACACTACAGAAATAATCACCCAGAAATGAGTGAGATTTTTATTTTTCAGTTATGGATTTAGGGGGCTTTAGGGGACCACTTTAAGTTCTTTGGGGGCCACAAAAGTGGGGCTCAGGAACCATAGAATCATAGAAATGTAGAGTTGGAAGAGACCCCAGGGGCCATCCAGTCCAACCCCCTGCCATGCAGGAACTCCCTCAAAGCACTCCTGACAGATGGCCATCCAGCCTCTGCTTAAAAACCTCCAAAGAAGGAGACTCCACTATACTCCGAGGCAGCCTATTCCACTGCCAGACAGCTCTGACCATCAGAAAGTTCTTCCTGAGGTTCAGGTGGAATCTCCTTTCCTGCAGCTTAAATCCATTGCTCCTTGTCCTGGTCTCTGGAGCAGCAGAAAACAAGCCCTCTCCCTCCATAGACAATCTGTCCTTCCTCTACACACACATACACAGAGGCCTGCTCTAGAAGCATCTCCCACTGAGTAATGGTGATGGGTAATGCCTCCCCATTAATGCTGGTGTAGGGGGACTTTCTGCAGTTAAACCTGAGACAAGGAAAATGCATTTCGGACCAACTCAGATGCCATTTCTGCACTAGACTGTTATAGTGTTATTATTCCACTTTCAACCTCCTATGGAATCCTGGGATTTGCAGTTTAGGGAGGGGCCTTTAAAATTCTCAGCCAGAGAGCTCTTTGGCCTCAGTAAACTACAAACCCCAGAATTCTATAGGATGTTAGAAATAGAAAAATAGCACTGTAACAGTGTAGTGTAGAAATGGCCAGAATTCACCTAATTGCACCACATCTGGTACAAAATGTAAGTATTTCACAGAATCACAGAGTCAGGAGGCACTTCAAGGGTGATCTATTAGACCAACCCCTTGCTAAAGCAGGAAAACCACAGCTAAAGCATCCTCAACTGATGAGATAATTTTGGTTTGCATATCTATCTCATCTTTTTCCCAGATGGCTTAAGCCATTTACAGAGGACCTTTTCTGAGAAATTTCACACCTAGGCACTGGCCTAATCCAAGCCTACTTAGCTTCAGTAAAACTAATGTCCCTTAAAGCCTCCCAATCACATCTGGAACCAGGGCTGAAATGTGGAGTCTGTGATACAGATTAAGCCCTGGTTACACACACCTGTGTTAACACATTTTCAGACTGTCATGTTTTCATGTTCATTGTATGTGTGGTATGTGTGTGTGTCTGTGTCTGTCTGTCTTCTATGGGCACTAAAAAAAGTAAATCTCTATGCAAAAGAATACCAATCTTACACCAGCAGTCACAATATTTAAAAAACAACAACAGTGGGGGACCACTTCAACCTTCTTGAGCAAACCTGTCCCTGACCCTAAATTGGGACAAGGAAACTTCAAAAGAAGATTACAGCACAAGACAGCTGAGTCACAATCCATCACCTGGTTCCAGTTTGTCTCAGAGGAGGCATGCAAATCTCTGTTTATTTTACACCTGTTCATGAGAATGAAAACCTTCCTTAAAAATTGTCTTTGTTGGGTGGAGGATTTTTTTGCAAGCGTTTTGGCCCATTTGACACTTTTCGCATCTCTGATCTTCTTTCTTGAGAGATTGCTTTAGTGGTCGGATGGCCATCTGTCAGGAATGCTTTGACCGTGTGTTCCTGCATAGCAGAGGGTTGGACTCGATGGCCCTTGTGGTCTCTTCTAGCTCTACAATTCTGTGATTCTTCTCTTTCTCTGTTTTCCTAACTAGATAGGTTGACCCTAATGTGCTGAGACCATGCTTCTTAACAAGGACAAGAATATTTATGAAGATTCTTTACTTCCCGATTCCTGAAGCTGTAAAATGGATGAAGGTTCCTGATCACATTTTGGCCAAGATTCTACATCAAGCAGTCAGAGAGTAACACTGCATCAGCACAATTCCCCATCTGCCACTTTTACATATCTTTTCTTTTTTTTTCTTTTTTTTTATTCTATTTTTTTTTTAAAAAAAAGTTAGAAATACAAACTTACATAGTATTCTTCTCTTAGCTTAATTAGTTTCAACTTATTACATATAAAACGTTGCTAATTTCCCATGTCATCATAAACATTTCAAAAAACACTTCCCCTCTTCCCTGGTTTGATCTTTCAATTTTTGACATTTCAACACTTAGATCTCACAGGTTCAAGCATCAATTTGTAGACTGGTCTCCCAACTTGTACAAAGTAAATTAGATACCATGCGATTTATCGTTTATCTTAAAGTACTCTTTTGTTTACTACTGCAAATTTAACTTTAAAAATTTGTTTCTAAATAACCTTTAAACATTCTCAAATTGATTGTTCCCTTTCTTAATCCTACTTTCGTTTCATTTTTCATTCTGAAAGATAACTCTTCCATTGAGCAATATTCTTGTATTCTATCTACCCATTCTTCCAAAGATGGGCTTTCTGTCCTCTTCCAATATTTTGCCCATAGAATTCTAGCTGCCGTAATCATATATAGTACGACTGTCTCATATTGTCTTTTACCTTTGTCAATTTGATGTTCATGTGTTTTTTTTACATATCTTTTCTTGAAGGACATGGAAAGAATTATCTTCTAGCCCTCTGCATCCCATCCAAATCCCACCTCCCACGCAGCTGTCAAGACCCAGGAGAGGCTGCTGCTCTTGCTGGTTTCCAGTGGGGAGGCAAGGCAATTCAGATGTTGACAAACCTGGTACATCTTAATCAGGAGCAGATGGAAAACCCCTCCCCTATATTCCAACTGCCATTGTTGTGGCCTCAGAGGGAGAGAAGAAGAGGCAGGCACAACTCCATAGTGCCTCAGCTCAAGCAGCAAATGAAAGAACAGACTTTGGCCCTTTCTGCAGGATGTTGTCATCCTGCACTGGAGATGGGAGAAGGATGGGACCAGATGATGGTTCTGCATGATGTTGTCTGGGTCCCGTCCTTCTCCCATCCCCAGGTGGTATGATCACGCAGTAAATCATCGATGGGTTTTCCCCATCAATGAGTGGCAATCGTACCACCATCCTGCCACCCACCTGCACTTACCTGGTCTGTGGAGGTCTTGGAAGTGCAGTGGCTCTGCTTCCTGCCCCAGTGCAGCCTAGGACAGTACCCAGCCGTGCTGTGGAAGGAAGAGGCAGTGCCACTGTGCTTCCTCCATTCGCAGAGGCAGCTGGTGTGGAAGGGGGCGCTCCTGTCGCACTCCCCTCCCAGCAGGTTCAACACCAGGACCCGCACCGGATGTCTCCAGAACATGGTAAGCTGCAGAAAGGGCCAGTATCTACTGGACTTAACCCCCCCCCACTGCCATTCCCTTTTCCTCGTGTGTCACATCTCATTTAGACTGCAACCCTGAAGCCAGGGAACTGTCAAATTAAAAATTTGTAAGCCACTCTGCAAGCTTTTTTGGCTGAAGGACTGGGTACAAAAACTCCAAATAAACCAATAAATACAAATGAGAGTGCATTTACAGGTGGAGTGAACACTTCTCTCTGTCCCCTCAGAACTGCACCAATTGAATTGCCTCCTTGTTCTCTCCCCTCCTCACTGATCAACAGCACCAACAGTGATAGCCCCTCCTGGGACTTGTTAGCTGCAGGGTGGTGAGTCACGGAGGTTACACAAAGGGCTGCAGAATAATACCATGCCTCTGTCCAAAAAGAGTCACAGGTGTGCATAAACCACACTTATGCGCATGTACCTTTTCCTAGGTTTTATGGGACCAGCCATAATTGAATATTGAAACACAATTACAATTTGAGTCCCATAGATAGACAAACAGAAAAACAGACAATAATACAACAAATTATGTATTAAACTTGGCACATAGACGCTGGCCATTTCCGCACTACACTGTTATAGTGCTATTATTCCACTTTCAACATCCTGTGGAGTTCTGGGGTTTGTTGTTTACTGAGGCCAAAAAGCTCTCTGGCTGAGAATTCTAAAGGCCCCTCCCTAGACTGCAAGCCCCAGGATTCCATAAGATGTTGAAAGTGCAATAACAGCACTATAACAGTGTAGTGCAGAAATGGCCACTCTCTCAAAAGCTTCAAGCATTCAATGAAGTGCCAGGGCAGGAGCTGTACTACTCAAGCAGAGTTTCAACATTTCAGTGCACATCTTAGAGCCACAAATAAAAGATGGAAACACATGGAAATGCATAACAGAAATTGCACCCTAAGGAATTCACCCTTTTGCTCCCTCCTAAATACTAATTGAAAAGCAGACTACTTTATTTCAGGTGAAAATGAGCTACTTCTTAGCCCTGGCATGTGGAGCTCCCCTCCGTTCCAGCTCTCCCTCTCTTGCTCAGTCAGCAAATGCTGCCCCTTCTTTAGAGTCTTCCCACCCATTGGGCCAAATGAATAACTTATAGGGATTATACACACATATACACACATATATATCATTGGCTGATGTACTGCCAAGGTGTTTGTGTTATCCACAACAGTTTCTATGAATGGCCAGTGTTAATAATGCAATTGTCACTGTTGCTACCCTCTGCATTTACTTTTTCTCTTGAATTTCCACCATCTACAAACCTAAGCCAAGCAATATGTACTGCAACCAAAATTCTGGACAACATTCCACGCATCTGGTGAAGCAGGGTTACAGTCTACAATAGTGCATGCTACAGTAATGTCCCACCTAGTTTTCCTCTAAGGTGAACTTCTGCAGGCTGAGCTAGCAGCAGGCACTCATTACAGAAAAAGACTGTTGTCTTTTTTGTTGTTATTTTTGGACAACACAGCAATAGCGCCCTACTGCTTGCAAAGAAAAATCTCATTAAAGCAGTACAGAGGTGGGTCAATTAGCAGGCATCAAGAGGAAGTTCTAAACAACAACCAAGCTTTTGAAAAATGATTGCTGAGCACCAAAATTTGCAACCAAATAGGATCCTTGAAGCATGGTAAAGTCTGATATCACTGCAACAGACATATCAGTTTATCTAGCTGGTGGGTTCCAAATCGTCTAAAGCATTTGCAAAGTACAGATTATCCGTTTATTTATTTAATGTATATCCTGCTGTTACCCCAGTATGAGATCCAAGACACCTTTTAACAACAAAGCACAACTTAAAACACAAAACACAAAGTACAGTGGGCACTCGGTATCTGCTAGGATTTGGTTCCAGGACACCCATGGATACCAAAATTCACAGATGCTCAAGTCCCATTATGTGTAATGGTGGAGTAAAATGATGTCCCTTGTATAAAATGGCAAAATCAAAGTTTGCTTTTTGGATTTTTTAAAAAATATTTTCAACCCATGGATACAGAATCCACAGATATGGAGGGCCAACTGTGAAACTTAAAACATTTGGGGCCTGCGTCCTTGGTAGTGTGTGTTTTAAATCATGCTTTTAATTCACTTCTGTTTTTAAAATTATGGTGCAGCTCAGAGGTGCAGACTAGAGCTCTCTAGCAGAAAATTCTTAGTATCTCACCAAACTACAAATCACAAGATTCTTTAGGGTGGAGCCATGGTAGTTAAAATAATGGCCATTTCCACACTAGCTTGTTACAGTGCTATGATTCCACTTTCAACATCCTATGGAATCCTGGGGTTTGCATTTTAGGGAGGGGCATTTAGAATTCTCAACAAGAGAACTCTTTGGCCTCAGTAAACTACAAAGCCCAGAATTCCACAGGATGTTGAAAGTGGAATAACAGCAGTATAACAGTGTAGTGCAGAAATGGCCTGAAAGTGACTTTGCAGAAAAGAGGAAAGAAGTGCATTAGGTTACTTGTTACAGTGCTGAAATTTTAATTTCCAACAGATCTTTGTTATCATCTTCATCACCTCCTCAGAATCTGAACACCTGGGCTGATCCACTGAAGTTGAATGGCGGGAAATTCAGCTCTAGTATCAGAGAAAAATGTGCATAGCATTCTCAAGGAATGTGAGACAGTGGGTACAGTTGCTCTGATACCTTTCTGGTGAGTTTCCAAGAGGCAACAGTTGGCCACAATGCAAACAGAACATTGAACTAAATTGGGTTTTTACCTGATAAAGCTTGGCTCTTCTTATATCCTTAAGATACCCCAGCCTCCAGTTTGGGGGAGTATGGTGGGATACAAACCCACCAAATAACTAAGCAAATGTTTAATAATAAATAAATGTTTAGCAATAAATAAACACATATTTCCTATACATAATAGATATATTATTGATAAACATCCATATCTGATCGTATACAAGATGGAAGCTGACTGCTGTATGAAAGCTGTACTGCAGAACCTCTTTGTAGATAACAAGACACGCTAAATTAAACTGACCTACTTCTGATCAGACATTAATAACATTATGTATAATAATGATAATTACTTTATTAACACTGGCTATTCACTAAACGGTTCTTCATAATAGAAATATCTTGGCTCTAGTTAAGTCAATTAACACATGCAATGTGATAAGAAACCACCTTCTCAATTCAAACCCCAGTGGCAAAGCTGAACTTGCTACTGAATTATAACTCAGCAGTTCCTCTAAATTCCCTTTGAAGTTTTTTTACTCGGTGGCTACTTGAGCAGTGACCACCTCTCAAATGCATGGTAAATTTTTTCCCAAGATGACTGGTGTGGTTGTATCATTTTCACAAGCACTATAGCTGTGAGTTAAGTCATGTTTCTGCCCATGTATTCTCTGCCTTCCCAAAATTAGTTCCTTCCAGAGATGGAGTGCTGCAGTTCCCACCATCCTCCCATGTTGACCAGAATTCCAGCCATGAGGGTTCCACAGAAGATCTATCAACAGGATAAGGTAATGTGGAAAACAGCAGGGCTGAATGGGAAAAGTTTGCTGGGGCCCTTCCACCCTACCCAGTTACAGCAGTATGATTCCACTTTAACTGCCTAAGGATTCCTGGGATGTGCAGTTTAGGGAGGGATATTTAGAATTCTCAGCCAAAGAGCTCTAGTGCCTCCCCAAACTACGGTACATGCCCCAGGATTTTGCAGGATACAGACATGACAATTAAAGCAGAATCAAAGTGCTACAATTGGTGACCCAGTGATGAAAAAATTGTCTTTTTCTTTTATCCTAAATCTCTCTTCTTTTGTTAAAAGGGAAAAATAAGGAACCAAAAGCAATTGAGTCTATCTCTCCTTATCTTTACTTTTCGTCTGCCCAGTTCTCTTTTGGGAAAGTTACACTTATGCACACAGACATCCATGTACCAGGGCATGCAGGGAAGATATTATGCTGGTTCACTAAGCAATCAGACCACAATTTCACCATCGCTTTTCACAAATCCTCCCACACTGTAATTAATTATTTAAGAGCTTGTGTTGCAAAGAATGATTATGTAACTAAAAGAGACATGCAACAATAATCCACAGCAAAAGGCTGCAAGTAAAGGGAGGCTATTTTTAACAGACTGGCTATTTTTTTTTTATTTCTAATTTAGAGTGTTGTTTGCTCAGGGGGAAGACAGCGACAGACTCTGGTGAAACCATTCGAGGGGAACAAAAGGGTGCCTTCTTAGAATTCAGGCTGTGTGAGCTTCGGCACCCAAACAAAGGTGACGCAGGCATGTAGAAATAACACTTCTCCTGCCAGATTACATCATGGGATTCTTTTGTATCCAGGCAGTGCACTGTGCGCATACTTGTCCCCTTGAATCAGTGAAGGGAAATCCACTTAGTCCAGTGGGCATCCTGTCACACCATAAACACACACTCACATTCTGACTGAGATCCATAATATAAATACCCCCCTACGTAGTTACCTTATGCAACCCCTATACTGAATTCCAGTGAGTGCAACATATGTGGCTCAATGGTTGGTGAGCATGGCAGACAATCCACAGTGCAATAGGAATGCGCAGTGTACAGAGACAATGCTTAGACACAATGCAGATTCAAATGCTGCTCTTGTCTTCTTTGATACTATGTGCAATGCTGTTGCATGCGCAGCTCTGCTTATGCCGCCACCAGCCGGGTATGACCTTTATGTGTTGTCCAAAGAAATCATTATGCACACATAGCACAACTTAATACCTGCGTAAATCACCCACAGGATGCTGGCCAATCTCTGAGAGACGCGTGAAGCCACAGACATCAGAGTGACATTTATACGGCAGCTAAAAGCGCTTCCTCCCTCCCCAATTCCAATACTAATTGACAAATTGACAATACTGTCAATTAATGCCCTTCTTTGCTGGTCTATTGCCCAAGGACTATCCATCAGAACGATTAAAAAAACCAAGGTATCCCTCCATCTTCAAGCCTGAACCCACTAGAGTGAGCAGATGCCAATGACAGTGTTTTTCTATCTTTAGCAGTTGCATAGAAGAGGCAAGGAACCTGATAATGGTGGGGATGCTGGGTCCACTTTGGGTTTTAGTTTGAACTTTTAAGGAGCCATCCAAGGTGCTGATCCTTTGAGAAATTTTATATAAGTTGGAGTGGACTTGAAGGAATATAGCAAACAAGTAGTTATTGAACTTCAAGCTCCTAGCAATCTTCACTCTTGCCTATGCTCACAAAACTGGAAAGCAGAAAATAATATATCATTGTCGAAATGGAAAAAAATGGTTATGATCTTTGGTTCTGATAGAAAACTTACGGGTCAAATATGGGAATTAAGAAACAGCATAGTAAACTCTGAATTCTATACAACATGATATCATTTTGTTTCATTTGTAAACACCAACAGACAGACATATTCACCCCCACAGTCTCATTTAGATCTCTGGAAGGATTTATTAATACAAAATATAATCTCTCTCTCTCTCTTTCTCTCTCTCTCTTGAACGAATGATTTCTGGGCTTATTCCTTAGATGTTAATTTAACTGTAAATCTCTGGATATGGAATACTGTGCCAATTACTACTTTTTATTTCTTTAAATTTATAAAGTTGTTAATAAATAAAAAGTTATTTTAAAAAACTGTTGGCTAGCATGATATTGTTGTTTGCATGTTGAGCTATGATTTTGGAGGCCACGCTTCGAATCCCTGCTCAGTCACAGAAACCCATTCTGTGACCGTGAGCAAGTCATGTTCTCTCAGCCTCAGAGGAAGACAAAGTCAAACCCCCTCTGAACAAGGAAACCCTGTGATAGGTTCCCCTTAAGGTTGCCATAAGAGGGAAACAACTTGATAGCACACGACAGCAACAACAACACTGGCTAAGGCACTTGGAAGTTTTCCACTCAAAAGAGAGGACAGCAGCTTCAGAAATGCAATCCAGCAGTGCAATCACATGCATTATTACTAAAAAATGATTCCAAGTGTGCCCTCAGGTCCATGGAAACATATGACTGGAGCTACAAAACAATGACAGGTCCATGCCTTGTTTTCTTCTAGTAGGGCTGGGAAAGACTTCTGTCTGCAAGCCTAGAAAGTCACTACCAGTCAGTATGCTTTATGGACCAATGATCTCACTCAGATAAGGCAACTTCCTAAATTCCTGTTTAAAATCAAGGGCCTTTTCATTCTACACAGTTGAATTCTAAATATTCTTCCCTAAGTTGCATATCCTAGAATTCCATAAGATGGAACCATGGCAGTTGAAGCAGAATCAAAGTGCTATAACAGTGCAGAGAGAAAGGGCCACAGCTCTTCTCACCACAAGAACCATAAAGATTCAAATCTTATCATGCCAACAATTTCTTTTCTGATAAATTCATTCGTAGCCTTCAAAGTCCTGATGTGAAAAGTCACAATTCCATCTGCAGCCCTACACGTTGAAAATTCAAAACAGAAAGTATACATATAGAAAGATCCAGTCTTTTTAAGTTAAAGGTGAGAATCTGGAGCACCATCCAGATGATGCTGCCACTCTCTATATTCTTTCTCATTGGCCCCATTGGCTGCTGGGAGCTGTTATCCAACAATATTGAGAAGATCACATAAACTCACACCCTTGTATTTGATTAAGTCAAAGGCTTTCTCCAAGACAAATCTGGGCTGAGAGAAAACAGTCATGTTCTTTCCCCTTAGTTCCTGAGATGAGTAGCATGTGAGCATTTGCACATGCACACACCTATACCTCTGACTTTTTCTAAAAACCATGAGAACCAGAAATTTTTGCTGATTTTTAAAGCTCAGCCTCAATTCTAAGCAATGTGATTTTTCAACATGTGCACAGCTCCTCAGAGCCAGCGACCAGGTTCAAATACCCTCTTGGCCACTATGGAAACCCACTGAGTGACCTTGTCGTGCACCCTCAACTTCAGAGGAAGGCAAGGGAAAATTCTTGCAGCTCAGGGAATGCTGTGAAGGGGAGCCTGTGGGGATGCAATGTTACAAAACAGAGGCTTGTCTCTGTCATAAGGCAGACAGGGAAAATCTGGCACACAGAGAGGGAACAGATTTCAGAGAAGAAGCAACAGATGGAACAGAGACAGGACAGTCAAACAGAGGAACAGACTGACTATGGTTTTGGAGAACTGCAAATGATTTAGTCCTTCAAGGGTTAGTATATTTTTTTGTGTGTCTTAATAAACTTCCGCTTTTTGTCTGTTTTTACCACTGCTCCTGTCTGTTCTCATTGAATTTGGTGAGGCTCTGGCCACACGTACTACAGCAAACCCACCAAAAAATCACAGCCACTGGTGCAAAATAGGCAGTCACCTTGAGGCCCAAGTACCAATCCAAAAAGGGATTAATGGGAGAACAGGGCAAGGTGAGTGACAGAAACCCAGGGTTGGTCCCACAAGGTGAGCCTGGCAAAGCAATCTATCACACCCTCTGCACAAATTTTGCCAAGAAAACCCTGTGATAGGTTTGCCTTAGAGTTGCTATAAGAAAGAAATGACTCAAAGGGACACAAGTGCAGCTCTTATCAAAATGGAAATTGGTGTATCACAGTGGCTAAACGTGTGTGTCCTTGGTTCAAATCTCCCTTCAGGCAGAAATTCACTAAGAGTCCTTGGGAAAGCCACCATCTCTCAGCCTCATTTCTTTCCATCTGCAATGTAATGTAATATTGATGAAGGAGATGTGTTCCAAGGCATTACTTCTTCAACAGGAAGGATATCGACAAGGCAGAAAGTGAGATATGCCTGTATTACATCAGGATAATAATATTGGTGTACCTTAAAGGACCTTTGTGGTGATTAGTGATGTAAACTACACGAAGCATCTCTCGATATCTGCAGCATGCTATATAAATATATCTACATCCCTATTACTTTATGTCACTCTTTCTTTTCTTAAGCCAAGTGTCAATACTGGCTTAAAGGGAATATAAATATATTCCAGTGAGGAATACCCTTCCCATATTTTGCACCTTATCTCACAGTTTAAGAAAAAAAACCCAAAAACACTTTGCATATTGCATACTTTCCTTTTTAAAACAGCTCCCAGAAGTTTAACGCCGTAAATCCTTCCTTCTTCTCTGTGACAAGTCTTAGACTTATGGTAATTACAGCCTGCAGTAAGTGGCTTTCAAGTGACTCAGTTGTATATTCTGAAAAGAATATGTGAATTTCCAGCCCTCTGAGCTATTTTTATCATCAGCCATTAAAAGCCACAGATGAACTAACTGGTTAAAAATATATTCTCTTCTATGGAGCAGGAATGATGATGGGATATCTGTTTGACTGAATCTCCCAGCATCCCTCAACACTGGCTATGCTAGCTAGGGCTGTTGGGAATTGCATTCCAGCATTATGTTGAGGGCTGCATGATTTTCAGCACTGGAGTATATGAACGTTTCCTGATCTAGGAAATCTTATGAAAAGGCCACTTGTAAACTCTGCAAATATGGCAGACCTAGTCTGATGGTCTCTGCTCTAAGGTGTGTTCTGTGTTTGTGTAGCAGTGAACCTGCTCTGGGTTTTAGTCTGAACTTCAAAGGTGCTATCCAAGATGAACTGAGGCCATTTCCACCCTACACTGTTCTAGTGCTATTATTCCACTTTCAACATTGTGTGGAATTCTGGGGTTTGTAGTTAACTGAGGCCCTCTCTGGCTGAGAATTCTAAATACCCCACCCTAAACTACAAATCCCAGAATTCCACAGAATGTTGAAAGTGGAATAATAGCACTATAACACTGTAGTGCAGAAATGGCTTCGGAATCAGCACCTTGAACTCAGTTCAGCACCCTGCAAAGCTTCCTTACAGTTCAAGGTGAAACCTGGGCACAAAAATTGCAGAGGCTAATGAATTAGACAATTTTCTGTGCTCTCTAGGGAATACTTCCTATGGATTTTGTCAGAGACCCAGCCAAAACCTTAATCTCTACCTCCAATGAGTGGATGAATTAATATGATCATTCACAAAGATTCTAAGCCCAAGGGCACGCAATGACCTTCATGGCTGAATGGAGATTTAAACCTGAGTCTCCTTGGCTCTAGTCTAATGTTCTAAGCGCTACATCACACTGGCTCTTAGCTGGTATGTCAGCTGTGGCTTTATCTGGAAAGAATGCATCTTGTCCCAGTTATCCATGCACTGGTTAAATCCAGACTGAACCACTGAAATGCCTTCTAAATGAGGTTGATTTTCATAGAATCATAGAAATATAGAGTTGGAAAAGACCACATGGGTCATCCAGTCCAACCCCCTGCCATGCAGGAACACCCTCAAGCACTCCCGACAGGTGGCCATCCAGCCTCTGCTTAAAAACCTCCAAAGAACGAGACTCCACCACACTCCCAGGCTGCATCTTCTACTACCAGACAGCTCTGACCATCAGGAAGTTCTTTCTGAGGTTCAGGTGGAATCTCCTTTCTTGCAGCTTGAATCCATTGCTCCTTGTCCTGGTCTCTGGAGCAGCAGAAAACAAGCCCTCTCCTTCCTCTACATGGCATCCTTTCAAATATTTAAACATGGTTATCATGTCCCCTCTTCACCTTCTCTTCTGCAGACTAAACATACCCAGTTCTCTAAGTCTCTCCTCACAGGGCATGGCTTCCAGACCCTTGACTATTTTGGTTGCCTTCCTCTGGACTTGCTCCAGCTAGACCATGTCCTTCTTGAATTGGGGTGCCCAGAACTGGACACAGTATTCAAGATGAGGTCTAACCAAAGCAGAGTAGAGTGGTACCAGTAACTCCTTCGATCCAGACACCATACTCCTATTGATGCAGCTGAGAATTGCATTGGCTTTTTTTGTTTAAGAGAGTTACACCCACTGGACAGCACAACTAAACTGAGAGCACCACTGAGCAGGATGGAACACAGTTCCAGTTGTGGAACACAGTACAAACTCATGAGAAACATTGTGGATTTATTTGGACCAAGGATAGGCAACTGCATGAGGGTCAGACGCCTAGTTTCTCTCCCCCAGATTCCTCCCGCCATAGGCTACATCTTACCCAAAGCAACCCCAATTGCCTTTCTTCCACTACAGTCCTTCTCAAAATGGTGGCTGGAAATGACATTGTATCACTTCCAGTAGCCATTCTGAGACAGACTGAAACAAAAATCACAGGTATTGAGGTGTCTGGGGAGGTTGTGTGAGACGGGTGGGGTGCTTTAACACATTTTCATGCATTTGGGTAGGGGCTTTCTAGGTGATTTTGAGTGAAAATTACACCCAAATCACACACAAACAAAAATGAAAATTGGAGAGTTGGTAGGCTTTGGAGGACTGGTTGGGTCTTTATGGGCCACAAAAGTGGGATCCAGGGGCCACTTTGTCCCCCTTCTGTTTTAGAAGATTTCTTAAGATGCAATTGTTTTCTTTGGACTTAAGAAGAGAGGTTTTATGGACCACTGAACCGAGATAATGCTAGCTCTTTAAAAATTTATTGGAGTGACATATTTTACTGCACAGAATGTTTTAATGTTTATATTTTTGTTATATGCTTACTTTATTATTGTAACTTGTGCTTCTAAATCATTATTGGTTTATAGGTTTCTCATACAAAGATGAGGTGTGTATGTGTTGTGTGTGTGTACATCCACACAGACACCCCCACACACATGTAATGCAAAACCATTTTGCCCACATTTTTCTTTATTACACAGTGTTCGGATACTTCTGAACATTAAAAGAAAAATGTATACCTCATATTTGTAGGAAAACTTCCTTTAAAAACCAACATGGCCAGAATCTAATAACTCCTCAATTTTTTTTCCCATCTTTCATCTAAATAAATTCTTTTTTCATATCTTTCCTTCACATAACTTCTTCTTTACTATCCAGTGACTTGGCTAACCAATCTTTCACAGATATCCCTTTGCTACTTTTCAAGTATATGACATATTTACTCGTTTATTTAATTTATATCCCAACTTTCCCCCAATATGGGATCCAAGGCAGTGAACAACTTGAATTAAAATCAAATGTATGGCTAGTACAAAGATTAAAAAGTAATTTGACAAATAGTCACATTATTCCAATCCAGTTGGCAGTAGCATACAATGTAAAATAGTTTGCTCATCCTTTCAAATGCCACTGTTAATTTTTTTCAGGAGCTATCATCAAGTCTTTATTATATTTCTATGTAATCAGAGAGAGCCAATGTGGTACAGCAGTTTGAGCATTGAGCTATGATTCTGGAGACGAGTTCAAATTCCCACATAGCCATGGAAACCCACTGGGTGACCTTGGGCAAGTCAAACTCTCTCAGCCCCAGAAAACCCCATGATAAGGGCGATTTCCGCACTAGCCTGTTATAGCGCTATGATTCCACTTTCAACATCCTGTGGAATCCTGGGATTTCCAGTCTTGGGAGGGACCAGGCGGCCTGCAAACCCCAGGATTCCACAGGATGTTGAAAGTGGAATCATAGTGCTATAACAGGCTAGTGCAGAAATGGCCAAGGTTGCCTTAGAGTCCCACAATGACCACTACACTGGGCAAGCAGACGTGCTCATTGTTACCTTCAGTTTAGAAAGCATGACTTATTTCCTTCAATTATTTTTTGAATGCAAATATACCCAGTTCAAGACGTATAAACTAACAAAGGAAAGATTTATTGTGTAACTCTTAAGTTATATGGGCTCCATAGACAACACAATATAAACCCTTAGTTAAAAATGAGATGAGAGATAGGAAAAAAATCAATAAAATTAGATGAGAGATGGAAATAAGTAAATAAGTGCAAAGTAAAATGTTCCCTAAACTCTTTCCATATCCTCAGCTTCCATCAAACCACAGTTTCTATTGTGATTATGTCCATGCTGCTCAGCCTATTTCTCTATTCCTAACCAGCCTTATCTCCAATCATCCTTCTCAATATTTGATTCATTCCTATCTGATCTCTGTTTCTATCTCTATTTCCAACTGGCCCCCTCTGACATTGCCAATGTTTCTCAGGTAATCTGATGTGGAGGACTGGCAATTATTTTTGCCCAGTGTGTCATGGACCAGCACCGTTATTTATGCCCATCAGCTATATTTGTTTCTTCCTTTCCTAGACACTCACCATGGTTCTTGGACCAGCACCAGTCCATGGACGACCACTGTGAGTAACACTAGTTTAACAGTCAAGCCTCTGGTTTTATATTCTTTTTCCCCACAAGCCCTGCAGAGTACTCTGAAAGCTACAATTAGCTTTATGCATGCCATTAAATCTAATAGTTCTATCCTTTTCTTCATAAGTGGGTATAAACGAAGGGTGGGAAGGGATCTAGGTGGCATCAACAGAAGTATAGTGTCTAGGTTGGCAGACGTAATAGTACCACTCTTTGCTTTGGGCAAACACCACCTGTAATAATATATCCGGTTCTGGGCACCCCCATTTTAAGAAGGTGGAACATGTCCAAAGGAAGGAGACCTGAATAATAACAGGCAAGCAAGCCATGCCCTACAAGGAGCAGCTGAGGGAGCTGAGTATGTTTATCCTGGAGGAAGGAAGGACAAGAGGTGACATGATAGCCATGTTT
Organism: Ctenosaura bakeri; assembly: GCA_948474755.1. Classification (NCBI taxonomy): domain Eukaryota; kingdom Metazoa; phylum Chordata; class Lepidosauria; order Squamata; family Iguanidae; genus Ctenosaura; species Ctenosaura bakeri. The sequence continues at coordinate 94,079 of CAOLHI010001782.1, forward strand.
AAGTTATTGGAAGGGATGTCATAGGGAAGATGGAGCAAGCTTGTTTTCTGCTGCACCAGAGAGTAGGGCATGGATCAATGGCTTCAAATTCCAGGAAAAGAGATTCTGCCTAAATATTAAGGTGAATCTGCCAGTGGTAAAAGCAGTTTGACAGTGGAATATACTGTCTTGGAGTGTGGTGGAGTCTCCTTCTTTAGAACCGAGGCTGGAGGGCGATCTGTTGGGACCTCTCTGATTGTGTATTCCTGCATGGTAAGGGGTTGGATTGGATGCCCCTTGGGGTCTCTTCCAGCTCTATGATTCTATGATTTTTGGGTGGGACTTCAGAGAGTGGAAGGGGCATCTCACAGAGGTCTCCCACTCAGATACAGACCTTTCACAGGCCAGTGGTTCCTTCCCCTACTTTAACTGTATTGTAATAGTTTTCCTACAGTGTGAAGCATAAGGTCTTTCTCTATATCTGGAGGCAGATTATTAATATTCCTCTTGTCATATGGAGAAGAGAACCTGTAGATAAGCAGAAAGTTAAGTATTCCTTTCCCATACCTCAACTTTCTTCTTCCACTTTACTCTTTTACTTCCACACTGTGAACTTCACTCAGGAAAAATCAGCATTGGGAACACCATGCTTTCCTCACAACACATAGTAGAGCCTAAAAAGAAACTGGCTGCATGTTTTTCCTTCACATTCCTGAGGACTAGCTTCTTGATCTCCTTTTTTAAGGTAAAGCTGATATTATTTGATGAAGCCACCCTGTTGTAGATCAGAAGGAAGGTGATCCATGAATCTTTAGACTGATTCAAACACACACACACACACACACACACCAGTTCCCCAAGAACATCTATATTTTTCCAGATTCAATGCCTTGAAAATGCAAATATAACCTTGCACTAAGATGCTAGCCGCTGTTTTTATTTGGGGGAACAACTGGAATCTCGAAATGTAAAACAGAAGAGATCAGGAGCTGATATCGTAAGAGGAGCATATTTATTCTCCTTGGCATAACAGCAAACCTTGCAGTTTAACAGGAAAAATAAGGGGGGCATAAATATTACAGAAGCTATAAAGGCAACTGGCTGGCAAGGCAACGTTGTTCCACTTCTTCCAACTTTCCTTGAGCAGATCGCTCCATCAAACTGATCTCTTCTGACGGATAAATGGAGCCTACACTCCACTGCACCTTCACCTCCAGAAAACATTTTCCTGGCAACAAGAAGTGCTTTATTTTTTCTCTCCCACAGATAGCCCAATAAATTTAATTTCCTTCATGGCTACGGAAGATTCACTCCTATTCCAAAAGCACATAGGGTTGTCTTTTTTCTTTTTTTGCACTGCCCGGGGGGGGAGGTTTTTCCTCTCTGCCTCTGAACATTTCTCCGTTCAGACTGAATAATATGCCTCTAGAGACATAAGTTCTGAAAGATGCTGGCTTGGCAAAACCAGTTACTTCTTTCTCCAAAGAATAAGGGCTGGGACAGGAGACCTAATGGCCTTGGCTCGTTCAAATGCAGTCTAGAGAGTAGGAAGTAGACAAAGTGAGCCTGAGTAAGCACTGCCCCTTCCATTCCCTTCCAGGTCTTCTGACCCTCCCCTATTCACTTGCCTTTTGCCCAGATGCGCTGCCTTCCTTCCATGCACCTGGGCAAAAGGCAAGTAACTGGGAGCAGGCAGCCACATGCCTGGAGAAGGCACAGGCATGCTCCCCCCACTTTGCTTCCATTTTGCTTGGGTGCACTGCCTAGAGAAGTGGTTGGTCTCCTTCTCTGGAGGTCTTCAGAAAGAGACCAGATTGCATCCTGCTGGGGATGACCTAGCTTGAGTTCCTGCACTGTTGGAGCTGGGACTAGACATGATGACTCATTTGGGCCCCTTCCAGTTCCATGATTCTATAAAATACATATCTTAGGGCCTTTATGCCCTACAATGTTACAGTGCCATGATTCCACTTTCAACCTCCTGTGGAATTCTGAGGTTTGCAGTTTCCTGAGGCCGAAGAGCTCTCTGGCTGAGAATTCCCAAGGCCCCTCCCCAAACTGCAAACCCCAGGATTCCACAGGATGTTGAAAGTGGAACAATAGCACTATAACAATGTAGAGTAGAAAGGCCCTTAGTTTTAAAGATGCTGCTGGATCCTTCCTTCCTCCGCCCCTTTCCCCTTTCCGTAAGATAAAACAAGCTAGCAGGCCAATCTGCTTGAAAGCTTTTCCCCAAACTTCACTGTTCTGTGAATATCACCTACATCTCTCCTCCTAACTAGTATTAAGCACATTCCACACAGTTTCTAGTAATCACTTTTTTGCTTGTTTTGAAGACCTCCATAAAACAGATTCCCAGTTTGCTGACGAAAGAGAAAGTTCAGCTTCAGAGGAATCGTTTTGCACTGAAAGTCATGAGGCACACAAACTGTCAACACTGTGTGAAACATGATACAGTATTCTGTGAAAGAAGCACAATTTTTGTTGCTGTCGTTCAAATCAAAGAACCAGTAAAGCGCTTATTGAAAAGAGAGATAGTCAACAGTATATTTGAGTAAGTAACCCAATCTGAATTTAGGACTTTAAATTCCCTTCTATGATTAGAACAGAGTTCAGAGAACAGAGCTCTTCCAACTGAAGTTAAAAAGGGGAGAAAAAACTCCCCCATTCCACTGCCAGTGAACAAAAGATTCTGTAATTCTTCTTCGGCTTCTAAAGTTTATGTAATCTCTGCGTTAGCATTATGTTTCATGTTTTATTCATGATTAAAATGGTCTATTCCCTTCTCTTTCTTCCTTTTCCTCAGGGACTCCTTGTGTTCAGAACAATTCTATTTGCAGCAAATAAACAAGGCTGCAGATTATATTTACAGAGAGGTAAACCAAGCAAATTACAGGAGGAGAAGGGATTCCAAGAACCTACTGAGATCATTTAAAAAACAACAACCCCACAATATTCTTGCATTAAAAAAACACCCACCTCTGGACAATTCTAAACAACAGTGGTATACTGGCAGAAAGTACGAAGGTATAAGCTTTATTTACCAAACAAACAAGCAACCTTGTGACAGCCTTCTTTTTTAAACCTTTTCCTGCAATTCTGCAAGAGATCATCTCACCACATCCCTGAAAAACTGATTACCAACAAACATCTAGTTACATATCTCAGGCTACCTCATAGCTACTGTTGGCTATCTAAAGTTGTTACAAGGTTCATTCACAAGTGTAATGCTATTTTCTACTTTATCTGCCATGGTGTTGTGTCCCAGGCAAAGCAGGCAACCAATTAACATACCAGCAGGGCAGAGCTTACTCATCGAGGTGAGAACGGGAGTAGTCCGAACAAAGTTCAGGTCCAGAATGCAAGTTCCAAGGCAAACAAATCCACAAAGGCAAATCCAAATCAGCATCAAACAAGCTGTGGTCTAAGAGAGTTGGGATTCAGGAAAACACAGCACAGGGTTTCAACCACAGAGATGATCAGTTGTCCACCCAGGGAGGAGGTGGGCCAGCTGTTTGCCTTTTATACTCCAATGATGTTGCCACAGATGTCACCTGAGGTGACGTGATACAGTGTCACTGCTCCCATTTTGAGAAAGACTCTGATGAGAAATAGAGGTAATTAGGGGTGTTGAGGTTTTCTGGGAAGCTTTCTGTGTTGGGTAGGGATGTTTTGCATTCTTCGGGGTTTTTCTTCACGGCGAGGGTTGAAAAGTGCCTGAAAACTGTGTCCATTTTTTTTAATGAGTTGACAGATTAGTGGATCAGTGGGGGGCTTTAAGGGCAGCAAAAATGGGGTCTGCACTTTGCCTACTGTGGTATTAAAGTATGCAGGGAGCCCCATCACTTATTTAAAAGATGAACTACCTCTCTGGAGACTTCTAAAACAAGCAATTCAGCCTGTTGTTTTGTTAGAAAAGGATGGTATGATGAATCTGGAGGCACTGAGAGCCACAAAAACCACCTTGGGGACTGCATGTGACCCCAGGGTCACACTTTCACTGCCCCTGTTTTAACTGAGACAAGAAGGTCCATAAAATACAGAAACAATATGTTCCAAAGCATGAAATCCTGCCATCTCAAATGGCTGCCCCATGTGGTATTCCCCTTCCTCTCCCTTAATGTCTCATCCAGTTTATGGTTTGTCCTGATGATGCTCTTACGAGATACATTTTGCTCCTTGCACCACACCAACACCTGAGTTCGATCATAGCCAACACAAAACATTTTGCTGCTGGGAAGAGGGGTCAGAAATTAAAATAGAAAACCAAATGTCACTCTCTTCCATTTCCATATACAAAAACAAACTGGAATGGCAACTGAATCTTTCTTCAGCATTCATAATGGGATACCATCCACCACTGGGCCTAAGGACTACAGATTAATTTGAAGTAAGTAGGGCATACAACCTTGCTGGTATTTTCTGGAATCTGCCGCTTGGAGAATGCTTTATTTTCCTAATGATAGGGCCGACCCTGATATGGACTGAAGGTATGGAGAACATGCACTGCAGTAATGCAAAGAACAGGGTGAGTAGAACTATAAAGACCAAGGGCAGGGGACTGGGAGGGTTTCTCACAGAACAGCTTTTTGGAAACCCTTGTTCTTGGGAAAAAATATAGTTCTGCCTTTTGGAACCCGTCCATATCAAATTACAAAACTGTCTCTGCACCTAATCTTCCTTTACTTCCTAGCAAACAAAATCAGACTTGCAACACTGAACCACAACGTTACAACCGACATCTTGTGAGCAGCTGGGCTGTACATAGTGATAAACACATAGCTCAGATGGGAGTTGTATTACCCAAGTGTACAGCAATGCGCTGCAACACAGAATCATGATTGATGTGGATTTTGTTTCTAGCCCAGCAGTGGCTTTGTCATTGTTGCTGAAAGCAGTGGTGTGGAACTGACAAATCTGATTCTGTTCTAGTTGAGTTGCTCTCAGTATAAGGGAGGAAACGCTGCTGTTTTAAGAGAATCACTTTACCTTACTGCAGAGCCTATATTTAGACACATCTGGGTACTTCAAAACATTATTTTAAATCACTATGCCTCTGATTACACAGCACAGGCCATCCATTAGTATACAAGCTAATAACATATTCCTCTTTTGTATTAAAGGAATGGTCACCAGTTTCCAGAAAGGTTGGATTTGAGGGTTTTTCAATTTTTTTTTTAATTAAACATAGAATTTAGGTACATAAAACAACACATAAAGTAAAAGGACAGACAACATACCTAAATAACCTAAAAAACAAACTTCCTAAAGGAAACTAACCTACTTATTTAATAAAGACAATGACAGAACTAGAACTGAGAAAGGGAGGTCGGACAGCTATACACAGAATACTTCCAGCCCCATGAGAAAATGGTTATTTGTGAAATACTAAACAAATTTCTTAGAAAGTAAACAATATGTGAATTATGTAACATGTAATAAGAATACATACTTTTATACTTATGCTACTATAATACTTGTACCAATATAAATTCCTGCTATATTAGTTCATACCATTAACATTCAAATCCTTAAATTGAAAATGCCTCCCATTAGTCTCTCAAATCTACTACAACCTTCTCCCAACATTTCTGCAATTTATTCAATGTCCCTTGTGTCATATTTTTGGTCAACATAACTGTGTTATCTTTATCTATTTGCAATCCAGCCAATTCCCCACAATCACTTAATATCTCAGGTAAAAACTCAGTACAGTCCAATGGTTCCTGCAAAAACAAAACAAAACAAAAAACACTAAGGCCATTTCTGCACAATAGGGCTATTCCCACTACGGGGATGGGATGGCAGTGGTCCACGAGTTGTGTTTTCGCATGACACCATGGGCAGTGGTCCCGCTGCCATCCCATCCCCGCCCATCACAATCACAGAATATTCACAACAGAATAAATCCATTAAGCACCCATGATCATGCGATGCTTCCATCCTTCCCAGCCATGAGGAAGGGCAGGAAATGTGATGGTGACGCTTCCTTCCACAATGCAGCATGGGAAAGAGCCTAGCTGTGCTGTTGAGGGCAGGTGCATGTTGCTCGCTCTCCCTTCCACAGGGAGCCGGGCAGGTGCTGAAGGAAGCACTCCTATCCTGGCAAAGGTGCTGCCGGGATCACGACAGGAGGACAACGGGATCAGGTAAGGTGTGGAAATGATCTCAGTCATCAGCATCTACTCTTTATTTAGAGCCTGCTTACTTATTACCATGCCTTTTCCTTTGCTTCTTGACTGATTGCTCTATTGAGAACTTCCAAAATCAATATAAAAAGGAGAGGTGGGAGAGGGCAATCTTTTCTGTATATCACAATAATTTGTTTTATCCCCATTAATTAAAATCTGTGCTTCTGCCAAGAGTAAATAACTTGAATCCATGTGATGAAGTTACATCCAAAATTCATCATCTTCAATAAAGTCATCCCTCCACATTTGCTAGGGTTAGCGGCACAAGACCCCCGTGAAAGTGGAAAAACTGTGAATAACTCTAGGCCCTCCCAAACCATATTTAACACACACATGATCACTCTATTCAACCCATCATGGATTCCTTTGAGGTATCAAGGTTCCTTCACAAGGCAGAAGTGGGTGGCTGGTGGGGTTCACTGCCACCTCCACTGCTGCCCCACACCATTTTTAATAGGAACTTACAGGCCTCCTTTGAAGGTTTCTCAGTCTCATGAGGCTTGCAGTCCCTGTTAAAAATGGCATGGAGAGGTAGCAGAGGTAACAGCAAATAATCCATGAATAATCAAATCCGCAAATGTGAAACCCGCAAATGTGGAGGGCTGATTGTACCTCCATCATGAATGACCAAGACACATTGTCAAGGGCCTTTTCAACATCCAAAAAATGTAAAGTCGCTTGTTATTCATTAGATCCTCTAAATATTCTAATATATCTGTCACACATCTTGTATGATCCTTCATCTGTCTTTTAGGTAAAATCCATACTAGTCTTCATGTATTATTTACTTTAAGGATTTTCTTCATTCTTTCTTCCAGAATTAATGTAAAAATTTTATAACCGTTACTCAGAAAAGAAATCAGCCTTTAATTTTCATTAACAGTCACACCTCTTTCTTCTTTCGGTATCAAATTCTGTTTGCATTGATCTAACTATCCTGTAGCTTCCCTGTATATCAATACAACGAATGATTTAATTCATCATTTATTGGGATGGCAAGTGTACCTGTTTTTCTAAGCTTTTATAATATACTGTGGAAAGGCCATCCACACCTGGAGCCTTTCCTGTCTTTGTCTTTTTAAAAGCTTCCATCGTTTCTGATACAGTTATATTCGCATTTAAACGGGGGCCATTTCCACACTACATTGTTATACTGCCCTTTTGTGCGTGTTCATACATATATATTTTAGATTGCACGCCTTTGTCAGGGCCCATTAATTTTGGTTGTTCTAAAGTGTCATGTACATGGATGGCTCTATATAAACAACAACAACAACACTTGGAAGGTATTACATTGAAGGATTTTTGCCCAAAACCAAAGACTTGGACCATTTCCGCACTAGCCTGTTATAGCGTGATGACTCCACTTTCAACATCCTCTGGAATCCTGGAGTTTGCAGTTTCAGGAGGGGCTGGCCGGCCCCTCCTGAAACTGCAAACCCCAGGATTCCAGAGGATGTTGAAAGTGGAATCATCGCGCTATAACAGGCTAGTGCGGAAATGGCCTTGGTTAGGCTTGGTCAAGCCTTTGCAACAGCACAAGGGACCCAAATGTACTGAAGCTCTAGTCCAATCTTTATTTTGGAAATTTAAGTGTAGAGCCAGTATTAATGTGGGCTCACACCAGTCCATGCTATTGATATAACCTTCCTGACATGGCAAGGGGACCAAGGACACATTAGCAGTGGAAATATTGCCTCATATCCACTTGTATTGGAGGACTTCTGTCTCATATAATACACAGAGTACCTGCTGTGTTGTAGAGAGTTGATGACTCAATTCGCTCTGCATGACTGCCGGTAGAAATTTTTCTCAGGTAAAACAAAAGCAAACAAAGGAGGAGGAGAGAAAGAAAGCAAAGAGGGAGAAAGATTCCACACAAGTTTGTAGGGGAGGCTAATACAGGAAAAGGTTCCAGCATCTTGCATGCCTGTATCAAAGGGGAGGATGGGGATGTGTGTCTTTTCCTATTGAGGTAAGAAAAGCTGCATCTGCTGAAACTCCCACCTTTGCATAGTCCTTAAAGGTGCTGGAGCTCAGTTCTTTCCATGGGGTCCCCTGCTGCACAGGTTAGAAACTTTTGTGCCATTGGATCAGATGGAACACAGTCACTATTTCCTCCGTAGAGATATTCTTCATTGTATTCAAATCGCAAGAAAACAAATTCCAACTAAACATTAGGAAGAGCTTTTCTCTCTCTCTCTCTTTCTCTCTCTCTCTCTCTCTCACTGCAAGAGTTGTTCCACAGTGGAATGGACTGTCTTGGGCCATTTCTGGACTAAAGTGTTATATTATTCCACTTTCAAGATCCTATGGGACGTTGGGGTTTGCAGTTTAGGGAGGGGCCTTGGGAATTCTCAGCCAGAGAGCTCTTTGGCCTCAGTTAACTACAAACCCCAGAATTCCACAGGATGTTGAAAGTGGAATAATAGCACTAGAACAGGGTAGGGCGGAAACAGTCTTGGAGGATGGTAGACTCTCTCCATCCTTGGAGGTCTTTGAAAAGAGGTTCAATGGCTCTTTCAGGAGAGAGAGAGAGAGAAGATGGGAAAGAGGAGGTGGAAGGAAGAATGGAGGGAGCTAAATGGCTTCCTACTGCCTACAGGAGACAATAAGAAAGAAAATGTGAAAAGTAAAAAAGTAGGTAGAGTGAAGGAAAGAGACAAAGAAAGAAAATACGTGCCAGGTGGGGAATTACAGGATTTTTAACCCTGGTGAAACTGGGTTCTGCTGCTAGCATTTTATTTGAAGACAGTTATTAAAGGAGAGTCAATATGATAACTACACTGCATTCAATCATAACTGATATTCACTACTGGAAGTTACTGCATTACCTTGTTTTGGATCTGGATTGTCTATGCCTGAACATTACTTATAAAAGATACTTATAAATCCTTGTTACAGCCTAAAAGACTCAGGAAACAGGTGATAGGAATGACCTCCTGTACAGCTGTTGTCAAAGTGGATAACGAAGAGCGAGATGGACAAACAGTCTGATCTGATGTAATTCCAGACAGAAGGTCCCAAAGGCTACCATTCAAAAAGCATTATGCAGCCATTTCGTATTTCCCTGACTAGTGCATTTGTTCTGTTCTGTTTGTGAGAAGCAAAAAGAAAGATGAACCTGTGAGGAAGCACTGAAAGGTTAGTCAATACACCCCCCCCCCATCTCTTTCCTTCTCTCTGTCTAACTGTAAGAGACAGTGGAATGGACTGTCTTGGCCATTTCTGCACTACACTGTTATATTATTCCAAGATCCTACAGGATGCTGGGGTTTGCAGATCAGACTAGAGATCTGGTAGTTGTTGCTGAACGCCTTCAGGCCATTTCTAACTTACAGCAATCCTATGGTATACCTACTCTGGGATTTTCTTGGCAACATTTGTTCAGAGGGGGGTTTGCCTTTGCCTTCCTCTGAGGCTGAGAGACCTGTTCAAGGTCAGCCAGTGGGGTTTCATGGCTGAGCAGGGATATGAACCTTGGTCTCCAGAGCTGTAGCCCAATGCTCAAACCACAAGAGCATGCTAGCTCCCTAGGGGCTTTGGAGCAGATCCTAAAACATGCCCCCTTGTGTGAGCTCCCTCACTGTTGGTCCAGCTTCAGGTATCTGCACTGAGACAGGCTTGATGTCAAGCTAAGAAGAGCCACCCCCCGCAATCTCCCCATTACCATATCATCAAAAAAATGGGAGGAAGGAATCAAACTGCTATTCCTGGAAGCCTCCGGAAGCACTAATTCATTGCCCTTGCCCTGCACTATTTAATCTCTTTTTTAATTAATTTGTTTTTTTTCAAAAGCAGCAGTAAACTTATTTCCACATCTGGGCCCTTTCAGACTGTACTAATGCAGCGCTATGATTCCACACTAACAGCCATGGCTATATCTCTTGCAATACTGGTGTCTGCAGTTGAAGGAGGATGCTACAGCTCTCTGGCTGAGAATTATAAATGCCCTCCCCCTTTGAACTGCAGATCCCACGATTTCACAAGATGTAACAGCACCAATTAAAGTGGAAGCTAAGCAGAGTCAGCCCCAGTTAGTACTGAGATAGGAGATCATCTACAAATACAAGTTGCTGTAGGCTATACAGTCCTCCCTCCACATTTGCGGGCTTGACCTTTGCAAATTTGATTATTCACAAGGTACATGCTTGCCTCCCTCCAATTTTCCTCCACCCAACTCTTACATTCTTCACTCCAGGCTTGCAAGGCTTGTGCTTACAATGGAAGGTTTTTTTGTCCCTTTGGGTGGGCAAAGCCCTCTTCCCACTGCTGAGGTTGTGGCCTCTCAGTCATGTGGTTGCACATTCTATTGTTTACTGGCTGCTGATTGGTCAGGTGCTCCTTTCTCAGGATGGCCACTGGAAGTAGTTAGCACTCTAGAACTCCTCTCTTCTCTGTCTGACAGGTAAGCCTTGTAGGTTGTCTTTTTTCTCCCCCCTCCAATGCCAGGGCAGAGGCAAAGGAGTGGGAGGAAGAAGCTCCAGCGGGGAATGGGAGGGGAATCACGGGAAGGGAGTTAGTCACAGTTTTTCCACTTTGGCAAGGGTTCTGTGCCCATAACCCTCATGAATGTGAAGGGGCTACTGTGTTTCAGAGTGAGGAACTGGAAAGATCATCTCTGAGCATTCTTTGCCTAAGTAAACCCTGTGAAATTCATGGGGTTGCCATAAGCTGACAGGTGACTTGAAGACACCCACACCTACAAAATAAATAACTGTCTAACTACCAGCACATTTGTATTCATGTATTTTCCATATGTATGCTCATATACTCTCCACATATCTATTCCTTAGCACTGATGATTCTGTGCTGTTGGGAAAATATACCTGATCAAATCAACTGCAATTATTTACTGGGATAGAAACTGAAAATAGGTACTGTGTGGGTGTTTAGAAAAGTATAGGAGAGGGAAAACACCATGGGCATTATTTCTTTACTATCTTACACTTCCATGGTCCATTTAGCTTTACAAGCTGAGTAAAGAGCAGAAAGAGAAAGAGAACACTAAAAGAAAGGGAACACTAAGCCTTCATTCCCAGACTAGTACTCCACCGCCTCCCACCAACTGTCCTCCTGTTTTTTTAATGTAGTTAATGTGTTTTAGGGGGGGTGGTTTTAGATGGGTTGGTGGGTGGGGAGGATTGGTTATGTTTTAATGCTTTTAATGTATTTAATGTATTTTTGTAGTACCGCCTCAATCCATGGGGAGAGGCAGGATATAAATAATAATAATTATTATTATTGTTATAATTAACCCACGGACACAGAGTTTGTCATCCAAAATACCTGGAGGCTTCTTATTATTATTACTATTATTATTATTATTATTATTATTATTATTATTATTATTATTATTAATTATTTAAAACATTTGAAAGTGTTTGGAGAAAGTCTGATGAACTCCAGAGAATCAAACCCCCCACTGAAGAGTGATGCACTCATTGCAACTTAGAACAAAGTGATGCACTGATTGCAACTTAGAACAAAGCAATATTCTAGTTTGCATCTCTTTTTCTTGGAAAAGTAACTTTTTGAACTACAGCTCCTAGAATCCACACTTCTACCCATGCTGGGAGGGTAAAAAAAGTTACATTTCCAAGGCCTGCATTCAGAACTAGATCTTGCAGTGGTGTCTGGTAATCTTAATATAAGATTAATATAATATAATATATGGTTGGATTTCAGGTGAAGACATATGTGCAGAATGATTAAAACCACTTATACAAAATCTGCCTGGCCTAAGAGACATAGAAACATTTCATCAACTTGAAAAAAAAATGTTGCACAAATTACTGCAGGCTCAGCACAAGCCAGTGACACAGAAACATTTCATGAATCAAAGGAAGTTTGGCATATGTTACTACAGATGCAAATGTGTTAAATAAGGCAAACATATTTCAACACATTCTTCATCAATGGCTAATAGAGAAGGATATGACGGGAGATTGATTTACAGCATCAGCACAAAATCTCCCCTGGAACCGCTGCTCTCTGGACAAAACATATCCCAGGGAAGCACACATAGCAGAGCTTCCAAAACAGCAACAAGCGTGTGCAGCAGAGTACAACCACAGCATAAGCTCTGACCCCTCTACCCACTGGTTAATTAACCCATGGACACAGAGTTTGTCATCCAAAATACCTGGAGGCTTATATCTTCAAAGTTGCAGTATATACATCGGTACACAGGATACACAGATCCACAGGCAGAGATTCAGCATCAGAGTTTCAGATTCAGGAGCAGAGTGACGGAATGCAGAGATACAGGATGCAGAGTCAGAGAGTAAGCACTCATGCCCCTCTTATATACACACCTGCTTCCATGTCATCACTCAGGGCCTTTAGCTGATGCAACCCCTTGTCATGATTTCACTATCATGACTCAGCCCTTTACTCCATAGTCCCCTAGGGAATGACTCATACTTTGGCCAGTCATTCCCCAGGTGTCCCATGACATGCTCATCAAATGTATTTTCAACTGGGGCAAATGTCACCACATTTTTAATCCAACAGGATAAACCATCACTTCACAGGTGACAGAAGAATCACAGACTGGTCGAGTTGGAAGAGACCACAAGGGCCAACCAGTCCAACCCCATTCTGCCATGCAGAAATACACCATGAAAGCATTCCCAACATATGGCCATCCAGCCTCTATTTAAAAACCTCCAAAGGAGGACATTCCACCATGCTCCTGGTGAATTGCTCTTACTGTCAGGACGTTTGTCCTAATGGTTTGATGGAATCTCTTCTCCTGAAGTTTGAAGACATTGCTCCACATCTTAATCGCAACAGAAAACAGGCTCGCTCCATTCGCCATATGACATCTCTTCAAATGTTTAAACACAGCTATCACGTTGCCTCTTAACCTTCTCTTCCCCAGGCTGAACATACTCAGCTCCCAAATCTGCTCCTTACACACCTTTTACCATTTTAGTCCCCCTCCTCTGGACACATTCTAGCTTGTCAATATCCTTCCTTGTCAATGCAATTCTCGGCTGCATCAATAGGAGTATGGTGTCTAGATCGAGGGAGGTACCGGTACCACTCTACTCTGCTTTGGTTAGACCCCATCTTGAATACTGTGTCCAGTTCTGGGCACCCCAATTCAAGAAGGATATTGACAAGCTGGAGCAAATCCAGAGGAGGGCAACCAGAATGGTGAGAGGTCTGGAGGCCATGCCCTATGAGGATAGACTTGGAGAGCTGGGTATGTTTAGTCTGCAGAGGAGGAGGTTAAGAGGGGACATGATAACCATGTTTAAATATTTGAAGGGATGCCACATAGAGGAAGGAGGGGACTTGTTTTCTGCTCCAGAGACCAGGACAAGGAGCAATGGATTCAAGCTGCAGGAAAGGAGATTCCACCTGAACCTCAGGAAGAACTTCCTGACAGTCAGGGCTGTCCGGCAGTGGAATGTGCTGCCTTGGAGTGTAGTGGAGTCTCCTTCCTTGGAGGTTTTTAAGCAGAGGCTTGATGGCCATCTGTCGGGATTGATTTGAGGGTGTTCCTGCATGGCAGGGGGTTGGACTGGATGGCCCGTGTGGTCTCTTCCAACTCTGAATTTCTATGATTCTATGATTCTATGATTCCTGAATTGTTGTGCCCAGAACTGGACACAGTATTCCAGGTGGGGTCTGACCAACGCAGAATAGAGTGGTACTGTCACTTCTCTTGACCTAGACACTATAGTCCCATTGATGCAGAATTGCATTGTCTTTTTTAGCTGCCACATCACACTGCTGACTGATGTTCAGCTTGTGGTCTAAGACTCCTAGATCCTTTTCACATGGACTGTGGTCAAGCCAGGTGTTATCCGTATCATATCGGTGCATTTCAAAGTGTAGTACCTTACACTTCTCATTCTTGAAATTCATTTTGTTAGTTTTGGCCCAGCTCTCTAATCTGTTAAGATCATATTGAATTCTGATCCTGTCCTCTGGGGTGTTAGCCATACCTCCTAATTCAGTATCATCTCCAAATTTGATAAGAATGCCCTCTATTCCCTCATCCAAATAAGGACGCTTCTACTGCACCAATTACTCTTTTCTCTCTCATCAGGAGCAAAAATTAAGAAAATAAAGAAATCAGGTGTGTACGTCTTTGATTCTCAAGGAAACCTCTCTCCTTTTAAAAACCTGAGCCACGACAAATACCCTCTATATTTTCACAAGCCGCAGAGTGTTACTGCACTATCATGGTTACTGTTTTGTACTAGCAAGCTCTAGGGACACGCTCACTCATCAATGAAAGTGGGTGGTTGACTACGGCCAGCCATCATCTCTCAGCATAATCTCCCGGAGGGCTTTGGCCCATATCCTATTGTTAGTCCTGAAACTACTACTACTACTACTACTACTACTACTATTACTACTATTATTATTATTATTATTATTATTATTATTATTATTATTATTATTATTATTTCTATCCTGCCTCTCCCCATGGATCGAGGCGGCGAACAACAATAATACATTAAATACATTAAAAACATACCCAATCCTCCCCACCCACCAACCCATCTAAAACCATCCCCCTAAAACACACAACAATTAACAATTAACAACAACCAACTGACTATTAAAAGAACAACAAGACAGTTGGTGGGAGGCGGTGGAAGTACTAGTCTGGGAAGGTCTGTCAGAAGAGAGCAGTCTTGACTGCTTTTTTAAAGCTGTCCAGACTGGTAATGTGCTGGGTCTCCTCCAGCAGGCTATTACATAACTTGGGAGCGATAGAAGAGAAGGTCCTCTGGGTAACCGCAGCCAACCTAGTTCTGACTGGCTGCAGTAAATTCCTCCCAGAGGACCTTAGTGTGCGGGGCGGGTTATATGGGAGAAGGCGATCCCGCAGGTAGGCTGGCCCCAAGCCATGAAGGGCTTTAAAGGTAAGAACCAACACCTTGTACTGTGCCCGGAAACTAATAGGCAGCCAATGTAACGACTTCAGAATTGGTGTTATGTGGTCAGTTTTAGGTCTTCTGGTGACCAACCTGGCTGCCATATTCTGAACTAATTGAAGTTTCCAGACTAAGCACCTGGGTAGCCCTATGTAGAGCACATTGCAGAAGTCAAGCTGTGAAGTTACCAGCGCATCCACCACTGTTTTTAGGTGTTCCAGCTCCAGGAAGGGGCGCAGCTGGCGCATCAGCTGATTAGAGTAGATCCACTGGGTCAAGAGGATTTATCTATGCGTTCACTCACCATTCAACAATGGGTCTAATCTAGTTGGGACTATCAAGATTCCACCCTCAGCATAAGAAATGGATGAAAAGGGAGTATGGCACCCTAATAATCCTTGAAAGCTGAGTTCAAACTAAGAGAAAGGAGATTCCAACTAAGTATTAGGAAGTACCTAGTGATATTAAGATAGTGGAATATATTGATAGTGGAATATATTGTCTTAAAGGACGGTGGACCTTCTTCATTAGAGGCTTTTAAAGCAGCGGTTAGATGGCCATCTCTGTGGCTACTTTAGATGTAGATTTGTGTATTGGACTAGAACAGGACTTTCCAAATAGTGTGCTGTGACACGTTAGTGTGTCACCTGTAGTGTGTACATATGTCACCTACAATCTTGGAAACATATGTTATTATTTATAAATCATATATTAGGTTTTCGTGAGATATGTTGTGTCCCCATGCATTTTATTATTACAATTTATGTATCTCTTATAAGGGGTTAGTTTAACCTCTGGTAAAACTGAATTACTGTGTCATGAAATGATGCATGTCAAAAAAAAAAATGTGTCACCAACATGAAAAGTTTGGAAAGCTTTGACTAGATAGACCTTGTGTTCCTTTCCAACTTCTGTGTAAGATTAATAACATAATAAAACAGATGGCACTATTTTGAGAGATGTAGGGGCTCACTCTGTCATTGCAGAGTGAGCCAAGATTATTTCTCTGGATAATCTGTGCATGTCCTCTGTGCAGGGGGCATACCTTGGGGTCAAACTATGCGGAGAATTATCATACTCTTAACTAGAATTCCTCCACCGCAGGACCATAGGCATGAGAACCAATACAAATACATTTCCCGTTGGTAACAGAACTCTTGAAACAGAAATAGCACCTCTGTTTTACAGCTATGCCCACTGATACTCAGTATACTTAGCAGCAGTGCATTTCTGCAGGTGCAATATAATGCATTCCAGAGAAGCACCACTTGGAAAGGCTTTGGACTACAAACCCAGAATCCTCCAGCCAGATTTAATTGGAGCCCTTCAGATTACCCTTTTCTGCACAAGTATGACAGGTCCAAGTGTTCTGGCTTCTTTTGCTTCCTGGATCTTCTTCTCAGGACAACTGCCTTGCAAGTCTGACAACTGCTGCTGTAGAGGAATTCCTGCTGAGGACATGATTATTTCTCTTGTGTGTTTTGACCCCATGGTGTGCCCCTTGCATAGAGGGCATGCACAGATTATCCTGATAGATAATCTTGCCAGATAAGGGGACTACTGTTGCTGACCTGGATAACAGTAAATTATTAATTCTGCTTCCACGACATGCCTCACTGGTCTCCTACCTATGGCCGTGCACACGCATCCCTTGCTGTCATAGGTAAACCTCCTGTGTAAAATAAAAAGTGCTGAGAGCCATTCCTTAGCTGATGTGATTGTGCTGGCATCGGATTGTATGCTAGCTGTTTAAAAAGTACTATCTTTGGAGTGTTTAGTCATAGTGATTTCTGCAAGTCGCACGCAGAGAGATGAGCAAGCTTCAGCTGCCAGCCCCAGGAAACAGCCTTTTGATGCTATTGCAACAGGATAACAAGGCTCATAAATTGGGCCGGCCCAAAGTATTTTGCTGCCTGGGGCAGAATAGCACTCACTCAACTTATGATGCACACCACCCAAAGCCAGCCAACTTATGTTGACATAGGAGAAAAGAAACCCTGCGAGCACCTCTCCCCTTTTCTTTAACTCTGAAATATCCTGAACAAATTAAATAACTGACAATTTGCTGATTGCTCATGATATCCAAATGCTACTGCCTGAGGCAGCCGCCTCACTGTACCAAAAGACTGGGCTGGTTCTGTTCATAAACTTTAACGTCTTATGCAGTGCTTCATAGTATTTGTATCCCACTAACTAAAACTTGTTTCTTTCTTTCTTGGGACTCCTTCACTCTAACAATTACAGGACTATGATTCTACCATGGTTCCCTCCTATAGAATCCATGGACTTGTATTCTGGTGGGTCACTAGAGCTCTCTGGCTGAGAATTCTAAGTACTCTTCCCTAAACTGCAAATCCCAGGATTCCCTTGAATGGATTCTCAGCAATTGAAGTGTGATCATAGTGTTGGGACTTCTACAACGTGCTATACATTGGGCTAACCTGGTGTTGGTGGTGTCCCAACCAGTCTTGGGTGGGTTTTCTTCTCAAAGACTGTTTTCACAGCTTGGGGGTGCCTCTGGATCCATCACTCCAAATGGCAGCCAAGATAGATATGATAGCCAGGAGTGCTTACTATCTTCTTTGGTTGATACAGCAGCTGTATCACTTCCTAGAGCTGGAGGATCTAAAGATGGTAGCACACATGATGTTAACCCCAAGCCAGAACTTCTACAATACACTATACATTGGGCTACCATTCTACCAAGTTCAGAAACTTCAATTACCTCAAAACAATATGCTTTGATAGTGTATTTCTTTATGACAAGGGTTTGGACTTGATGGCCCTTCTGGTTTCTTCTAGCTCTATGATTCTGTGAAAAAGATCTTTATTTGGCTTACCTTTTAAAATCCATGTTAGTTTGGCCATTTGGGATAGTTCAGCAGATTTTTAAAGTATGAATTTTAAAGCATATCGGCCATGGAAACCCACTGGGTGACCTTGGGTTCATCACACACTCTCAGAACATCCTGTGATAGGTTGATCTTAGGGTCACCACAAGTTGTACTTAAAGGTACACAACAATACCAACTGACTGTTTTTCATATGTCACAGTTTTGTATACTCTTTTAACTAGTGCTATACGTTTTATCTGTTGCTGTTCTTCACCTTGATCCATAGAGAGGAGGAGGAGGAGGAGGAGGAGGAGGAGGCAGAAGCAAAGATGGAGGCCATTTCCGCACTAGCCTGTTATAGCGTGATGATTCCACTTTCAACATCCTATGGAATCCTGGGGTTTGCAGTTTCCAGAGGGGCCACCCGGCCCCTCCCAAAACTGCAAACCCCAGGATTCCAGAGGATGTTGAGAGTGGAATCATTGCGCTATAACAGGCTAGTGCGGAAATGGTGGGTGTAGTAGTAATATGAAAGGGCTATGGACCAGCAGCTAACAGCTTGTGGACCAGCATCAGTCCATGGAGCACTATTTTGAGCATCACTGGCCTAATACATCGATCAGTGCAAAAATTGTGGCCTAAATCCTAGGAGGGACTAATCAACAGTATTTGCATATAAATAATGCAAAGAGTTGCCATTTTCCATCTCAGCCCTCTTTTGTATCAATCAATAGGAAAAGAACCGGAACTAGAACAAGGCCATCAGAATGTAATCTGGTCTCCTAGGAATACTCTTTTCAGAAATATTTAATATATATGATCTTCCCATGAACTGCTTCTGGAATCTGACCCATGTCTGCCTGTTCTCCCCCTTTGGCCAACTGGACTGGGAGCCAGATTCTCCCCACACTGACTCTGGGCATAAAACTGGACTGCTTGGGCCTTGCCTGTGACCCTTGAGAATGACTTTTGAGAAAAAGAGAAGTCTGATTTGACCAGTTGCAGCCAGCTTTTCAAGCTGGGAGAGGAAACGTGTTAATTGTGAAAATTCCAGTTTGTCTTCAGTTTCTGAAGATGCCGCATCCCTTTCCTTCTTTGTCACCCTTCCAACAATCCTACTAAGGATCAGAGATATAACTATGGGAGGAAGATGAGGGCTGTGCCCCCTAAATAAGAATTCTACTCCTTCCTTCAAATTTGCCCCAAATGTAAAGCACTGCAGAGTGAGACACTGAAAATTTGCCATGTTAACTTTGTCTGCACCTTTTCTTGGGATGCCTAAACTGTGTTTCTAAATGCTCAACTGAAGTTTTGAGTCACTGCAATGCTATAAATTTGGGCATTGAAGGAGAATTTCATGGAACGGAGGGGGGCAGAATTCTTATTTGGAGAGGCAATGCTTTCACAGCCCCCGCCCACACCTACACTCCCAAGGAGGAGGAGGATGTTGCATCTTGAAGAAACAAGAAAATACTATGGAAAACAGATTGAAAGAACGAGATATATTTAGTCTAGGGGTGGGGAAGGTAGTGTTTGCTTGCAGGCATTCAAAAGATGAGAAAGCTACTCTGCAAATTCATTGCGCTGTCTCCCCTGGTAACTACTATATTTCACAGGAATCTCGGGCCAAAAACATCCACTTTTTCAAGATCCCCCTTCCCTTCCCACTCTGCCAGCTGCTCTTAAGTTCACCCTCCCCTTGCATCTTTCTATAGCTGGAGGACTCCTTCTACAATCCTTTTCTCTACAGTCCACAGATCAGGCTTCTTAGATGAGACCACCCAATGGGGTGGTGGAGGGGGAGAGAATTAATGAACAAGCAAGACTTCTCTCCACCCCACAAAAAAGAAAAATCCACATTATCTCTGTAGCCTGATAGGAAGCTCTTGCAAGACTGAATTGTGCAGAGCTGCCCTTTACGCTGGCTGATAACACCACAGCTTGCTATTAAGCCAGTATTAGGGAGCGTTTGGCACTATTGTGAACAATAATGGTTTCCTTGTTAATGATAAATTAAGCTCCCCATAGCATTGAGAGGGAGAGAAGGTGGGGGAGAGGGAGAGAAACACCATGGGATCTACTTTAAGCCCCATACCAATTATCTGCAGCATTTATATTTCAACCAAGCTCAGAACTGGCCTCATTTCAAGACAGCCCCAGGCTTCCAAAGCACATGAAATCAGGCAACTTATGTTCCAGGAGTCTTTTACTAACCAGAGACAGCTCATAATTTTTAGCTTATGTGTAATGTGTATGTGGACTATTAGGCAGAATGGCACAGCCACTTCTTGTCAACTTATGCAGATATTGCCATGATGAGGCAGCAAACATTACTCATTTATTATTATTATTAGGACTGGCCCTACCGTTAGGCAGAGCGAGGTAATTGTCTCAGGGAGGATACTGGGGGGCAGGAAGCAAAAGAAAGTTGCTATAGGGAAAAGCACGGTCTACCCTGTGACCTACTACACGCTTTCTCATCTAGCTTGCTGCCTTCAGCTTAAATGGACATCATCACCAATATTTAATTACGATTCATTTCCAAATCTACTTAGCTTCTGTACATACAATGTGGGGAAGTCATTGTCTTATCCTCAGGCAGCAAAATATCTTGAGTCAGCCCTAGAATCAACGAAGAGTAGCCAATGGTTGTACTATCCACTAATATATAAAAGTCAAAGTTTGTCTGTTTGTCTGTGTCAGGCA
Source organism: Ctenosaura bakeri (assembly GCA_948474755.1). Classification (NCBI taxonomy): domain Eukaryota; kingdom Metazoa; phylum Chordata; class Lepidosauria; order Squamata; family Iguanidae; genus Ctenosaura; species Ctenosaura bakeri. The sequence goes on from CAOLHI010001782.1 coordinate 114,692, forward strand.
GGCAAAGACCTCAAATAATTGGCTGCCTGGGAAGATTCTATGGAATTGCAGGGTTTGCAGTTTAGGGAGGGGCCTTTAGAATTCTCAGCCAGAGAGCTCTGAATAGCCTGGTTGCTATGGAGATGAGGCCTAGCAGCAGGGAAGAGGGCAGTGTATTCCCTCAGGAACCCAGTTTCCATATGTTAATAATTCTGAATACAGATTGGGTCGGGGAATATGGGGAAAAGATACAGGTACTGGACAAGCCAGTTTGGGGAATCAGAGACACAGGATCTCAAATCTTTCTGACAATTATTTCCTATGAGAAAATAAAGTCCTGGGCAATGCCAGGTAGTTATTTATTTATATTTATATTTATATTTATATTTATATACATACACACACACACACACACACATATACACACACAGCAATGAGACATATGTATGTTCACATTAAGTCCAACATTCCCTTTTTACATAAATAAAAATATTTACATTAAAAAGAAAGACCCTCCTCACTTTCCCCCCTACTCTTCCCCCACCCCAATATTTTCCTTCCATCCTATTGCTTTCTCATTGGAATTTATAAAACAAAAGCGTTTGATCCTAATAAATGAAAAAACTGAGGAAATGTCACCAATTTAACACACATTCCAATGGTTGTACAATTGTTTTTGTTGTCATTGTTGTTACTCCTGCTCTTACTATTGCTACCATCATCATCATCATTATCTCCTCACACACAAGCTCAGCTGTTACTATTGGACAGCACGCAACTCTTATCTTTGGTTTTAATAGCAGCCTGGTCTATGGAGTTAAGGGAGCTGGCCAGGTGCTGAACCTACACTGGGGAAAGAGTTCAGCACCTGGATAGCTCCCATAATACCTGGAGGAGCTGCTGAGGGGGCCATCATTAAAACCCAGGATGGAACTGCCACCTCGCAACAGGGAAGCCACCTGCCATACCTGGACACACATATGCTGTCAGTGCTCTGTTACAAACATTTGCATATGTCCCAGAACTTGCCCTTCCATTAACTTGTCCAATGTTCTACCACGAGATCTGTGAGGCTAGCTTAATCCCCAGCTCTTAGCCATGATAACTAAATGGTATCGCCAGCTTCACAGGCAGGACACATTTCAAATATCAGATACTGGCAACAAACCAAGCAGGAAGGTTAACATTGACTGGCCTTTGTTGGAGACAAGATGATATGTTAAACAACCATGATCTGCTCCAGTAAAACCATACTGAAAAATCCAGGGAATTTATTCATATTCCCACTTCTAGAGTTGTCGCTGTTGTGGTTATTTGATTTCACAGTCCACCAGGAGGAGTGGCTTAGAGAGCTAGATATGTTTAGTCTAATGAAAAGAAGGTTGAGACGGGACATGATAGCCATGTTTAAATCTTTGAAGGGATGTCATGTTGAAGATGGAACAAGCTTGTTTTCTGCTCCTCCAGAGACTAGGACACAGAGCAACGGATTCAAACTTCAGGAAAAGAGATTCCTCCTAAACATCAGGAAGAACTTCCTGAAGGTAAGAGCCAATGGACAGTGGAATATGCTGCCTTGGATTATGGTGGCGTCACCATCTTTGGAGGTTTTTAAACAGAGGATGGATGGCCAAATAGAGTCTGGATGGCCATTGTGGTCTCTTCCAGCTCTATGATTCTATGTACTAAATACCCCACATGCACCGGATCCCATTTGATCTTAGAAGCTAAGCAGGGTCAGCCATGGTTAGTACTTGGACGGGAAACCATATGATAATCGGCTCTTCCCATTATCCATGCAACATAGCCGAAGGGGGATCGTTCTCTCTCCAGGTAAACAAGGGATTGATGGGTTAAGTTACATTTATGGGGGATCAGCATCACAGGAGGACATCAAAGACCACGAGAGACAACTGCCCAATCAGCAAGACCAGTGGGAGAAGCTTCCAAGGTGCTTCGGTCAAGAATTTTTAAAAAGGTCTCAAGAGACCACAAGGCAAGAGAGACAAGGGAACATCAATGAGAGACAAAGGGTCAGTGGCAGGCTGGGCAAGCTTGTCCAAACTTCTGGCTTCCTCCCCCTACTACACCATCTCAGTATCCAGACAGTAATGTGAATGGAATAGGAATGTTTTAGCTAGTCTGGCTGAACTGACCCTGTAACTTTGCTAAGCAATGCCTGAAAGAAGACACCTTCATGAATGGGATATCTTTTTTCATTGTGTTTGCCTGCTTAGAATAAAAACCTTTTCCTTCTAAAGAGCTCCTCTGTCCATGCGCTGTCTCTCTCCCCACGTGCCTTGCCAGCTGCACTCACAGACAGAATTCTCCTCTTCCACAGAGGGTGGGAGGGAAAAGTTTTGGAGTTCAGAGATTCCATCCCCAGAAGCTTCTGCTGAGCTACTGCATGATGGGGATTTAAGATCAGTAGGTGATGGCAGCTAGATGATCTCCAAGGGAAAAGGGAGGGTTCCATCTCCTACTGGAGGGCAGGAGACAGCATTCCCTAACAGACTACCAAGGAATACCCAGGTGCTGTAGGCTCTATTTCAGAAGAAGGAGCTGGCAAAACCACTTCTGAGTATTCCTTGCCTAAGAAAACCCGAGGAAATGCATGGGGATGCCATAAATCGATCAGTGAATTGAAGGCACGTAAGCACCCATGTTTTAGGGATGATTTTTGGAACTCTTTTAAGAAAAAGCTTGTAGAAGGACTTTTCTATTAGTAGTAGGAGGGCTAATTATTTCAGATTTCAGTCTCTCCATTACTGCTTCTCAAAAACTGGGCCTCCAGGTATTTTGCACTAAATCCTAGAAACTCTAGTCACCATATGCTTAGGGATTCTGAGAACTGAAGTTCAAAAGGACAAAAAGATTTAGCACCACACCTCAAAGCATTGGTGAGGTGAATGAATCTTGTCTATAGCACATGGACACTTAAAAACAGAAGTCCACATCTAATTTCATGCCCACTGGTGTTCCTACACTAGATTGTGCCACTTATGAAAGCGGTGATCCGATCCCTCTTGTGCAACTGTCAAATGCAGCACCTGTCCATGCACATTGTAGATGTGGTCCTTCCACAAGATCCAAAAATGTGCAACCATTGTTTATCCATCTGTTTGTCTGTCTGTCTACTTAATATCCTGTCTTTCTCCCAGCTTGGCACCCAAGGCAGCTTACAAAAACTTTAACATAATGACTAAAAAGTTGAAAATTATTCAACTAGTTATCTTATTAAAACACCAATAATTTCATTTTTAAAAAGCTACAAAAATAAAAGTTCATCACATGCATGCGTGCACACACAGAGAGCATTAAAAAACCTGCACAACCAATTATTCACCAAATGCCTGTTTTAGTAAACAGATCTTCACCTGCTGACGGAAGGAGAACAGAGAGGAAGCCAGGCTAACCTCCCACAGGAAGGAATTCCACAACTGGAAGCAGCCACTGATAAAGTCCTCCACCATGACCTCAGCTGATGGGTCCTTAGCAATGGTGGGACCAAGAGAAAGACCTTTCCCAAAGTCCTTAAGACTCAGGCAAGCTCACAGAAGGTGATGTGGTCTTTCAAATAGTCTGGACCTGAACCATATAGGACTTTACAAGTCATAACCAGCTCTTGGAATCATAACCAGAAATTAACCAGCAGCCAGTGGAATAGTTTCAACAAAGAAGTTATGTACTCTCTGTAAGCAGCCACAGTCAGCACTTTGGCTACAACATTTTTGACCCACTAAAGTTTCCACCCAGTTTCCAGTGGTAACCACCCCCATAAAGGACATTACAGAAATCCAAATGGGATGTAATCAGTTAACCTTTGCAACTACAGGTATACTAGGGTAATAGTCCAGCTGGATGCAGGCCACAGACATTACCACTAAAGGCTCCATAGTCTACCATTTAATTACCGGGTGCCATATTGGGTGAAAAGGTATCTTTCCTCCAATGAGCTCTAGGCAGTTCACATGGCTCTCCTTCTCCCCACTTTATCCATGCAAAAACCCTAGAAAGTGGCTTAAAACTAGTAAAATATTGGCCAGACAATGCTACTGTTAGGTGGATTTGTAACTGGTTGACCAACCGAACCTAAAGGGTCCTCACCAATGGCTCCTCTTCATCCTGGAGAGAAGTGACTAGTGGATGCCACAGGGTTCTGTCCTGGGCCCAGTACTATTCAGCATCTTGATCAATGATTTGGATCAGGAAATAGAGGGCAATCTTATCAACTTTGCAGATGGCACCAAATTAGGAAGGGTAGCTAGCACCCCAGAGGACAGGATCAGAATCCAAAATGATCTTAACAAATTAGAGAGCTGGGTCAAAACTAACAAAATGAATTTTAACAGGGCAAAATGTAAGGTATTAAACTCAGGCAGAAAAAATGAAATGCACAGATACAAGATGGGTGACACCTGGCTTGACCACACTACATGTGAAAAGGATCTAAGAGTCTTAGTAGACCACAAGCTGAACATGAGACAGCAGTGTGATGCAGCAGCAAAAAAAGCCATTGAAATTCTAGGTTCCAATAGGAGTATAGTATGTAGGTCAAGAGAAGTCATAGCGCCACTCTATTCTGCTTTGGTTGGCCCCCACCTAGAATACTGTGACCAGTTCTCTGGCTACCACAGTTCAGGAAAGATATTGAGACGTTGGAACATGTCCACAGCAGGGTGACCAAAATGATATAGGGCCTGGAAACGATGTCATATGAGGACTGTCTTAGGGAGCTCTGTATATTTAGCCTGGAGAAGGGAAGGTTAAGAGGCAACATGAAAGCTGTGTTTAAATATCTGAAGGGATGTCATATGGAGGATGGAGCAAGCCTGTTTTCTGCTGCTCTAGAGATGAGGACACAGAGCAATGGCTTCAAACTTCAGGAAAAGAGATTGTATCTAACTATTAGAAAGAACTTCCTTGCAGTAAGAGCAGCTCAACAATGGAATATACTGCCTCAGATTGGGAGTCTCTGCTGCCTCAGAGAGTGGTGGAGATTTTTCCGCAGAGCTTGGATAGGCCATCTGTCAGGAATGCTTTGATGATGTATTCTTGCATGGTAGGGGGCTGGCCTCAATGGCCCTTGTGGTCTCTTCCAGCTCTATGATTTTATGATTCTATGATATCAAAAGAAACTGACTATCCCCACATTACCCAGTAAAATCCAAGGCTTAGCAAGGACTTCTAAGACCCCAGTCCAATACTCTAACTACACCATACTGGTTCCCTTATTTATCCGCAGTAACAGAATTTTATGGGGCAGTTGCAGGAATTACTGAGATAATGCCAAGGCTCCCAGGAGTCTCCTGGAGAAATCACGTCTATTAAGCCTGTTTTGAAGCAATCTAAATTTGTACTTTTAAAATCAATGTACCCTTACTCCCAAGGGAATTCTAGTGCAATCTAATCTTGACTGCTGCACTTGCATGTTAGAGCTTTAGAAGCAAGCTGGAATCCTCTCTCAGGGAAGTGTTATGACCTTGCTCTTACTGATTTTAAGAGACCACCCAAAATGTATTACAGTCTGCTTGGAATTAATATGCTATACTCTCAAATATATTATTGACTGCTGTACAATTATTTAATCCCCATGTTAATATTTATTATACATTATGTATTTCATTTTGTTTTTCATTTTGGAAACCCATTCTGGAGGGCAATGTGACCTGACAGAGGAAAGGTTACACATTATTTTCAGAGGTTGCAGGTGTTTTGTGTATTTGTGAAAGAGGCAGTAATATAATATAATAATATTTCAGAGACTAAGAATACATTCTCTCTTGCTACCAGAGAGGACACTAGAGTTCACTTCAGGCTGTTTGTTATATAAGTTCTCGGGCAGTGAATGACGCTTGGTTTCTGTTCAAAACCAAGGTGATTGCTTAGTTTGCTGTACATCTGCTTATGAAAATCCAAAGAGTCAGGAGAAGGCCCTATGAATTTATACCAAGAAATCATTTCCAGAGAGTAAGTGTCAGTCTGCAGAATATTTATGAATATATTGCCCTAAATCCAATTGTTAGCCAGAATGAGAAAACTGAATCAATGGGAAATTAGAAAGTAATTAGTTATTAGTATATGTAAATTCTGTTAATTCAATGGATTTACTCTAGTAAGGACTAATAATTGACTTTGGGTCATTGTTTTGAGGTTTGTTTATTTAAATTTCTCATCCTGATACCAATAAAACAAAATAAAATCCCGTGCCATATGCACTGTTAGCAAAGAGCATGGCCTGAAACACGGAAAAACATTCAAAAATCTCTTCTGCTGGTAAAGAATATTCCTGACTTGTAGAACCGGCTTGAAACCACTACTCTCCAACTATAAACATTTGTGTTTGTTAAGTCAGCTTTATCACCAAGCTGCCTCTGTCTCTACAACTTTACTCCCAAAGCCTATAATGGTTGCATATCTTCTGGCGAAACTGCTTAATGGTGGAAACTGGTTAAACTGGTCTGCTAGGCACAGGAGAGAGGAAGGGTTAGTCAGTGATGAAAAAGAAAGGCTCGACAGTCAAATCCCTGAGCCAGCATCTATAATGGAAGGAACTGAGGACTGTGCCGTGTGTGTGTGTGTGTGTGTCACAGAGAGAGAGAGAGAGAGAGGCCATTTCTGCACTGCACTGTTATAGCACGATTATTCCACTTTCAACATCCAATGGAATCCTGGGGTTTGCAGTTTAGGGAGGGGCCAGGCGCCCCTCCCTAAACTGCAAACCTCACGATTCCATTGGATGTTGAAAGTGGAATAATCGCGCTATAACAGCCTAGTGCAGAAATGGCCAGTGAGAGAGAAAGAGAAGGAGAACAAGAGAGAGAAAATGAGATTGAATTCTGATTAAATTACTGGATACGAGTGAATGCCATCCAAGCAAAGCATTCTCTCCCTCAACAACACGTTGGGAAAATTACACTGGGGCAGACTGATCAGCTCAACATTTAACTCTTTTGCTTGTTAAAATTCCACCATAATTTCCCCCATCTCAGCCAGGCAAGCCTTAGTCATTCTTACATTGTTTTGTACTTTGCCTGCTTATTGGCAAAATGGTGCAAGATCTTGAGGAAATGCAAAATTTCAAGAGATGCAAGCTTGACAAAGAGGAGGAGCAAAACTTTTATGGGATTTCTCCTCCCACCCTGCAAAAAGTCCTATATGAAGACCACAGATTACAAACCATTCTGTTGCTGCCTGCTGGTTCTCCTTCCTGATTCTGTCCCTTCAGGCTTTTTACCAGAGGCCTTAATACCACTCTGTACTGCATCCAAAGAAGGGAGTTTATATAGACAAAAGCTCATACTAAAATAAAAAGTAGTTAGCTTTAAAGGTGCTGCCACATTTCTTTTATTTTTCTCCCCCCTCCCTTTTTTTCATGCTCAAAGAAAATAACACAGCTGCTTCTCTGAAAACTACCACAATGGAAAGCACCAGGTTTAGCCAGATGAAGTGAAAGTCCATCAATCTCTTCAAGAGACTTGCCCAAGTACAAACATCATCTGTCTGAATAAATGCAAACAGGAAGACATCGTCCCTAAGGGAACTTATTATATTCTATCCCACTCTCACAACGGTATAAATATGTTCTATGCCTGAGGCTTTAATACTACTCAGTACTGCGTTCAAAGAAGTGGGTTTATATCCATGAGAGCTCATGCGAAAATAAAAAGCAGTTGGTCTCAAAGATGCCACCATATTTCCCTTTTTTTAATCCCCCTTCCCCACCTCCTTTTCATGCTGAAAGGGCTATTTTTTCAAAAACTGTCCCTTCAAGTGTTTCTTACTGCAGCTTCTGTAAGAATTCCTACTTTGGCTGAAACCATGCTGAAATCACAGAACTGGCTAGCTCAATTTAAGCTGAAATCACTGCTTTTCATCCCCCAGAACCCAGGTTTTAGCAAAAAGAACCTCAATGGCCTACTCCCTTGTATGAAATCCTACTTCTGACCCCAAAGTTAGTCTTTGCCAATCTCCCTCTCTTTGCACTCCTTTAAACAGAATTGCAACGCTTCCAAGGAACTCTTTCAGAAAGTCCAGCAAGACTCAGGAAAGGAGATTTATATCACCCTTAAATCTATTTTTCAGGGAGTCAGTTCCCCCACCCAGTTCCTTTTTGCTCTATGTGCATGTGTCTGTATGTGTAGCTCAGAGAAAGATCTTTCTTGCTCACACTATTGAATTTCTCTCTCCCTCTCCTTCTTTTACCAATTTGATTTCTTTGAATCTTTAAACTGCTCTGCCATATCTCCTGCCAGCTCCTGCACTCTATCCCTCTAGAGCACCAATAAGCATCTCAGAATATTCTTAGGCCATTTCCACATGGGACTGTCTTAGCGCTATGATTCCATTTTCAACATCCTATGGAATCCTGGGGTTTGCAGTTTTGGGAGGAACCGGAGGGGCCAGCTGGCCCCTCCTGAAACTGCAAACCCCAGGAATCCATAGGATGTTGAAAGTGGAATCATAGCGCTATAACAGTCTTGTGCGGAAATGGCCTTAGCCTTGCCACTTTGCCCTTTTTTTTTTTGAGTTACTGTTTTCACCATTCTGAAGCAACTGTGTTGTATTAGCTAGTTATTTATGTTACTGATTCATTGTTTGCCCTTCATGAAGCGTGACTACATTATTTGCTTGCCAGAATGAAAACTCTTTATTCATTACGTGGAAGAGCAAATTTCAGCAGGTATTGTTCGTTATCTAGTCGTGCAGCAAACAACCCCTGCTGTAATTCTCTTTTCTATGAAACGACTGAGAAGCAGCATGATGTAATGTTTCGAGCATTGGACTATGACCTTGGAGACTTTGGGTGCCATCACACACTCTCAGCCCCAGAAAACCCCATGAGAAGTTTGACTTAGGGTCACCATAAGTCAGAAGCAACTTGAAGACACACAACAATACCTTGAGTACCGTGTATAGTTCCGGGCACCACAGTACAGGAAGGATATTGACAAACTGGAATATGTCCAAAGCAAGACAACCAAAATGATAGAAAGCCTGGAAACCATGCCGTGTGAAGATCGGCTTAGGGAGCTGGGTATATTTAATCTTGAGAAGAGAAGGTTAAGAGGCAATCTGATCACTATGTTTAAATATTTGAAGGGATGTCACATGGAGGATGGAGCAAGCTTGTTTTCTGCTGCTCCAGAAACTACTTCAGGAAAAGAGATTCCATCTAAACATTAGGAAGACCTTCCTGAGGGTAAAAGCAGTTCAGCAATGGAATACATTGCCTCAGAGTATGGTGAAAGAGTGTGGTGAAGTCTCCTTCTTTGGGAGATTTTTAAGCGGAGGCTGAATGGCCATCTGTTAGGAACGCTTTGATGGTGTCTTCCTGCATGGCAGGGGGTTGGACTATTTCTTTATCCAAGTCATTGACAAAGATGTTGAATAGCACTGGACCCAGGTCAGAACCCTGTGGCACTCCACTAGCTACTTCTCTCCAGGACGAAGAAGAGCCATTGGTGAGCATTTAGGTTTTAGTCAACCAACCAATTACAAATCCACCCAACAGTAGCATTAGCTAGTTCAGGTTTTACTAGCTTGTTTGCAAGAATAACATGCAGGATCTTTTCAAAGACCTTACTGAAATCAAGATATGTTATATCCACAGCATTCCATTCATCTACCAAGCTAGTAACTCCATCAAAAGAGAGAGAGAGAGATCAGATTAGTCTAGCATGACTTGTTTTTGAGAAACCCATACTGAGTTTTAGTGATCACAGCATTCTTTCAAAGTGCTTACAGACTGTCTGTTTAATGGTCTGCTGTAGAATCTTTCCTGGTATTGATGTCAGGCTGACTGGGTGGTAATTATTTGGGTCCTCTTTTTTCCCTTTTTGAAGATGAGGACAACATTTGCCCTCCTCCAGTCTGCTGGGACTTCTCCTTATCTCCAAGAACTCTCAAGGATTATTGCCAGTGATTCTGAAATTACTTCTGCCAGTTCTTTTAATACCCTGGGATGTATTTCATCTGGCCCTGGTAATTTGAATTCACAGCCAGATATTCCTGTGCTACCTCTTTACCTATTCTTCGTTGCACTTCTCCTACTTAAACATCTACTCCCTCTCCCTCAGGTAGAGCACTATTTTCCTTTTGGGAAAAGACCAAGGCAAAGGAGGTATAGTCCTCCCTCCCCTTTTGAAGATTTGACCTTCTCAAACTTGATCATTCACATGACACCCACTTGTCCCTCCATTCTCCCCATCCCATTCCCCTGCCTTTTGCCCAGGTGGTATGTCTTCCTCCCACTGACCTGGGCAAAAGGCAAGTGAATGGCAAGGGGCAGTCCCATGCATACGTCTTCTCTGGTTGTGTTGCTGCCCCTGCCCATCCGCTTGCTTATCGCATGGACACCTGGAAGGCAGCATGTCTGGGTGAAATGCAGATGAATGGGAGGCATGGGCTGCCCCTTCCTATTTGTTTGCCTATCCCCCTGGAAGGCTGCATGTCCAAGCAAAATGCAAATGAATGGGGGGGGAGTGGAAGGGAATGGGAGGAGAAACAGTCACTTGGGTGAGGGGAGTTTTTCATTTATTTTTAAACTTTTGTGAGGGTTCTGCACCCCAAGCCCTCACAAAACTCAAGGGGCCATTGTACCGAGTAGTTCTGCCTTTTCTCTGTCCCCCGTTAACATTTTGCCATTTTCTCTATGCAGCGGCCTTATCATTTCCTCTTCCTTTTGCAACTGACAATAACATCTCTTGATTCCCTCCTTGATTTAGCCCAATGTTGGGGGGGGGGATGAAGGCCAGCAGTAGCAACTTTCAGCAACCTCATGGATTTCAAAGAATTTTCTTAGGCAGTGGATATTCAGAGACAGTTTGCCTTGGCCTTCCTCTGAATATAGCCCAAAGTACCTTTGTATTTCCTGATGGTCTCCCTTCCAAGTATTAACCAGCTCTGACCCTGCTTAGCTTCCAAGATCTGACAGGTTCTAGTGCCTTTAGGATATTTAGGCCTGTTGCTACGTTGAACCCCTGAAAACATGGACAGAGAAGGCAATCAAGATCCCATCTCTTCTTCTTCAAGAGCATGAATCTTCTGCAAATAAGAGAGACAGAGCCTGGAAAAATTAAACTTTTAAAATATCTCCCAGAATCCCCTAGGCAGCATAGTCTTCGTGGGAGCTGAAGCGACTTTTCTTAAGCACTGTCCAGAGAGCTACAGTCCTCCTTCTGGCCACCCCTGCTTTAATTAAGTTAATCATTAGATTAGCCAACAAAAGCTTTAGCTCATTAACTGAGGCCTTGAGGACGTCCCAGAGATCACTGGTAGAGCATATAGATTATCCAGGGTTCAGTCTTCGGCATTTACCATTTATGAGATAGAAAAGAGCTTTCCATGACAAGAGCTAGACAGCCTCTGCCACTCAGAGTGGACACTCAGATTTGTATGGAAGAAGAAGAAGAAGAAGAAGAAGAAGAAGAAGAAGAAGAAGAAGAAGAAGAAGAATTTTTACTTATAACGCCCTTTTCACCTAAGGGTGGAACATCAATATATACAGTCCAGGGACGAAGACAATAAACTACAGCAACACATGGAGTGAAATCCCCAACACCCCACCAACTGCTACCCATCTCAGTGCCTTAAATACAACTCAGTGGCTTAAGACGGTGAATCAAAGAGGAAGGTCATCAGCCGTTTAGAAAAATGGGTGAGATTCTCCTCCAGCAAGGTCCAAAGGAGGACCTTTCCACAAATGCAGAGCCAGATCTTCAAAAGCTTGCAGCTTTGACAGACCTGTATGCATTGGTGGAAAAAATAGTAATCCTTTGCCTGTAGATCTTAAGGTCCTGGAGGGACCATACCACACTAGCCAAGTTGCAAGGTACTGAGAGAGGTTAGAACGCAAACTCTTAAATACTAGAACCAAAAGCCTGAAACAGGCCTTGGCCCAAAATGGTAGTCGGTGAAGGGATCTACAGGGAGAAGAGATAGGTGAATATTTAGGGAGATTTAAAACAACCTGGACAGCGTTGTTCTGAATTAAAAGCAGAGGAAGCCTTCTGCAACCTAGTGATCGTGAAAATGTATTGGGAAAAAAACGCCCATCTTCTCAGGGCAGATGGCTTCCAATTTTGTTGGTGTTGTTTTGAATGAGATTCCCATCCTACCCCACCCCAGGCACATAGGCTTCACATATGCTGGAGCCACATATTTGCCTTTGACATGAAATCTGAGGCTTTCAGGAGTATAAATTCTGCCTCTCCATCCCCACCCCATGCAGCTTTACTGGAAGCCAAAGAGTAACAATAACTTTGTATGTACTTTTCAAATAAATGGAATTAAAAATATATGATGAACAAAAACATCTCGGCTTCTGCCTTCTTCAGTTGAACTGCACTGAATCCAAGGTGGCAGTTCAGAACACTCTGTTTCCAGAAGTCTTTAGTGGATTATTTTATTAATTTAATGCATTAATTTATTATATTTATATGTCACCTTTTTTCCCCAGTGTGGGACCCAAGGCGGCTTCCAAAAAAGTTTAAAAACCTTAAAAACAATTAAGAGCATTAAAATATATAAAATTATAAAAACTTAAACAATTTTTTAAAAAACAGCCTAATAAATAAATAAAAAGCTCTCCTGCTCACCCATTAAAAGCCTGCTTGAAAAAGAAATGGATTTTGCCTGCCAGAGAAAGGAAAGCAGGGAGGGGACCAGCCTAGCCTCCTGAGGCAGAGAGTTCCAGAGGGTGAGAGCAGCCACTCAGAAATCCCACTCCTCACCAGGCAAGCCTGGGATGGTAGTAGGACTAAGAGAAAGTCTTCCCCTTCAGATTTTAGGGCTCTAACAGGTTTGATGATGGGATTAGCGTCTAGATTGAGGCCACGTGGTCTTAGGGTCTTAAGTTTATGAAGCCAGAAATTCTCCCTTTTGTCAAAGATGCCAAACACAGACAAATCAGAAAGGCTGTAATGTTGAAATCTCTGGCCACTGGCAAAATTTAAGACTTCTGGTTCCTCAGATGTCTATGCAGGTCTATGTATCTTGGGCCCTTTTTGCACCTAACTGCGTTCCGGTGTCACCGCGAGAGGATCACGCGAGAAGCCTCTTGCGAGAGGCACTGACGTCCCCTCCGCTTCCCCTCTGCAGCAGCTCCATGCTGGCTGGAAGGAAGAGTGAGCGCTCTGCCCCTTCCTTCCGCAACACAACCAGGTACTTTCCCAGGCTGCGCTGGGGAAGAAAGCGTGATGGCCATGTGTCTGGAGCCTCCACACACAAGGTAAGTATGGGCGGGGCACAGGAGGGACGCACGATCACGCATCATTTTCGGCAATGAGCCAAAAATGATATAATGCGCAATCGCTGCCTAATGGCCTCAGTAGTGTCATGCGATTGCGAGGACATCATATAGAACAGTCCTCGCAATTGTGCGATGCTCCCAAGGCCATTTCACAACAGGACTGGCGTGCAAAAAGGGCCTTGCTGTTGACGTTGCTGTTGTGTGCCTTTAAGTCATTTCTGACTTATGGAAACTCTAGTGTGAACCTATCACAGGGTTTTTGTGGCAGAATTGGTTCAGAGGAGGGTTTGCCCTTGCCCTCCTCTGACTCTGAGAGAGTGTGACTTGTTCAAGGTCATCCACTGGGCTTCCACAGCTGAGTTGCTGAGAATTTGAACTCTGGAGTCCCAGCACTCTAGCCTAGCATTCAAACCACTACACCACAATGGCTCTGATTGTTTACTTTCTCCCCCCACTGTCTCTCTCTCTCTCTCCACACACACACACACACAATGACACATACACCTTTGTATGTATTTATCACAGATCAGTAAAGCATCAATATGTGCTGAGTTTCAGGTTTGAATTCATTTAAAATTAACACCACTAAGTAGATTGGTTCCTTTACCATTCAGGTAAAATGGATTCAGGTAAACGGCAGTTTCCACACCTACCTGGGCCCCTTCTACACTTTGCATTTATAGCACTTTGATTCTACTTGAACTGCCATTGTTCTGTCCTCCGGAGTCCGAGATTTGCGGTTTGGGGAGCACTATTTAGATTTCTGCACCAGAGAACTTTAGGGCCTCCCTGAACTACAAAGCCAAGGATTCCACAGGATAAAGTCAAGGCAGTTAAAGTAGAATGTGAGTGCTATATTTTTAATCTCATTGATTCAATAGGTCTACTCCAATTAGGAGTACCAATTGGATTAAGGCTACTGTGTCTTCCATTGGCAAATTGTTACTAGATAGCTTACCCATTGTGGGGGAAAGGAGGGTTATCGGAATTGTTTGAAACTTTGCCTTCAACACCTCACTTTTAAGAAATTGCCATCCATCATGATCTAACTGTAGTCCCGCATAGGAATATTTCTGAAAAATGAAACCCTTCCATATCAAGCTCTCTAAAGCAACTATCTCACCTTGAAATGCTCAGCACCATGTAAATTTCCGTGCCTCTAAAAATAGGAACCAATCACACAGAAGAAGGACACAGCAACACAAAATCATGATGACGTTGTATCCCACAGTTGAGATACAAGTTACAGCAAAGTACTTTCTGTGGGACAGTTATTTTTGGCAACACACCCACAGTCAACACCCAAGATCCCTTGACTCTTCGATACAATAGAAATAACAACATCAGCACACTAGTCAAAATGAAAACATGCAAATGTATCAGCCATTTGGTTTTTTGTGTACTAAAGGCTGCTTCATTCACTCTACAAAATTCCCCTGCATATTTTATTTATTAGTGTGTGCTGCATTATTTATATCCCACTTTTGAGCACGAACTTTCACAATAACTTAAAGACTACAAAGCAGTATCACTGAACAACAATTTCATAAACATAACCTCACTGGAAGTGCAAGAAACAAAGCAGAAGCTGTTAAACTATGGTGGCAACTCACTTTGCCCATGTGATCCACAACAAAATAAGTTGGGTTTTGTTTTATTTGCTAAGGCTAAAGGCCTAAACATTCTTACTAAAGTGATTGTTAAGCAACCCAGTGGAACTTAATTCCTAACAAATCTGCTTCGAATCATTAATTGTGCTTCAGGTACAAATGCAACAGGTCATGTGAGTAAGCAGACCATTCACTGCCCTAGTTCCCATCATCCTTGACACTGGCCAACCTGGATGGGGACAACAGGAGCTGCAGACCAAATTCCAAATGATCTAGGGATACAGGAAAATGGCAGGAACATCCATTTTGAAAAATTCACAGCAAGATGCTCCCTGGATCCAAAAGACTTTTAAGAGCCATTTCATGGATGCAAAAGTAAATAGAAAATATTTCCTCTGCAGAGAGGAAGTACAATGAGAGTTAGTTTATGTATTTTGAACTGCCAGGGGTGGAATAAAATAACTGACACCATTATTCAGAAGACAAGTACATCTTTCAATTACATTTACTCTGAAGCAAATGAACTTAAGGGGAAGTGGTTAAAGTATATGTTTTAGATGTAGCAGGGCAGGGCATTGCAGCATGCCGTGGAAAAAGATCCCTACCCCCTCTTCCTGCAAATGTTATATTCCTGCAAAATATCCCTAATATTAAATAAGGAACAAATGAAATAAACAATCAAGCCATTATGTTTTGTCAGCTCTTCTGAATGGCAATCCAGATGCAAATGACAAACCCTTCCCTCCCTTTCCCAGGTTTCCAGATTTATCCCACATATGAGTAAAAGATTTTCTAAAACATTTGGTTTGGAGAAAATTCTAAAAAGAGAGTAAGATTAATTGATTTCCCCTTCTCCCGCCACAATCTCATTTGAGGACCTATTTCCCACAATCCAGTTAGGTTATTTTAATCAGAAAGATGAATGCAATCTTTTTTCTTTTTTAAGGTAGCCAACAGAACTAAAAGGGGTAAGGAAACAAGGGAGTGGAAAGAGAAACAGTACTGACATTGAGAAATCCATCCTTCTTTATTCTTAACCATTTCAAAGCTTTGATGTTGTCAGGTTTCATGCCACAAGGGAAAACTCTGCAGATTTGGGGGATGAGGATCTTCCTCTCTCGCTGCTTTGCAATTATTCTTCCTCAGGGAAATCTACCTTTTCACATTCACTAGTGTACAATTCATACCTTGCATCTGCTTTTCGGTTTCAAGGTAAAGGCACATCTCTACCCCTTAAGGTTTCCTTTAAACCAACAACTATACAGTATTCCTTTATGATTTTTGCAATCTGTAGCAAACAGCAGGTTGACTGCGCAGCTTGCATGTCTGCTGAAGGCTATACAGCTTGTAACTCTGTGCAAAACTATATATAACAGCTGAACTATCCTTGCATACAAGAATTTTGGATCAAATTCACTGCTATACCCAAAATCAAGACAGCAATGGGATACAGAAGAATCTGTGCTATCACCAAAATATCTATGTTGTGCCTACACCAGACAAAGAGCACTCTCCTACAATGACAGCAACAAATAAACTAGTTACAAATACCTGCAGGCACAGTAATGCAGAATAATGTCCAAGAGATCAAAAAGGGAGGAGAATCCAGCCCTATGATGCTGCTTCCAAAGCAAATAACGGGTTTATTCTATTGCATAAACAGGACCCAACTCTTAAAAAAAAACTATTATTATTTCCCTTTCTTGATCACTCCCACTCCTCAACTTGTTTCACGCAAGTTTAATACTGCAAGATTGCATAACGTGAAGGGGACAGATAAATCTGTTCCTTGGCAGGTGGGAATTAAAACTAGAGCAGATGGATTTTCCTTTCTTTCATCCCTACCCACTTCAGCCCTGGCCCAAAACCTCTGTGAATTCTCCAACATGCTATAGGCACACATGCAAGAAAGTCCTGAAGATAAGTAGACTCCAATAGAATTTTAATACCTCCAAACTATGGAAACCTTACCAGAAACACAGACACAAATGCACCCCTATCTGGAAAGGGAAGAGCAGCAGCCTGTTAAAACGGAGCTACCTGTTTCAGTAAGGAAAAAAAGTATTCACAATTCACCACGCAGCCCTGCATGGGAAAAGGGTGACCCAAAGGAAACCTCCATTTCGCTTCATCCTCATGAAACACTCAACTAAACAGCAAGGATGCTCATTTGGGTGCAAGTCAGCAGAATGACTTCTGCTCGCCCAGAGGGTTTATTATGGAAGAGGGAGGAGAAAGTCAACAACTCAGAGGCATTAACGTGGGCTATTTCCGCACTAGCCTGTTATAGCACTATTATTCCACTTTCAACATCCTATGGAATCCTGGGGTTTGCAGTTACGGGAGGGGCCAGTAATCCTGGGGTTTGCGGCTTAGAGAGGGGCCTCCTGCCATTTCCGCATTACACTCTTATAGTGGGATTATTCCACTTCAACACCCTATGGAATCCTAGGGTTTCCAGTTTAGGGAGGGGCCACTTGGCCCCTCCCAAAACTGCAAACCCCAGGATTCCATAGGATGTTGAAAGTGGAGTAATAGTGCTATAACAAGCTAGGGCCATTTCCGCACCACACTCTTATAGCACGATTATTCCACTTTCAACATCCTATGGAATCCTGGGGTTTGCAGTTTAGGGATGGGTCGACTGGCCCCTCCCTAAACTGGAAACCCTAGGATTCCATAGGGTGTTCAAGTGGAATAAACCCACTATAAGAGTGTAATGTGGAAAAGGCAGGAGGCCCCTCTCTAAGCCGCAAACCCCAGGATTCCAGGCTGAAAGAGGAACAACGGCGCTCTAACAGCCTCGTGCGGAAATGGCCCCAGACACGTTTGTGGCCGGCGAGTTGCACACGCCGCGTCCGCCACGCGTGGAAATTCCGCCAGGAAAGGCCTCGCGGAGGGCAGGAAGACGCATCACGGCCACCCTTATGGAACGGGGGGGAGAGGGGGGCCCCGGCCATTCCACCCCAGCTTCTTTCCAGGGCCTTTCTTGTTGCCACAACCCCTCCCCCTTCCCCTTCCCCCCCCCAGCCAAGAATCCACGGCTAGAGTTCCTTTCCCGGCGCGTCGGATGCAGGAAACGCGGCGGCGGCGAAGAGCATCCTTGGGCACCCGGCCTCTTACCTGCGGATGCAGTCGCCATGGCAACGGGCGGGGGGGCCTCGGCGGTGCGGAACGCGGCTGCCGGCGGCTGAGCCCGAAGAGGCGGCGGCGGCTGGTGCGCGCCTTCGCCTTCCCCGCGCCGGGGCGCCCCTCCGGCCGCGCGCCCCTCCCTCTCCTCCTCCTCCGCGCCGTCGCCCACCCAGTGCTGGGCGGCGGGCGGGCGCTCCTCCGGCGGCGACGCCATCCGGGCGAGGGGTGCGGGCGGGCCCCGAAGGAAGGAGCGGCGCCTCGGCTCGGCTCGGCGGGGCGGGAGAGACGCCGGGTGGACGGGCGGCGGCGGCGCGCTCGAGGCGACTGCGGCGGCGGGGCGGGCGCTCGGGAGCCTCCGCGGGCGCCTTTTACGCAGGTGCGAACGCCGCCCGCCGTCGGCGCCTCGCGGCCCCCGGGCGTCACCCCGCGGCTGGCATCGCGCAGGGCAGGAGCGGCTTCCACGCGGCCGGGGAGCGAGCGGGGATGCAACCCGCAAGCGCGTTTGGAGGGGGTCGGGTTTTTTTAAGGATGGGCGGAGACAGGCCTACCCTTTCCGCAGGAGGCTCTTGTAGTGCTCTCGTTCCACTTGCGACATCTTAGGGCATTGCCGCACTAGGCTGTTGTAGCGCGATGATTCCACTTCCAACATCCACCGTTTCCGCACTACAGTGTTAAAGTGCTTCTATTCCACGATCAACCTCCTGTAGAATTCTGGGGTTTGTAGTTTAGGGAAGGGCACTTCCACTTCCCAGCCAAAGAGCTCTTTGGTCTCAGTCAACTACAAACCCCAGAATTCCACAGGGCGTTGAAAGTGGAATAGCAGCAGTTTAACACTGTAGTGCGGAAATGGCCATCCTCTGGAATCCTGGGGTTTGCAGTTTCGGGAGGGGCTACTTTATTCTACTTTCAACATTCTGTGGAATTCTGGGATTTGTAGTTTCCTGAGGCCAAAGACCTCTCTGGCTGAGAATTCTAAAGGTCCCTCCCGAAACTGCAAACCCCAGGATTCCAGAGGAGGTTGAAAGTGGCATCATCACGCTACAACAGGCTAGTGCAGCAATGGCCTTAGGGGCCATTTCTGCACCACCCTGTTACAGTGCTATTATTCCACTTTCAATCTCCTGTGGAATCCTGGGGTTTGCAGTTTAGGAAAGGGCATTGCGAATCCTCAGCCAGAAGGCTCTTGTTGCAGGCACTCAAAGATAAGGAGACCAGAGAGTTGGAAAAAGAGTAAATTTATTTAATGCGCGGGCTCTGGCTGGGTCATCCCAAAAAGCCCCAAAATGGGTTAACACAGATATTTTATAGGAACAGTACATGAGTTTCGTTTCCTTTAGCCCTCCTCCCCAAACCTGCAATTTTGCACATTTTCAGTTCCTCCCTCACGAAGCTATTGACGATTCATGAAGGCTCACTTTGACATTCTGTACCCTTTCACTCAGTTCCTGTTTCTCATAACAAGATGCTCTGCTTATCTCTAACTTGCGCAGTTGGTCCCAGCTCTTCCCAACATAGCACAAACTGTCTCCAATTTGCTACACTTTGCTTAATATCTCTATACATCCTGGTCCATTAGCTAAAACATTTTAAACGCAACCAACAGGGGCTGCTCAAGGCTACATCACTCTCTGGACTCAGGAAACGACAAATCCCAGAATTCCACAGGATGTTGAAGGTGGAATGATAGCACTAGGACAGTGTGGTGCAGAAATGGCAATGGAATCCTGGGGTTTGCAGGTGAGGGAGGGGCCGTGAGGGCAGTGGTGCGTTTAAGCCTTTTACTCCAAGGCTCAAGTCAACTCTCAAGGCTCTACCTCCAAGTCTCCAGTCAAGTCTCAAGTCCTTGAAGATATTTTCAAGTTGAGTCTCAAGTCTGGAAGCCAACTTTATACGCCAACTAAAATTCCAGAATTATTGGATAGAGTGAAATAAAGTCAGTTTTAACAATGTAAGCAGAGTCCGCTCTCCACATTTGCAGTTTTTGCCATCTGCAGCTTTGGAAGTGGGGAATAGGATCCTATCTTACTCCCCGTTACTGAAGATCCAAAAGCTTTAGAAGGAAGAATCCTTCCTCCTCAAGCCCGTTGCCTAACACATTTGCTGTTCCCCTCTGAGAAATGCACCCTGAGCTCTATGGACAAATCTCTTCTAGCTCTTAGGAAACATTTTAGAAGGCTCCTCCGATACGCAGCAGGGACAGGCTGTTGAGCAGACCTCAACCCTGCGTCAAGCCCATTGCCTAACCCATTTTCCTGTTCCCCTCTGAGAAATGCACCCACACTTCTGGCTTGGGACAGATTGCCACGTGACCAGTAGGCAGAAAGAGATGGAGGCGTTGTTCAAAGTCATAAGGTTTCTGGATGAAGGAGTTACGTTACTGAACAAAGGGCATCCAGTCAGCCATTAAAAATATACAAGTCTCAAGTCCAGTCAGTGCATCATTTATGGCTGAGTCAAGTCCAAGTAGAGTCACTAAAGCAACTTAGGTCCAACTTGAGTCCAAGTCTATCCACTTGAGTCTACATCACTGCTTGATGGTGCCAAGATTCCATAGGATGTTGAAAGTGGAATCATAGCACTATAACAGTCTAGTGCGGAAATAGCCTGAGTAGAAGGACATGGATCAATGGCCAATGGCCTATGTCCACTGCCCAGGTGCTAATTAGTGATGGGCAAAATCAAGGGCTCTGTTTCTCTTTCTTATGATTCATTCTCTTAAAACTAGATTCCGTTCCAGAGACTAGGACCATTTCCGCACTAGACTGTTACAGCGCTGTGATTCCACTTGCAACCTCCTATGGGATCCTGGGGTTTGCAGTTCAGGGAGGGGCTGGCTGGCCCCTCCCTGAACTGCAAACCCCAGGATCCCATAGGAGGTTGCAAGTGGAATCACAGTGCTATGACAGTCTAGTGTAGAAATGGCCTAGGACAAGGAGCAATGGATTCGAGCTGCTGGAAAGGAGATTCCACTTGAACCTCAGGAAGAACTTCCTGACGGTCAGAGGTGTCCGGCAGTGGAATCTGCTGCCTCGGAGTGTCGTGGAGTCTCCTTCTTTGGAGGTTTTTAAGCTGGATGGCCATCTGTCGGGAGTGCTTTGATGGGTGTTCCTATGTGGCAGGCAGTTGGACTCGATGGCCCCTGGGGTCTCTTCCAACTCTATGATTCTAGATTTGGACCTCACGGCTCTTCAGACAAAGAATTCTGCTCTGTCTAGCAAGAGATTTGAGCACTCTAGTGGTATCATGTCAAGCTGGGCTTGAATGCTGGAAACTAATATTGGTTAGCAGCAACAAGCAAACCACCATCTTCTGGTTGCAACACCTGCTGAAATTTCCTCTTCTATACAACCATTTAAGGTACAGGAGCCCTTTTCAACTTCCTACCTACCAGAGTAATTGTGATGATAAAGTGAAAAACCTCCATTTAGTTTCACTGAGCTAGTTACAGGCCAAGTGTAGCCCCTGTCTTCCACCAATGCAGCCCCAAACATTTTATTCCACAAATAAATCACCTTTTTGGTGGAGTGGTAAAATTTTAAGCATTGAGTAGGCAACTGATAATTATAAGCCACAGCAGTAATATGTTCCCCCCCAAAGGTTATGCTTCCCCCAAAAAAAGATTTAGCAATCTAATATATAAAAGTCAGAGTTTGTTTGTCTGTGTCAGGCAAAGACCTCATATGATTGGCTGGCTAAGAAGATTGTATGGAATCCTGGGGTTTGCAGTTTAGGGAGGGGCCTTTAAAATTCTCAGCCAGAGAGCTCTGAATAGGCTGGTTGCTATGGAGATGAGGCCTAGCAGCAGGGAGGAAGACAGTGTATTCCCTCAGGAACCTACCCTCTGTGTGTTAATAACCCTGAATACAGATTGGATCGGGGAATATGGGGGAAAGTTACAGGTACTGGACAAGCCAGTTTGGGGAATTAGAGACACAGGATCTCAAATCTTTCTAACAAGTATCACCTATGAGAAAATAAAATCCTGGGCAATGCCAAGTATATACACTAGTCTGATATAAACACATAATCAGGCCCCCTGCAAACTTCTCTTTCGATAAAGCTCACAATTAGATCATAAAAAATTTCAATTGTACTTCCATCTCTTTCCACACCTTCAGCTCAGCTTCTACTTTTGGCTTTGTTCCAGCTCTCATTTTCACCACTCCTCGCTCCTAGGCCTTGTTCTCTTACATACAAAATTTTGCCTTCACTTTCTAGTCTCTCCTCTTGTATTTTATAAGAAATTATATTCAGCTACCAAACATTAACCCCAAACATGAGTATGTATGTATGTGCCTTCAAGTTGCCTGTTGACATTAAGGCAACCCCATTAATTTCATAGGGTTTTCTTAAGCGAGGAATACTTAAGAGATAGTTTTGCCAGTTCCTTCCTCTGAAATATAGCCTATAACCTGATAGTTGTTGGCATTCTCCTATCCAAATATTAACCAGGGCTGACCATGTTTAGCTTCCAGAATCAGACAGGATCTGGTGCCTTTAGGGTATTTAGACCTACAACCCCAAATATACTAATGCAAAACAACATAAAAGCACAATTAAACCCGTACATATCAATAAAATACCATAGAATACTATTCCTTCACAAGACTTCTTGGAAGAAAAAGATTGGGATAAAATATAACTTTTATCTAAAAACCTTACAATATTCTCCATGCAAGAATTTAAACTAAAAACTGAAAAATGTGTTGTTATTGATAAAAGCATGTAACATTTGAAAAAGCAATATGACAGTTGCTGGAACTTACATTAGCACTAAATCAAAATATCAACTGCTGTTGAATTGTATATGTACGCAGGAAGGTGTGTATATGTGTATACACTGATTGTTGATTATAAACCCGAGCTATGTGCCATGAATTGATAAAGTGGGCCACAGACCACAAGAGTTTGTTCTAAGTAAAACTTGTAAACCTTTTAAACAACTTTATTTTTATAAGAGAAAATCCAGAAATTAATTCATAGTACCAATTGTAATGTTACACAGTATTCTAAACACAAAATATAAATAAAACAAACAAGTATTAGAACATAATCTAAATTCATTGTATGTTCCATCCTATATTCTATATTTTATATTTTCTCTTCTTGCTGTTTGTCTTAATATCACTTAATTAATTTTCCTAAGTATAAATAAAATATTGTATACAATATGGTTAGATTAAATTCCTTCTTACCTATCAACGGGGGGGGAGCATTTGTCTATTTATTCCTATACTTCCCTATCGTGTCAAACCTCTACTCTGTTCGTTCTGCACTCAACACTCCTATTCCTTCTTTTTACCGTACTCCTTTTGATGAGACAAAACATCAGTGTAACTTAATATGCTTGAATATGGAAACAATTGAAAACTTCTAAACCTTTAAGGCACTACTAGACTGTAAGTTATTTCTGCTGTAACGGACTGACAGCTATCCCCAGCACTTCCAGAAATTAAAAAAATACAGGCAAACAGAAAGGCATAGAAAATAGGGGCTCAGAGGATGGGGTTCCAATTTTTGCCAATAAAACCAGAAATCACTATCAATTTAGCTTTAATGCTATACCCCACTGGACATGATTTCTTTAACAGAAAATTTCCTGTTCCTGGACATGACTTTAACAGAACATTTGGTACTAGAAACAGAAATAACAGGGAAAGCATGGGGATAGGTTCCTACACTCCAAAAAAAGAAGAGCAATTAACCATATTTCCACAATATTTTTATCCAGAACAAACCATACACAACCATAAGGGTTGGGTAGGACCTATCCAAATACCTTCCTGGGTTTGCTTCGAATTTCACTTTAGGTAGCATTTCTCTACCAGCTCTTACATGCTTCCCACTCTTCCCCACTTGGCCCAACTTTTGTCACCCAGCCAAGCAGTAATCAATTCTTCAGACTGCTATGCAACAATCTTGTAGCGGCGTTTTCCCGTAAATGATGTTGCTGGATACCTTGATTGGAGGAAGTAAGTCACTGAAAGGAAGCCTAACTGTGGAACTGTTTTTCCCATGCGGCAGACAGTCAATTAAGATGTTGTTTTGTCTTGGCTTAAATCCTCTAATTGCTGGCTCTGCCTCATCAGAACAGAGGAGACTTGCCAGGGGAGCAAAGGAGGGGGGATCTGGACAGAACAAAAAAGAGAGGGGGAAATTTTATTTGGCTTTCGTGCATCTGTAAAAGAAGAGAAGTCTTACTTTCCTGTCTTGTCTTGTCTTGCCTTCCTCACCCTGTGGATCAGCATACAGGCTTAAGACATCTTCCGTGGTCCTGAATAAGGAAATTTGTCATTTGTTCCTATAGTTGCTTTGGTTATTACTGTCCTGGGCTTAGCAGCCTGACAGGGTCTCCTCAGCTGCCTGATTAGCTAGATAACAGCAGCTCCATAAAACAGCCTCAAGGCTGAAGTAAACTGTCAGTAAAACACAACAACAGCCCAGAAAGGGAATAGTCCAAAAGCCAAACCAATAATCTGAGTGAAGTGTCAAGGTCCAAAGCACACAGGTAGAGACTGCAAGAATCACCACCAATAATGCCAGTAGTTTCCAGCAACCTTCTGTTATTGAGCCTTCTGATTATATAGCCTCGGCCTCCTGACCAACTGTGTCCTAATTAATGCGCCCTTCCAATATAAGCACTGCTCGTGGCCTGGGCTCCCCCTTTACTTTCTGCACTGGCTGCCATACACACTGCCTTTTCACGTTTCTGGGACGTGGCTGCTGGGAAGGGACTTGTCTGGGTCCCAGTGTTAGGAATCTCTCCCTGCTGAGCCACAGCCAGCAAAGGAGAAGAGAGGTCAGTAATACTTTCAGGGAGAGTCTGAATATACAAAACACCAGGAAAATACAAGCCAAGCCAGGTCAAGTTCCAGTCCAAAGGTTCAGGAGCAGAGATCCGTCCAGAGGGTTTGAGGAGCAGAAGACAACAAAGGTCATGAGGGCCTGCTAATAATTTCCTGCAAGCAAAGAGCAACCACGCCGGCAGACTTAAATAGCCCCTGTGAGCAGGTGCTGCTTGTTATTGTTTCCTCAGCCTAGTCCATGCTGCCTCCCTGTGAGCAGCCCGTTTCAGACTTCTTTGTGATTGAAGGCTGATGGGCACAGGTGGCTGCAACTCCTCTGCATCACTGCTGGTTCCCTCTCCGTCATGAGCTGGCCAGGGCAACTCTGTCTCTGGTTGACCTTCCAGTGCAGGGGATGTTTACAGGTTGACTTGCTCACTCACTGGCTTGGCCCCCTGCACAATCCGTTGCTCCTCTATTACAACATCATTATCTATTGCACCCAGGAGTCTGGGTCCTGGGGCAAGGGCATGACAATGACAGCCCTCCACATTCACTAGGTTAGGGGTGCAAGACCCCCACAAAAGTGGAAAAACTACAAATATGAAAATATGTGTGTCTGTAGGAGGTGGGGCAAAGCATGGTGGAGAGAGGGGACACCCAGGGTCCAAACGAGGGCCATTTCTGCACTAGCCTGTTATAGCGCAGTGATTCCACTTTCAACATCCTCTGGAATCCTGGGGTTTGCAGTTTCGGGAGGGGCCAGCTGGCCCCTCCTGAAACTGCAAACCCCAGGATTCCAGAGGATGTTGAAAGTGGAATCATTGCACTATAATAGGCTAGTGCAGAAATGGCTCAGGTCAGGGAAAGGAGAGGGAAAGGGCGTGGCATGGCAGCTTTATTCTCCCTTTCTCTTGCCCATCTCTTTCTTTGGGTGTACAGGGGGGGCATCAGGAGAGGGTTTGTGTCACTGAGAAATCAGGCTGTGAGCCATTCTTAACTGGCCAACCAGCAGCTAATGAAAGAGGAAGAGGGCCAGAGGTGGGTTTTTAAAGGGATGCATGGCCTGATTCAGAGCCACTAAGACAGAAGATTCCCCCAGAAAAGAAATATCTGAGGTGAAGGGAGCAGTGGCTGAAGAAACTCACAAATAAATCCATGAAAGACAAACCTGTCAATGTGTAGGGTTGACTCTGTATGTGTGCATATATATGGCAACCTTCTTCTAAGGTTTTCTTGCCAAGATTTATTCAGAGGGGACTTCCCATGGCTGTCCCCTGAGGCTAAGTGTGACTTGCTCCAGGTTGGACAGAGGGTTTCTGGGGCTCAGTGGCACTTTGATGTTGTGTGCCTTGAAGTCACTTCACTAAGATGAACCTGTAGCAGTTTTTTTTCCCTTTTGGCAAGATTTGTTCAGAGGATGTTTGCCGTTACCTTCCTCTGAGGCTGGGAGAATGTGAGTTGCCCAAGGTCACCCAGTGTCTGAGCAGGGATTTGAACCCTACTCTCCAGAAGTCTTAAACAAACAAACAAACATTTGGATATTAAATAAATATTTGGATATTTAAATCCATATTCAATCATTTAAATCTTGAGTTAAGTCTTGGGGGGTCCCAGCAACAAATTATATTTACAGAGGATCCACAGTAAAGCAAAGGTTAAGAATGCTCACATAGATCAGCTTCTCCCCTTTTTACTCTAGCCTCCCTTTCCCTCCTTTCTGCTGTCTATTTTATGTTCATATTTTGAGTATATTGCAATTAGGGCAGGAATCTTTTCCTTTAATTCTTTGCAAAGTGCATTCCTGTATACTGGAAAGGGGGATTGTGCAGTTCTCCACATCCAAATGTCATTGGACTGCAATTCCTATCAGCCCTAGCCAGTGGTGAGAAATGCTGGGAGTACAGTCATAGCATAGAATCATAGAGTTGGAAAAGACCAGAGGGGCCACCCAGTCCAACCCTCTTCTGCCACGCAGGAACCCACATCAAAGCACTCCTGACAGATAGCCATCCAGCCTCTGTTTAAAAACCTCCAAAGAAGGATACTCTACCACACTCCATGGAGACAGCAGATTCCACTGCCGGACAGCTCTGATCATCAGGAAGTTCTTCCTGAGGTTCAAGTGGAATCTCCTTTCCTGCAGCTTGAATCCATTGCTCCTTGTCCTGGTCTCTCAAGCGGTAGAGAACAAGCCTGCTCCCTCCTCAACATGACATCCCTTCAAATATTTAAACATGGCTATCATGTCTCCTCTTAACCTTCTCTTCCGCAGACTAAACATCCCCAGCTCCCTAAAATGCTCCTCATAAGGCATGGCTTCCAGACCCTTTACCATTTTGATCACCCTCCTCTGGATACATTCCAGCTTGTCAATATCGTTCTTGAATTGAGGCGCCCAGAACTGGACACAGTATTCCAAATGAGGTCTAACCAAAGCAGAATAGAGTGGTACCATTACCTCTCTTGATCTAGACACCATACTCCTATTGATGCAACCAAGAATCGTGTTGGCTTTCTTGGCTGCTGCATCACACTGGTGACTCACGTTCAGCTTGTGATCCGCCAAGACTTCTAGATCCCTTTCACACGTACTGTTATCCAGCCACGTGTCCCCCATCCTATATTTGTGCATTCCATTTTTTCTGCCTAAGTGTAGGAGCTTACCTTTGTCTCTGTTGAAATTTATTTTATTCGCTTTGGCCCAGCTGCACAATCTGTTAAGGTGATTTTGAATTTTGATCCTGTTCTCTGGCTCCTCCCAATTTGGTGTCATCTGCAAATTTGATCAGCATGCCCTCTATTCCTTCCTCCAAGTCATTGATGAAGATGTTGAATAGCTCTGGGCCCAGGACTGAACTCTGTGGCACCCCATGTTGGCATGGCTTGCTATTTGCTTGTGGCAAAATGCTACTGAAGCTCCCACAACTTTTGTATTCCATCTTTCTTGACCTTATGGACTGACCTTCAGCATTCTTGACTTTTAGATTGACCTTGACTTCAACTCAGCTCAGTGTTTCTACTTGATTTGTTAGCACTGGACACTCCCCGCTGCCTCCACCTCTTGGGCAAGTACTATCACTTCCCTTCCTTTGCTGGCAGATAAGCACGGGCTGGAAGTTGACCTCTGACGCCTAGCACACTGGGGGCAAAGGCTTGCCAATCTATCATATCAGAGGACTTAAGAAGCATTCCTAAATGACTTAATGACTGTCGTACTATGAGATGATGTAAGATAATGTGACTTATTGGAAAAGGCAATACTATTTGGTAAAATGGAAGGCAGAAGGACAAGAGGGAGACTCCATTTATAGGTGGATAGATTCAACCTCGTCACCATTCTGAGTTTGGAAGACCTGAGTATGGCAGTTGGAGTTCTCTCATTAACGTTGTTGTTGTGTGCCTTCAAGTCATTTCTGACTCTTGGCAACCCTAAGGTGTACCTGTCATGGGGCTTTCCAGGGCTGAGAGTGTGTGATCCACCCAAGGTCACCCAGTGGTTTTCCATGGCTGAGCGGGGAATTGAACCCTGATCTCATAGTTCAATGCTCAAACCACTAGACCACACTGGTCTCATAGATAGGGTTGCCACAAGTCAAAACTGACTTGGCAGCAAATAACACCACCACCAACAGCAGTGACACAATACATATTGAAACTGTGGGCCATAATAACTAAAGTTACATGTTTGTTTTAAACATTCACAGTTAAGAAAATTTCATGTATGTCATATCAGTTATCCTTAGAAGCATAGGGTCTTGGAAATGGAGGCAAGAGACATCTGAATGCTTCTCAAGGCCTGGGTCAGGGGCCTGAGCACCCCTGAAATGCTTAGCCACCAGTTATAGGATTCTCAAGACTTCTGTTCAGCCCACTGGGGAACTACTAATTACAAGTGTCCTAATTTATAACCATCTTTGCATTCACTTAAGAGGGTCTTCTATATTTTCCCCATTTCTTGATATATTAACTTTATTTGTGTGCCTTCAAGTTGTTTCTAACATGGCATCCTTAAGCTGAACCCATCATGGGGTTCTCTTGGCAAGATTTGTTCAGAGAGGATTTGCCTTCCCCTGAAGCCGAGAGAGTGTGATTTGCCCAAGGTTACCCCGTGGGTTTCCATGGCTGGGCAGGAATTTGAACTATGGTCTCTCGAGTCGTAGTCCTGCACTTAAATCATTACACCATGCTGGCTATATGTTAACTTTATGCTCCAAACAATTTTATAATGACTCATTTATTATCAAATCTGTCTACCCTCAGTCTAGGCAATCAGCCAATGAGCTGCTGATAAGGGCTGGCAGCAAGCTACCACTCCAAAATGTGGTTCCTTATTTTAATCTAGTAAGAAAAGAGGCTTGAAACAAATATGAAGCATATCAACATTCCCAGCAATATCCATAAATCAAAGCACAGTCAATAGAATTCTAAGTCAGAGGTTGGAGACATGGCAGGAGAAATGGTCAGTTAATCACTGACAAGTTCTGAAGGGGAATGGCTGAGCTTTTATAGGTTCATGGCTTGATGCAGCTGGCACCTAATTAACTTCTGTCTGTTGTAAGTTCATTGAGATCTGCATATGCTTTGCTTTCAATGTCTATGCTCAACAAATGTGGGTATTATTGAGTAATCTTCAATGTCAGAAGGGGCAGGGCTCTCTGCTGGGACTGGCACTGCCCCTTGTTCTGTCTCTGGGGTGGGTGGTACAGTCTCCTCCTGTTCAGCAGGTTCTGCTGTTTCAGTCTCTAAGTCAGAGTCTATGTCTAGGTCCTGAAAGCAGAGTATGACAGAATCATAGGCCCTTTCCGCACCAGGCAATTAGAATGGGGCAGTGCATCCTCTCACTGAGGTTGTCTGCACCTTGGATTGGACTAGGAGCAGACTACTTACCGGAGATCCACACCTCAGTCTGCTCCAAAACGACCCCAAGTTGTCCTCCAGCATGTTTTTTAAAGATCGCAAAAAACAGTTCTTTATTTTCCTGGAACCCACCATTGCATTCCTACTCCCTTGTGCAGATTCGCAGGCTTGCACCGATGCGAGCCTGTGATCTGCGGAGGGTGAGGTTTAGGCATGGTGAGCTTCAGTGGTTGGTCAGGACCCACGACCAACCGGAAGCCGCCATTTTGGATGCTGGAAGCCACCATTTTGGGAGTTGGAGCAGTGCGGATCTACAGACCTCGCACTGCTCCGATTCGCCCTGGACCAAGGAGGAGCCCTGCGGAAGGGCTTCAGGGACAGTCCGTGTTGCTTTGGACCCCAGAAGAAGCAGTAGGTAACGGCACGGAGCGATTCCCTTGCCTCGTATGGAAAGGGCCATAGAGTTGGAAGAGTCCCTGTGGGTCAGGTCCAACCTCCTGCTCAACACAGGCTCTCCAGTTACAACATCCTCAGCAGGTAGCTGTCCAGATACTTTTTGAGGACATCCAGAGAAGAAGACCTCATCACCTCTCTAGGCAATTGGTTACATTGCTGAACCTCTCTGTCAAGAACTTCCTTCTAATGTTCAATCGAAATCTACCCTCCAGCAAGTTAAAACTGTTAGATGTGGTCCTACACTCTGAGGCAGCAGAGAACAGGCCTGCCATCTCCTCTCTGTGACAGCCCTTGAGGCAATTATATCATCCCTCAGTCTTCTCTTCACTAAACCTGCTCCTTCAACCTTTCCTTATACTTCATTCTCTATACTTCTTATAATCCTTGTTGATCTTCTCTGAACCTGCTCCAACTTGTCTATATGCTTCTTAACATGACTCACCAGAACTGAATGCAGTACTCCAGATGAGGCCTGAACATGTGTGGAATACGGTGGGACTATTACTTCAGAAAAACTTATGAAAAAATCCATGGGGTCAACATAAGTCAATACACGACTTGAGGGCACATACACACAGAAAATGTTATATCCATTGCTGTATAGCGGTTGACATTTCAATGGGGCAGTGAAACCATTCCAGGTTTGACAGACCTACCCAAGATGCTGAAGCCATTTGGAGGATAGGTTTCAGCACCTTGGATAGATCCTTTCAAGTTCAGACTAAAACCTAAAGCAGATTCACCATCCCCCTGGCGCAGCAGCAACCTGTTTGCAATGGTTATTATGTGCTTAAGCTGACTTCAAGTGAAGGTAACCCTATGATCTTGCACACTCAGGCAGATCTTGCACACTCAGGCAGTTGTGGAATCCTTGGACTTTTCTGCACTACACTGTTAAACTGCTATTATTCCACTTTCAGAACGGTTCCTTGACTGAATCAATCCATGTGTAGTACAGTCTCCCACTTTTCCAGCTGCTTTCTACTTTATCATCTTTTCTAGTGACATCTCATGATGTGTCCAAAGTATGACAGCCCCAGTTTAATCATCTTAATATTTACTAAGAGTTCAGATTTGATATCTCCATGCTATAGAATCATAGCACTGGAAGAGATCACAAGGGCCATCCAGTCCTACCCCATTTTGCCATGCAGGAAGACACCATTAAGGCGTTCCCGACAGATGGCCATCCAGCCTTGGTTTAATAACATCCAAAGAGGGAGACTCCACCACATTCCGAGGGAGCGCATTTCACTGTCAAATTGCATTTACTTTCAAGAGGTTCTTCCTAATGTTTAGATAGAATCTCTTTTCCTGAAGTTTGAAGCCATTGCTCCCTGTCCAAGTCTCTGGAGCAGCAGAAAATAGGTTTGCTCCAATCTCCATATGACATCCCTTCAAATATTTAAACACAGCTATCATGTCACCTCTTAAACTTCTTTTCTCCAGGCTAAACATAGCTCCCTAAGCTGCTCCTCATAGGGCATGTCTTCCAGATACTTCACTACTAAAGAAGTGCTTGAACCAAACTTTTAAATGTTTGTTTAAATATTTGAAGGGATGCCATGTCGAGGAGGGAGTGGGCTTGTTTTCTGCTGCTCCAGAGACCAGGACAAGGACCAATGGATTCAAGCTGCAGGAAAGGAGATTCCACCTGAACCTCAGGAAGAATTTCCTGATGGTCAGGGCTGTCCAGCAGTGGAATAGGCTGCCTCGGAGTGTAGTGGAGTCTCCTTCTTTGGAGGTTTTTAAGCAGAGGCTGGATGGCCATCTGTTGGGAGTGCTTTGAGGGTGTTCCTGCATGGCAGGGGGTTGGACTGGATGGCCCCTGTGGTCTCTTCCAACTCTAAGATTCTATGATTCTATGATTCTATGATTTTGGTCGCCCTCATCTGGACATGTTCCACCTTGTTAGTATCCATCCTGAACTGTGGTGCCCAGAACTGGACACAGTATTCCAGATGGGGTCTGACCAAAGCAGAATAGAATGGTACAGTCATTTCCCTTGACCTAGACACTATATTCCTATCAATGCAGCCCAGAACCACATTGGTTTTCTTAGCTGCCACATCACACTGCTGACTTGTGTTTAGCCTGTGGTCTAGTAAGACTCCTAGATCCTTTTCACATTTTTTTGTGGTCAGGTCAGGTGTCACCCCTCTTATATCTGTGCATTTCATTTTTTTCCCTGCTGAAATTCATTTTGTTAGTTTTGGCCCAATCTAATCTGTTAAGAACATTTTGAATTCTGATCCTGTCCTCTAGGGTGCTAGCTACCCCTCCTAATTTGGTCTCATCTGCAAATTTGATAAGAATGCCCTCTATTCTCTCATCCACATCATTGATAAAGATATTGAATAGCACTGGGCCCAGGACAAAATCCTGTGGCACCCCACTAGTAACTTCTCTCCAAGATGAAGAGGAATCATTGGTGAGCACCATTTGGATTTGGTCAGTTAACCAGTTACAGATCCACCTAACAGTAGCATTGTCTAGCTCACATGTTCACAAGAATATCATGGGGGACCTATGAAAAGCTTTGCCCATTACATTCTTTAAATAAAGTTTCTGCAAGCCTGAAAGGTGATCTCTCAGGTAGAAATGCTGTTCCTCACTAGTCATGCTTCTGGGCTTCCTTCCAAATGTCCACTGCTTGAGGCAACCAGTGGTGTTCATTCATTATTGATTTCATTTAATGTACCCAAACTCTATCCTTTCCATTCGTTTAGATCCATAATAGCTTAAAAGAATATAATTAAAAACACATACACAAAAATGAGATGTTGTAAAAGTGATCTTTTAAAAAGCAACTGCAGAAAGGGCATAGAGAACAGATTTTCTTTTGTCCCCAAATCACCTCTGAAATATTGATTTGGAAGTTAAAGGCCACAGCTTTACCCACTGGCAGAGTGGGGCTTCCATGCCAGTGAAGCTTATTGTTGTGTGCCTTCAAGTCATTTCCAACTTGTGGCAACCCTATGACAGGGTTTTCTTAGCAAGATTTGTTCAGAGGGGGTTTGCCTTTGCCTCCCTCTGAGGATGAGAGAGTGTGACTTCCCCAACATCACCCAGTGGGTTTCCATGGGCAAGCTGGGATTCCAACCCTGGTCTCCCAGAGTTGTAGTCCAACACTCAAACGCTACACTACACTGGGACTCCATATGGTCATTCCAAAGGATTCTTGTCCCTTTGATAGTTGTTTAGAAAAGAGGATTTTGGAAGACTGAGCTTCTCATTCAGGGTAGAGATAAGATGATCCAGGAGAAGAGGAGAGAACCTTTCACAGAGTTAGAAGAAACAGATAGTATACATTAGACCATGGGAGGCCAACAACAGGGGATCTGGGAACCAGTTTTTGCCCTTGGAACTCTCCAAGGGTGTCTGTGTGTCTGTGTGTGTATCTGCCTGGAAAGCCACCTGTCAATTTAGGGTGACCACATGAATTTCATTGGGTTTTCCTAGGCAAGAAATATTCACAAGTGGTTTTGCCAGTTCCTTCCTCAGAAATACAGCCTCGAATGCCACAAAACAAAACATCATAAATGATTGAAAATCCACTCCTCATTTTGAAAAAAAAATGTGATTTTTTTAAATGTTAGACCATGCGAGGGGCCTTGGAATCCATTTAAAAGGTGATCTCCCATCTCTTGAAAATGGCATTTTAAACAGAAGGAAAGCGCATCAGGTGAATAGTACTGACACCTGGTGACGCCCAAGAGTAATGCCATGGCATGAAATACTTGGTTGGCCAGAGAGGAGCTCTGGCCACCTTAATGGAAGGTTTCTAAAAAAAAACAAAATAAAATCTGGAAGTAGCCATTTTAGTCTATGGACAAAAACCAATTAAAAGTCAAGTAATACCTTTATTAGGCCAACCTAAAAAAAAAAAGGTACAAAGCTTTTAATTTCTCTACAACTCTCTATCAGGGTAGATTAGGAATAGGGAAAGAAACACATTTGTCTGGCCAGATACTGTGCCATCAGGTCTATAGTTGAGACCAGTGATTCTTACCCTGGGGTCCTGGGATCCCTGGGGGCTGCAATGTTCTCACAGGGGGTCCACAAAGACTTGAAGAAATGTTTGCGCTTTTACAGTTAAAATAGAAGGAATGAATGCATGAATGGAAGATAGAAAGACAGATTGACAAATGGTCACACATTGATCTCAAAGAGCAGGAGTCTTTTGCCACTGACAGATATCATTTGTATGAAGGTTCATTACAGTATCTCAGATGGCTCAAAAGCTATGAAACTGTTTGATAGCCAAAAATGTACTCAGCACTTGCTATTTCTGCACATGGTGAGAATATGTAGGTGAATGTGTTACCGTGATTTCTGGGGATCCCGTGAGGGACACCTAAATGCGCTCACAATTAAATAAGTTGGGAAAATTAGTCAAAGAGCACAAGCTAGCAATGCGAGAGGCAGGGCAACGCAGCGGAATCTTTTACCCAATGTCTATGGGGTCAGGCCAAGCCAAGGAGCACACCAAGGTATAAGAATAATTGTGATCTTTATTAAAATACAGACAAACAATGTATGCAACTCACTGACACAGATAACTATAGAAAATAAAGGTTGGAGTGGGATAGAGGGATTTTTCAAGAGGAATTGTTGGTTTGGGCAATACTACACCTGTCCTGAAGCCCGGGTAGTCTGAAGATTGCGTCCGTAGGTATGGAGTCTCAGTATGTGGAACTGAGGGGAAGGCTCGCCAAGCAAAGCGGCAGCAAGGCGGGATGGAAATCAGGAGCGATCCGAAGAAGCTTTCAAAGTCAGGGGTTTTTATAGGGAGAAATGGAGCCACAGGCTATTCCGTACTTGGGGAGAAACAATGAGTTTCGGGCTGGAGACAAAGCCTCTGAAAGGTCAGAATTTAGCATGATCAAGTTAGGTCTGAATTGACAATAGAGTAGCCAGTATGCAGATGTGCAGTGTTTGACAGTTGAGAATTCAGCTTGCCAAGTTGCCTGCTCGGGGCAGGGAGTTCTTTGTAAGCAGTGTGCATGCATAATAGAGTACTTGCCTTTGAGGTCTCCTGAAGCGGTGAGGCGGCTATTTCTGGCTTGCCTGTATTGTGTGGAATATTGCAGCAATTATGGGCCGAGCCTGACTGCGGGTTTGTCCGGGGGACCTTGCAAACACATGGAGAGGGATGGTGGAAGAGAGCCAAATTACTGATATCAAAATGATATCTAAGGTCACCCCAAGTGCGGCTTAGGAACTGCAGTAACAAATGACACTAAGTGGCTGAGAGAAAGCACATGCCATTTCTTGCGCACTACATTGTTATAGTGGTATTATTCCACTTTCAACATCTTGTGGAATTCTGGGGTTTATAGTTTACTGAGGCCAAAGGGCTCTCTGGTTGAGAAGTCTAAAGGCCCCTCTCTAAACTGCAAATCCCACGATTCCATAGGATGTTGAAAGTGGAATGATAGCACTACTACAGTATAGTGTGGAAATGGCCTATATCAGCAAAGATGGAGATTAGATTCAGATTATGCATACTTTTTTTTTTGAAAGCCAACTGAATTGAAGGCATATTGTGAGTTCAAGGGAATCTTTAGAAATGTGATAAATATGGAGCTGTGTTGGAGGGGTGTTTGGAGAAACAGGTGGTGGTTTGTGGCCTTAACATTCATGATCTTAACCAACTATTGCTGCTTAATTTCAGTGATGAAACTTGGGCCATTTCCGCACGGGACTGTTATAGTGCGATGATTCCACTTTCAACATCCTCTGGAATCCTGGGGTTTGCAGATTCGGAAGGGGCCTGCTGGTCCCTCCCGAAACTGCAAACCCCAAGATTCCAGAGGATGTTGAAAGTGGAATCATCGCACTATAACAGGCTAGTGAGGAAATGGCCTTATTCACATCCCCTCTTTTTATCTTTGCACTAGATAACTGCATTCATGGGGACGGGGGACACAAATTGCTGTCCTGTACTTTATCCACTCAAAGAAAAAAAGCAGAGGAGACTGACAGCATCTTCGTAATAATTTGGTTCTTTACAAATGTAGAGATTCAGTGGACTGTAAGGTGAAGAGTGTACCAATAAGGAAAGGAAATAATACCCTTTCTTAAGTGTTCTGGAAAAAAACCACTTGTAATGAAGCTTTGGTAAAAGCATATTACAGTAAATGCATATTCCTACACTGAAGTTGCACAGCATAAATACGTGTGTGGATTTATGCACTGATTGTGTTCTGCAATGCTCGTGTTAAAGAGCAATATTGTGGTGGCGCAGTGGTGGCGCAGTGGTTAAATGCCAGTACTGCAAGCCACAAGGTTGTGAGTTCGATCCTGCCTGGCTCCAAGGTTGACTCAGCCTTTCATCCTTTCGCAGGTTGGTAAAATGAGTACCCAGCTTGTTGGGGGCATGTATAGAAATGTTTCGAAATACATGCTATTTGTAAGTTGTTCACCGCCTCGATCCATATGGAGAGGCGGGACACAAATAAATAAATAAATAAAAAATATTGTGCAACTGAATGCACTCCTGAATTTGCATTCATGGGCCCAATGGCCATACATGTAACTCCGTTTATGCAACCTTGTACTTAATACAGTACAGAAATTCTACATCAGACAAAACTGTCCAACCACTTATGCAGACGAACTTACACATGCATCGGTCGTGATCAATATGTTCAATTAAGGCTGTCAATGAATTCGTTTGAAAACCAATGGATTAAATCAGTTAAAAGCATTGACTGGTGGACAGCTGCTGCAGCCAGCCTTACAGTGAATGAGAGGATCTTGAAGATGTGTACCCCAAAATAGTCAAGTTAATAATATATGTGAAATAGTGAGAAATGAAAGAGATTCTACAACGGAGGGAGAGATTAATCAGATTACAAAATCCTGCAGGGGTGAAGAAAGTAACTGGGTAGATTGAGAAAATAATTTTAAACATATGGCAATGGAGGGGATATTTCAGATTATTTGTCCTTTCCTGTGTATAGCTTCAGTCTGTGCATAAATCCATGGGGAGAGGCAGGATAGAAATAATAATATAATAATAATAATAATAATAATAATAATAATAATAATAATATAATAATAATATAATAATAATAATAATTATTATTATTTCTATCCTGCCTCTCCCCATGGATGATGATTATTATTATTATTATTATTATTATTATTATTATTATTATTATTATTATTATTTCTATCCTATATATCCTATAATAATAATAATAATAATAATTATAAAGCATCACAGAGCTGGAAGGGTCACTGGAAGGGTCACCAAGAGGCATCTAGTCTAACCCCCCGCCATGTTTATTTGAAATTAAATCTCCCTTTAATTCAACAAGACTTTCCCACACCTAAACGGGGAGATTTCCACACGGGACTGTTATAGCGCGATGATTCCACTTTCAACCTCCTATGGAATCCTGGGGTTTGCAGTTTCGGGAGGGGCCGGCTGGAATCATAGCGTTATAACAGTCCCGGCCCCTCCCGAACCTGAAAATTCCAGGATTCCATAGGATGTCGAAAGTGGAATCATCGCGCTATAACAGTGCAGCGCGGAAATGACCCCCACTCAGCACCTTCCCGCCTCTGGAAGCTTTTTGCTCGCAGCCATCACAGCCCTCAAGAGGACTATTATGTCGTCATCACGTTCGGGCGACTCTGATTGGGCGAAAGCGACCGGCCAGATAGAATTGAAAGCCACGCCCATCCCTCCGTTCCATTTATTGCTCCCGGCGGCACGACCTCATCACGCGTCTCCCCTTTGCCTCACCGTCTACGCTGGTTGGCTGCTGGTAGGCAGAGGGCGGGGAGAAGCGGTTTCCTAGGCGACGAAAGAGGCTGCTGCTACAGACAGGTAGGCCCACTTTTGAGACTCCAGGTAGGTGCTGGAAGGGGGGGGAGGCTGCTGTATCCTGTTGTTGCTAGGCAACTCCTTTTAACTTCTCCTCCTTCCATCCGTGGCATTTGTTGCTTTCTTTAACTTACCCCTCCCTAGGGAGGCAAAAACCTACCCCGCTTTTACTTTCCTAAACAACAGGGCTTGGAAAAGAATTTTGTTTTTATT
The DNA here is from genome assembly GCA_948474755.1 of Ctenosaura bakeri. Taxonomy (NCBI): domain Eukaryota; kingdom Metazoa; phylum Chordata; class Lepidosauria; order Squamata; family Iguanidae; genus Ctenosaura; species Ctenosaura bakeri. The sequence goes on from CAOLHI010001782.1 coordinate 152,819, forward strand.
TTAGTTTTGGATGGTGGCTTGGGATGCTGGGAGTTGTAGTCCAGCAAATGAACTTTCTTACACACTTACCTTCTTTCTACCTGCATGGAGTGTCTGTTGGCCACTGGGATTTCTCCCTCCTCCCCACAACCCAAGTTGGTGCTTTAAAAGAAGAAGGGTGGGGGTAGCAAGTGAACACACAGAATAACTTAATTCGGATAGTTACCTCAGTTTAGTTGCTTTTTCCTCTTTGGAACTGGGAATGATAGGGTTCGGGGTTAGATATTTTTGCAGCTTTGATGCATACCTTTTCTTTTTTGGGCAATCCAGTCAAAGATCCTTTCCGCACTAGCTTGTTATAGTGTGATGATTCCCCTCCCGAAACTGCAAACCCCAGGATTCCAGAGGATGTTGAAAGTGGAATCATCGCGCTATAACAGGCTTGTGCGGAAAAAGCCAAAGTCTTTTAAGGCTAATTGGTCAGCCCTTCACAGCCCATGAATAATTAAAATAAAATAATGAATCCCGCATGTTTTGAAGTGAAGGAAGGTTGGCAGAAGAGCATTGAATGAACTAAGGTTCTAGCTTTTGTTGGTGATTCTGAGCGTAGAATCACGGTCTTTGTTGGGGAATAGTGCTTTGTTTTCATAGAATCATAGAAATGTAGAGTTGGAAGAGACCACAGGGGCCATCCAGTCCAACCCCCTGCCATGCAGGAACACCCTCAAAGCACTCCCGACAGATGGCCATCCAGCCTCTGCTTAAAAACCTCCAAGGAAGGAGACTCCACTACACTCCGAGGCAGCAGATTCCACTGCCGGACAGCCCTGACTGTCAAGAAGTTCTTCCTGAGGTTCAGGTGGAATCTCCTTTCCTGCAGCTGGAATCCATTGCTCCTTGTCCTGGTCTCTGGAGCAGCAGCAAACAAGCCCTCTCCTTCCTCTACATGGCATCCCTTCAAATATTTAAACATGGCTATCATGTCCCCTCTTAACCTTCTCTTCTGCAGACTAAACATACCCAGCTCTCTAAGTCTGTCCTCGTAGGGCATGGCTTCCAGGCCTCTCACCATTTTGGTCGCCCTCCTCTGGACTTGCTCCAGCTTGTCAATATCCTTCTTGAATTGGGGTGCCCAGTTTTCAGCTGGTAGTTCTTACTGGAAGTTCTTGCTAGATCTTCTTCAGTTCCCATTCGTTGCAAATGTTATTAATGGTGACAGAGATGAATGTGATGATAACACCATGTGTTCAAAGCAGCACTGGTGAAAGTTACCTTTCTGATCTAAAATTCCCTGAATTCTCCAACCAACATTGGGTTTGCTGGCTGCAAAATTCTAGAAATTGTAGTCCAAAAACATAACTTTTTCCAGCTCTGGCACCTACATGGTTGGCATCCACTTAACTTCAACTTATGGCAGCCCTGTGCATGCGAGACTGTCAAGAAACCTTGGTATTAACAGCTCTGCTCAAGTCTGGCAAAGTCAGGGCTAAGAGTTCGTTGATTAAATCAATCCAGCTGTAATGTGTTCTTCCTCTTTTCCTACTGCCTTCCATTTTACTGAGCATTATCATATTTTCTAATGGGTCTTACAATATGTCTGAAGTATGATACCCTCAGTTTAGTCATTTTGGCATATGGGGCGATTTCAGACTTGATTTGCTCCGTGTTCTTTGTCTTTTTGACAGTCCATGGTATTCCTAGAAGTTCATTCAGTGCCAGCTTTCAAACAAGTTGGTTCTCTTCCTATTAGGTTCCTTCATTGTCTAGCTTTCCTAACTACATATGCAAACTGGAAATGCTATGGCCTGGACGATCCTTACTGAGGTATTCAGTGATATTTCTTTACACTAGTTCTATCATAGCTGCCCTTCCAAGTCCTAGCTGTCTTCTCAATTCTTGTCTACAGTCTTAATTTTGATTTATAACTGATCCAGGGTATAGAAACTGCTTGACTACTTAGATGATGTCTTCATCATCCACTTTAAAACTGAGTAAATAATTTGTGGTCATTATTTTTGTTAATGTTAAGATGTAATACTGCTTTTGTATTTTCTTTCTTGATTTTCCTCAATAGTCATTTTTCTTTCCTTTTAGTATAATCCAGTGTTCTGTATGATATGTTCAGTGTATACATTAAATATGTAGGGTGATAAATGTAAAATGACTTCTTTGTCAATTGGAAACCTGCTTTCAGCAAGTAATTCTGACCCAGAAGTAAGATTAGGTTAACTGGGGGAATAATCTCTTGTAGGAATTTCCAAAGGAATAACTCTCCCTCCTGTCTTTGCCAGTTCTTTTGGTCCTCTACCTATGTTTGCTGAAATAATGTATATTGTCTCCATTAATTCTCTGTTCTGTTCTTATCTGGGTGGTATCCTTGGGTGCTACAGTGTTTAGATTCATGTTCTCAGTTGATTCCAAAATCAAAGGCACTGAAATCATATGTCACATTTTCTAACAAACAACTGTTTCCATTCTCCTTTTTCAGTCCTAGGCTATGTCTGTTAGGCTGAAATGGTCAAAAAATGATCCAAACTGAGACTCAAAACCAAGTGGCTTCTGAAGAAATTGTTAAAGAGCTGGTAGGTTTTAGTATAGCTATTAAACTATTCTAAATATCCCAAATAACTGGTAACATATGTTGACGTTTTGAATTCTAGACTAGCCTTTCTCAATCTGTTTATGCTGAAGAAACCCTTGAATTAATTTCCAGGTCTCAGGGAACCCCTGCATAAAAACTATTATATCTAGACTCAAAAAAGTTTTTTTTTTTTTAAAATCACTATCTGTCACAGAACCCCCAAATGACATCTCATGGAACCTTAGGATTCCAGGGAACCCTGGTTGAGAAACCCTGTTCTAGATTAGTAAATTCTAGTCTTCACACAGAGGTTGTTCCTACTGGTGGGAGCATGTCCCTTTCTTCTGTCCCACCTTCCACTGTATCTATAATTCAGAGATCTGCTGTATCTGACCATGGTAGTTTTGCTGTCTTGCTAATAGCTGTTGATTGGTCTCCGTGTGTGTATGTGTTGTCAAGTTGCCTGTTGACTTAAGGCAAACCTGTGAATTCCATAGGGTTTTCTTGAGCAGGGAATACTCAAAGGCTGGTTTGCTAGTTCCTTTGTCTGAAATATAGCCTATAGAACCTGGTATTCATTGGTGGTCTCCCATCCAAAAACTAAGCAGAGCTGACCCTCCTTGGCTTCCAAGGTCAGATGGGATCTGGTACCTATATAACCTAAAATGCATGAATTGGTCAACCAGAATAAACAAGGCTGGTTCACTTCTAGGATCTTGGGCTCTTTGCTTCTGACATTAAATACCCAGCAGGTGGCAGCACAGACCCAGAAATTGTACTTTGAAAGTTCTGTGACAACTTAACAGGAGAGAGGTAGCTAAGGTTTTTCCAGGTTAGTCTAAAGAAGTCTTGAGATATACAGTTGGCCCTCCACATTTGTGGATTTAACCTTCACAGATCTGATTATTTGTGAGGTTCTCCAACCTCTACCCCCTTCACCTCAAGCACTTGTTTTCCAGGGGATCCTTCCTTCTCAGCAGCTCTGTGCAGCCCTTTAAAAACCTGCCTGTGGTCTTTCTCTGCCTCTACCAGCTGCTGATTGGCCAGCTAATGACGGATCGCAGCCCAATTTGTCAGCACCACAACCCCTCTCCCAGTGCCCCCCAGATGGGTGAGAGTGGAGAAGTATAGGGCCAAAATGCTGGCCTACCCTCTTTCCCTCTCCTTCCCCTGACCTGGTTTGGACCCTGGGTGTCTTCTCCCCACCATGCCTCAACCCCCTTCCCACAGACAGACAGACAGACAGACACACACACTTTGATATTTGCAATTTTCCCACTTTTGCAAGGGTCCTGTGCCCTTAATACTGGCACGTGTGGATGATTGACTGTAACTCCTTGGGTTTTTCTGGCTATTGTCACTTCCACTGTAGGATCTCTTCTAGAACAGGAAGTAAAATGAGGGGTAGGGCTGGCTGGCTGTGTGCTCGGAAACTGGTATTTGTTCCTGTAGTTCCTGGTGTTTAAAAAATAAAAAATAAAAAAATTCTGTTGTCCCAAACTATTTTCTGGCAGTTCCTGACATCAGCTGCTGTAGTTTATTTCACCTTTCTGAGAAAAATGGAACAAAAAAAAATTATCTTTCACTCCATTCACTGTTATATTTTTAATGTTACAGTACATCAGCAACATAGTACTTCTGCACTATAGCACTACAATTCTAAATGTTTATTTCTTTTTAAAATCAGAGAGGAGAAAATTTGCCCTTTAAACTATAGGGCAATTTCAGCAAAGTATGCCCCAGTGTTTGTTTTTAAAACACCTTTGGAAGAACCTTATTGCAGGTTCCAGAAATCACTTCAGCCCTAAAAAGAATGGAAAGAGTGGATGTGGAAGCAGAAACAACCAGCAAAACCCATGGAGCTATATTCCAAGAACTGGCGCTTCTTTAAATCAATCTGAAAGAGCCTTATGACAGACAAAGAAGAGTGTTTTTTTAATACAAAAATAATTGTATGTTTTGTATTTCTTCCAGTGCACCTGTAATGGGCTGTCTTACGAGAGAATTGAGCAGGAGGGATCTTCAGTGAAAAGCCTAGAAATGTTTTTCTCAGGCTACCCAAAAATAGTTGGCCTGTCACATTTCCCCAATTTAACAAGGCTGACTCTTGTTAGGCAGAACATCCAAGAGATCACTGACCTGGAGAACTGCCCATTATTGAAAGAGCTATGGGTGGCAGAGTGCTGCTTGACTGTAAGTAGTATTGCTTGTTTTGTTTCTGTTTCACAGAAGAAAGCAGGATGGCATGAACTGTTGTTCTTTGATGTCTTGTGTTCAAAGCAGGAGTAGGCAACTGTGGTCCTCCAGGTGTTTTGGGATTCAGGTACCATGACCCTTCATCATTGGCTATGTTGATTAGGGCTGATGGGAATTGCAGTCCAATGCCTGGGGAGCCAGACTCTGCTGTATAGCCTGGTTGAGTGCTGCAAGTTGCACTTGGGCTGTATGCCCTTTTTCAGCAAAGGAAAGAGGCATCTTGGCCAGAAGTAAGGATTTGATCCATTACTTGTTCATGAAGTTTCTGTCACAGTTCAGCCTCATTCGCCTACTTGCTGCTCTTCCCTGTCTCTGGTTTTAAATTCATCTTTACATACTGGGGAAAGCACCTTGAAGGGAAATATTGTGGGAGTAAAGCAGTGGGCAAGGTAATAAAGATTGTGTTTGCATTCTAAAAGCCACTCAAAAAACAAAATGCTAAATGGATAATGCATCTGTGAGGGCAATCATATGCTCGAACAGATGAGTTCACCATTTAGGGGAGAATCATTTCTAAATTCATGCCCAGTGCATTATCTAGTTTGCAACATTCTAATTCTCAAAAGCTGACAGTCCTGTCTAAGTAAGTGTGGAGAAATACTCCTGGCTGAATTGAAAGAGAGTTGCTGAAGGGTGTAGCTAAGTATATAGTTGCTAATTGAGAATAACAGCTCATGGGTGTCATGAAATGGACTCCATGAAAAGTTATGGCACAATAATCCTGTTAGCCTCTTAGATGATACAAAACTCTTTTCTTCATCAGGCACTACTGACATAGATTTTGAAAATCTGGATTCTAGACACAGCTGAGCTAAGCTGCTAGAAAATTAGAATTCTAGTTATCTGCCAAATAACAGCTTGTGAAAGTAATTATACGAGGGTTTAAAGGAGGGGTGTGAAAATGCAGCTATTTGGATGTTTTTGGACAGCATCTTCTATAACCTCCTGCTATTGGCTAGACTAGCTGGAATTGATGGCAGTTATAGGCCAAAAACATCTGGAGAGCTACAGTTGGCTATTTCATCTTGCAAATGGGAACATTCTTTTGAAGTAAAATTAGTTTCCTATAAATTAATCCAGTTGCTTCCTGACTTGCCCTCAAAAATAAAATCCCTCTGGCCAAGATGGTACATCAAGGAGCTGGACATAATTTTATGCTCATGGAGTTAGACAGTAGTTGTACAATACTGCCTTGTTAAGTGAAGTGAAGTGAAGGAGCCCTGGTGGCGCAGTGGTTAAATGCCAGTACTGCAAGCCACAAGGTTGTGAGTTCGATCCTGCCAGGCTCCAAGGTTCACTCAGCCTTCCAGCCTTCCGCAGGTCGGTAAAATGAGTACCCAGCTTGGTGGGGGCATGTATAGAAATGTTTCGAAAAACATGCTGTTTGTAAGTTGTTCGCCACCTTGATCCATATGGGGAGGCGGGATACAAATAAATAAATAAATAAAGTTGCACATGTAGATGGACATACTTATTTGGTTGTGTAGTGTGTCTTCGCAAGCATGATGCTCATTAATGAGCATGAGTGCATGACTGTGTGCGCTGTGCACATAACAACTTCTGATCCCACAACCTTGAACTAAATAATGTATTCCACTGTAAACAAAGATGTCCAGCTGCATTCTGCAGAGCATGTTATATGTACCTAGGACACCAACAGCACTCCAGCCTTCATAGGTGTAATCATGTAATGCTTTTGAAGGAAATATTTCCCCAAGATCTACTAGGGGCAAGGAGGTGGCTATACCAGTTACTTTCAGTTTTTTCTGCACCTTAGGTTGGTGGAATTTATTTTTACTATCAGAGCAGTTCTACTTAAGAGTGTACTTCCCTTGTTAGTTGATTTAAAATGATGTACATTTTCTTCTTTGCAGAAAATTGGTGGTTTGGGAAAATGTGTTCTTTTGCAAAAGCTTTACCTCTATTGCAATATGATTTCGGTTATTGAAAACCTGGAGAAACTAACAAAGCTGGAGGTTATTTGGCTTAATGGGAACCAGATTAAAGAAATAGAGGTAAGATTGCTGTTTCTGGTCCTTATTGATTCCTGTCTGTTACTTCTCCTTGGAATGAGTTGACAGGGGGAATGGACTTTTTTATTCAGGCAAGCTTCTGACTCCTGATTAGATGTTGAGAAAGAAACCTGTTACCAGTTGGGGCCTGTGTCCTTAGTGGTATGTGTTTTAAATCATGCCTTTAATTTACTTTTGTTTTTAAATTATGGTGCAATTCAAGGTTGCAAACTAGAGCTCTCTAGCAGAGAATTCTTAAAATCTCATCAAGCTACATATCCAGGATTCTGTAGGATGGAGCAGTGGTAATTAAAACAGTCTCTATTTTTCCTTCACTGGTTATCAGTGCAGGCCAGGGCCTGTTTCAGACTTTTAGTTCTGGTATTTGAGGTTTTGCATTCTAACCTCCCTCAGTACTGCGTAGCTTGGCTAGTATGGTATGCTCCATCCAGGAATTTAAGATCTACGAGCAAAGGATTACGGTTTGTTCCACTAATGTGCACAGCTGTGTCAAGGATGCGAGCCTTTCAGTATCTGGCTCTGCATTTGTGGAACTGTTTTCCTCCGGACCTCCACTGGAAGAGGATCTTATGTTTTCATACAGAGCTGAAGACTCTTCTTTGATTCATTGTCTTAAGCCATTGAATTGTGTTCAAGATGCTGAGATAGATAGAGGCTGGTGAGTGTTGGGGATTTCATTCCATGTTTTGCTATAGTGCTATGTTTATTGTCTTTGTTCTTGATTGCATATGCTGATGTTCTGCCCTTTGATGAAAAGGGTGTTATAAATAAACATTATTATAAATAAACACTGTTTTACTGCCAAGTAGAGCAGGTATGCTTCTGGTCCCAAGTTGTTTAGAGAGTGAATCTCTCAGTGAGGGGTACATGTCCCACCAGTGAGACACTGACCTTGTCTAAATAGAACACAGGGTTTTCATAACAATTTCTATGGCTTCGCTCTTAATCAGTCTCTATGCCTTCTTGCAAGTATGATACACCGTCTCCTACCTGCTATCCATCTGTGACCTTTTGACATATTGGTAGTAAGTTTAGAGACATTTATTCCCCAATAATACTACTGCAATGTAGAGTCGAAGGCTTTCACGGTCGGAATCCATTGGTTCTTGTCGGTTTTTCGGGCTTTGAGACCATGTTCTAGTTGTATTTTCAGAACACGGTCTCAAAGCCTGAAAAACCCACAAGAACCAATACTACTGCAATCTTGTAACTTAATGTAAACTTGTTTGTCTGGGATCTGGACACTTCAACAGAAGATATGGAAAGCTGGAAACCACTAGTGTAGCAGTTTATATGCTAATAGCAAGCCTTTGGTCTGGTAGCACTTTGGCAACAGGCCTGATCCTCTGAACAGAGTTGTTAAATGCTGTCATGAGAGTGCTGGTCAGGAGCCTTCCTGCGGCATTCTGTACCAACTGCAGCTGCAGGATTGACCTCAATAGAAAGCCCAAATAGAGCATGTTGCAATATCCAGCTTTGGGTAACCAGTATCTGGACCACTGTGATCTAAGTGTCCAGGAACAGTCACAGTTGGTAAAAGGTGTTCATAGCCACCAAATCTACTTGGGCATCTATTGATGAGAGGCTGAATTGAAGAGCAGCCCTAAGCTACACAAATGTTCCTTCACAGGTCATGTGACCTCTTCCAAAAAAAGCAACTGATCTGTATCCACAGATACGCTTTTTAGTGAGTAAGCCTAATGGAGCACAGTTAGTCTTAATTCTGAGTAAGCTTGAATAGGGTTCCACTTATTTATTTATTTACAGTGTTTATATACTGCCCAACAGAAATGCCCTTGGCAATTTGCAAATATAAAAACAAAAACAACGAATGAAGCCACCAATTTTACAGTAAAGACAACTTTTATGCTGAAAAATCCCTCAGATTTTTACAATAGAAAGAAATCAGCTGAAACACATGAAGAACTGAATGCTTGCTGGAACAGAAAAATTTAGCTTAATGTCTAAACGAGGCAGATCTCACTTGGGAAGGCATTCCACAGGAGGGGCAGCACTGGTTTAGCATTTGTTTTGTGCCACACAGGTTAGCATATGTCATCCTGCAGAAATAAGGCTTCATTTATGAAAGATTTCTGATCAAAATCATGTTTCCAGGGGCTGAACATGCTGCAGAAACTGAAGGATCTCAATCTGGCAGGGAATCTCATTAGTAAAATAGGTAGGTGGTATTACAGTATCCCATACCAATTCTATGCAAACTTTTAAAAAGTACTGTGAAAAGTATGTTTGTTTTTAAAGCTGAAAGAGTGACAACATTGCTCTTGGGGTCTATTGAAGCAAAGACAAGAAGAGGATGGAGACTCTCCACAGCCCTAGCCTGAGTGTTATTTGAAAGTACTGTGTTGGCTTTCACTGCTTAGGGTTAAGTAGGTATGCTTTACTGTATGCAGGTCATAAAGGGTCAGGCCTCCACATTTGTGGGTTTCACTTTTGTGGATATGATTATCCATGGATTATTGCGGTCACCTCTGCTGCCTCCCTATGTGATTTTTAATAGGGACTGCAAGCCTTGTGAGACTGAGAAACTGCAAACGAGGCTTGTAAGTCTCTATTAAAAATGTTGCGGGGCAGCAGTGAAGGTGGTATTAAGCCCCACCAATAGCAGCAATAGCAGTTATATTTCTGTATCACTTACCAGTGCTGAGCACTCCCTAAGCATTTTACAATGTGTTAGCTAATTGTTCTCAACAAGCTGGGTACTTGTTTTACCAACCTATGGAAAGATGGAAGGCTGAGTCAACTTGGAGCCCTGCAGGATTGAACTCACAATGTTGTGGCTGCAGTACTGGCATTTAATCACTGTGCCGCCAGCCACCCCCTTCTGCTTTGTGAAGGAACCCTGATGCCTCAGAGGAATCCATGGTGGGTTGAATATGGTGATCATACTTTTTTTTGGTGTTAAATATGGTTTGGGAGAGCCTAGAGTTATTCACGTTTTTTTCACTTTCATGAGGTCCTGTGCCTCTAACCCTAGCAAATGTGGAGGGATGACTGTAGTTTTCTCTTTTTTAAAAAGTACCCTAAAAGCATAGGAAAGCTAGTGAACAAGGAGGAGTTAATAGGCAAGGGAAAGAAAGTAGGCAGTATGTCTTCCTCCTCATGGTGCATCCCCTGACCCCATTTTCCTATGTGTTTGGTACTCACACCAAGGAAAAAGGTATATATTTGAGTCTGTATTGCTCTGGGTGCTCATGGGAAGGTCTGTTCATCAGGATCTGTAACTGATAGGCAGGGTAGGGAACAAGAGGTACTATTTATTGCCCTTTTTCCTCTGCTTCAGTCTTTGATTGGTTGCTTCCCTCACATTGCATATGGAACATCCCTCCACTTTTGTCCTCATTAGATGTACAGCAAGAGCCAGGATGGTATATTGGTTTGACTGTTGAACTATGACTCTGGAGACCAGAGTTCGATTTCCCACTCAGTCTTGGAAACCAGCTGGCTGACCTTGGGTACATCACAGACTCTCAGCCCCAGAAACCCTTGTGATAGGTTTGCCTTAGAGTTGCCATAAGTCAGAAACAACTTGAAGGCACACAACAGCAACAAGATGTACAGAAAGTCTGGATTGTGATTACCAGGAGGCAATATATTTCTGAATATGGATAGTATCATGAATATTCATTGCAGAGGAACAGCAGTAGGAGAAAGCTACTGCCGTCATTTTAATTTTTTATCTGTTGCATTTCTTTCCCAGCTTTCCTCCAATAAGCTCAAAGTAGTACCTGTGGGTCTTCTGCTCCCCATCTCTGCCCTTAGGACAGCCTTGTGAGCTAGCCCAGGTTGAGACAGACTGGCTTAAGGTCATCTGATCAGTTTCATGGATCACTGGAGAGCTTGAACTTGGCTTTCCAAGGTTTCAGTTCAACACTTTTAACTTTTAGATCATACTGGCTCTCAGTGTTCTGCTCTTGGATCTTACAGAGATAATTGATCCATCTTTCCTGGGGGGGGGGTCAGGGTCAGGATACTGGCCTAGCTAGGCCTTTGGCCTGATCCAGAAGGGCTTTTCTTACTTGCTTTTGGCAAATAGGTGTTGCATGGAAGATCCACACAAGAGGCTCACTTTCATTCATGCTATAATCTTAATGTCTTTCTGGGTCTGGATGTATTCTTCTATAGTACTAGCGTATATACCTGGTGTTGCCCGGAATTTTATTTTCTCATAGGTAATAGTTGTTAGAAAGATTTGAGATCCTGTATCTCTAATTCCCCAAACTGTCCTGTCCAGTACCTGTGACTTTTCCCCATATTCCCCAATCCAATCTGTATTCAGCGTTATTAATATACAGACGTTGGGTTCCTGAGGGACATACACTGCCCTCCTCCTTTCTGCTAAGCTTCATCTCCATAGCAACCGGCCTATTCAGAGCTCTCTGGCTGAGAATTCTAAAGGCCTCTCCCTAAAGTGCAAACCCCAGGATTCCATAGAATCTTCTTAGGCAGCCAATTATATGACGTCTTTGCCTGGCACAGCCAATCATATGAGGTCTTCACCTGACACAGACAAACAAACTTTGACTTTTATATATTAGTAGATTATATTATAGTTGGCTGTAAGCTGTTGTGAGAGAAGGAAGGAGCAAGTACACAAACAATGGATATTATACCTCATTATTTCTCTCCTTTTGAATTTTAGGATGTCATTTTGACCACAGTGGAAAAATAGAAAAATTAAACCTGTCTGGCAATCAGATATGTTCTTTCAAGGTAAATCTTGGATCCTCTTTCTCCTGGATGCCAGGACAGCTGGTTTCTTTGCAGTCCTTTCTGTTGACCTCTGCACAGTAAAACAGGAATATGTCTCTAGAAATTAAAATGCATTAGGATTGTGATTTTTTTTTTAAATTTAGCTTTGTTTCTGATTTTCTTAAAAGGAAATCACCAATCTGGCAAGGCTGCCTCATTTAACAGACCTGTGCCTGAATGACCCCCAGTATGATCCCAACCCCGTCTGTCTTCTCTGCAATTATGCAACACATGTGCTGTATCATATCCCTCAGCTTCAAAGGCTTGACACTTTCGAGGTGTCCTCCAAGCAAATCAAGGAACTGGCAGAGGTGAGTGCAGGCTGAGGCACTGTAGACTTGGAAGGCTTGGCTAAAATATAGTGATTCTCAACCAGTGGTGCATAAGTCATCAGTGTGGCATGGGAGTAATCTAGGTGAGACAAAGGTGTTTTAAGGCCATTTCCGCACTACACTGTTATAGTGTATTATTCCACTTTCAACATCCTATGGAATCCTGGGGGTTGCAGTTTAGGGCAGTGATGTATTTAAGTCTTTTATTCCAAGACTCAAGTCTCAAGTCAAGTCTTAAGTCCTTGCAAGATACTTACAAGTCAAGTCTCGAGTCTGGGAGCCAAACTTTTGCCCCAACCTGTATTCCAGAATTTCTGGACAGAGTCGAATGAAATCAGTTTTAACAATTTAAGTAGAGTCTACTTTTGTGATTTTGCCATCTGCAGCTTCAGAAGTGGAGAACAGGATTCTTCTTACTTACCATTTGTAAAGCTGGGGGCTTTTTCAGAAGTGAGGAATAGGATCTTTCTTATTCCCTATTATTGAAGCTTCAAGAGCTTTAGAAGGAAGAATCCTTCCTCCTCAAGCCCATTGCCTAACATATTTTCTGTTCCCTTCTGAGATATGCGCCCTGCACTCTGGGCCTGAATCTTGCCTTCTACTCTTAGGAAAACTTTTAGAAAGCTCTCCCTTTATTTAGTGGGGACAGGCTGCTGAGCAGACCTCAAGTCTACCACAAACCCATTGCCTAATCCATTTGCTGTTCCCTCTGAGAAATGTTTCCACACTTTGGGCTTGAGCCAGATTGCCGTGTGACCAGTAAGTTGTAAGGTTTCTGGATGAATGTGTTATGTTACTGAATCAAGTGCAGCAAGTCAGTCACTAAAAATATTCAAGTCTCAAGTTGAGTCGAGTCAGTGTGTAATTTTTGCAAAGTCAAGTCCAAGTCGAGCCACTGAAGCAACTTAAGTCTGACTTGAGTTCGAGTCAATCAACTTGAGTCTACATCAGTGGTTCAGGGAGAAGTATTTAGAATTCTCAGCCAGAGAATTCCTTGGCCTCAGTAAACTACAAACCCCAGAATTCCACAGGAGTTTGAAAGTGAGGAGGGAAAAGCCTTTAGAGTGTATCTGCAAACAGCAGTTCTATTCATGTAACTCAGAGGGGCACATTAGAGTTGTTTAGAAGATGATTCTATGTTCTTCACCAAACTACAAATTCCAGGATTTGATAGAATGGACCCACAGCAGTTAAAGCAGTATCACAGGTACACGCTTGATCATAGCAATAACATTACTTCAGTTTTTAAACATTTGTATATAGAGTAAAGAAAAAGTCACTTGACAGATGTATTTATCAAGGCAGGATGAAATAAGAATACATGTAATAAAAAATAAATAAGAATTAAACTAGTACCAAAATCAATTCATAAATAGATATATTATGAGCCATCATGGTATAGTGGTTTGAGCATTGAGCTAGAACTTTGGGAGACTGGGGTTCAAATCCATGTTCAGCCACGGAGACCCACTTGATTATCTTGGGCAGGTCACACCCTCTCAGACTCAGAGGAAAGCAAAGACAACAACCCTCTCTGAACAAATCTTGTCAAGAAACCTCCACGATTGGTTCATCTTTGCATTGCTAAAAGTCAGAAACAACTTGAAGGCACACACCCTTTTTGGTGGACGTTAGCTTCAGTCGCTGCCAAGGGACTTTTGTCTCACTCTGCATAGTTTGTGTGTGTTTTATAGTTACCATGTAAATATGCGTATGAGTCTTCAAGTCGCCTATTGACTTATGACAACCCCATGAATTTTATACAGTTTTTTTAAGCAAGAAATACCCAGAGGTGGTTTTGCCAGTTCATTCCTCTGAAACTTAGCTTACAGCTCCTGGTGTTTATTGGCAATCTCCTATCCAAGTACTAATCAGGGCCAACCTTGTTTAGCTTCCAAGATTGCACAGGATCTGGTACATTTAGGGCAGGGTTTTCCAAACTGTGGCCATTTCCACACTAGACTGTTAATAGCGCTATGATTCCACTGCCAACATCCTATGGAATCCTGGGGTTTGCAGTTTAGGGAGGGACCCTTTGAGGATGGCCTTTGAGGCCCCTCCCTAAACTGCAGACCCCAGGATTCCATAGGATGTTGAAAGTGGAATCATAGAGCTATTAACAGTCTAGTGTGGAAATGGCCTGTGTCACAGCACTTTCGTGTGTCAGCTGCAGTGTGTAGGTGTGTCCTGTGAGCAAACTTAAAGACACTGAAACGTGGAAGCTTAAGAATGCTTGATGACAAAATGTGTCTTTATCTAATATTCAACCAAATATTCAAAAGCTGTGTTCATCCTGTCAGCCTCATGCATTTCATTAAAATGGTAAGTAGTTATTGGTTTTATTCAATTTTTTAAATTCTTGCACATATTTACATATTGTTACTCATAAATGACAACGATCTTGGAAATGTATGTTAGTATTTATAAATCATGTATTTTTAAAAATATAAAGGAAGAGTTTTCATGAGATATGTTGTGTTCCCATAAATTTTATTATTACAATTTATGTATGTGTCCACATCTCTTATAAGAGGTTAGTTTAACCTCTGGTTTGCTAGTAAAACTGAATTACCGTGTCACGAAATGATGCATGTCTAAAAAGTGTCTCACCAACATGAAAAGTTTGGAAAGCTCTGATTTAGGGTATTTAGACCCCACAGTTACCACAGCAGTAAAAAAATGATTAACAACATTATTATAGCTTTCTGCCACTAATGGGGTTATTATTTTTGTTTGTGCTTGCTTTCAACAGTACAACTGCAAGGGTTTTGTTTTGTTTTAGTGTTTTTAACATTTCCTTAAATGTAAAATAAAATAATGCCTATAAACATAGAAATGTCCTTCTTGGGAAAAGTGTTCTTTGTATCATGGCAAGGCTCAAATTCTTTGGTAGAGTGGTTGGTGGAACTTTAAACTATGAAGGATTGAGAACCACTGGAATAAGGAAATTTTGGGCAGTTTATTGCATAAGTTTTAATTGCTTGACCATATTAATTGACTGTTCTGAGGAAAACAGCATGCTTATATTTTCAGATTGTGAATGAATGTCTGTGTTATTCCAGGCAGCACCTGAAAAGAGACATAAGCTATGAGAGAAAGGGGATTGTCTCTATACTCATTAAGTATAACTGATAAAATGTTAATATCTGATGTTCAGTTAAATAAACATTTGCCTATTAAGAATACCCATGATTAAAACACCCGATAAACCAGTGGTTTTGAATTGCCATGATTTTGCGGCGTCAGATAATAAGATTTGGCTCCTTTGGCTTGTCTTCTTTGGCGGTCTTTGTCTCTTTGGAAGACTACAGTGATGAAAAAAGTGATGTACTACAACATGCGTATCAAGAGCACCTACAGGCAGCTGAATGAAGAACTTGAGAAGCTGAAAGAAAAGAAGTACAAGCGGCAGAAATTGCCAGAAGATCGCATTAAACTTTTCAGCTGCAGCATCAAGCACGTAAGCAAAAGAAGTCACAGCATCAGATCAGTACATTCTGGCTCGGTACCTGTGCTGGGGGTAGATGGGGTTTCTTCCATAGGTCTCCAATGAGCCCTGGTCCTACAAATGTCTGCCAGGTGTCCCTTTAAACCTGCCAGAGCCCTGAGATCCACAAGGTGAGCCTTTCTCATAGCCCTGCTACTATTC
The DNA here is from genome assembly GCA_948474755.1 of Ctenosaura bakeri. Classification (NCBI taxonomy): domain Eukaryota; kingdom Metazoa; phylum Chordata; class Lepidosauria; order Squamata; family Iguanidae; genus Ctenosaura; species Ctenosaura bakeri. The sequence goes on from CAOLHI010001782.1 coordinate 168,419, forward strand.
GAGGCTCGCCTGCTGAGGATGTGGGAAAGAGCCTTCTCGGGGGCTCCTCCCACCCTCTGGGACTCCCTTAGGAAGCTAGGCTGCCCCCTCTTGCTCTCCTTTCGCCAGCAGGCAGAAACATTCTTAAGTAGACTTTTTTTAAATAATAATTTTATTAAATTTCACAGATAAAAAAAAAACTTTCTTTAACCTGTAGTTTTACATGAAATGTTTCTGATCTTCCACTCTCTTCTGGTCTTCGCTTCCCAAAACACACTCCATATATTACATTTGTTGTGTCACAATGTTCATCTCAAACGTTGGAACATGCTTTCCCCTCTCCCCATTTCCACAATCAAAATACAATCCTTTTCCCTTGACAGTTCCCAGCTATCACCCATTGTGGCCATTCTGCTTTTCTCTATTCAACAAATTTCAATTTATTCTCATTTGTCTATTTGTCTCTTCTAAATTCTGCTGTCTTTTCTTAAATTGGGTCCTCCAACATTTTTAAAATGAAATCCTAAAATTTTTAAAACGCATCTATCAATGTATATCTGGCAGTCTGAACTATTGCTACTGTTACAGTCATTCCTCTTCTTGCCCTGGATCCTATTATATTAAAAATGTCTTGTTTCCCACCTCCAGCTGTGTCCTGTTCACCCATCCACACTTTAACAATATCACAATGTCTCTTTTAGTGAAAATATATCCATCAAAAATGCAAGCTTAATTGATATTGCCAAAGTACATAGCCATTTTATCTAATTCAGAGCCCTGTGCATCATATCATCTCCCATTAAGTAGGCTTCTAATTTGTAAACAGATGAGCTTTTAATGTATCTAGAGTTTTTTTTAAATTTTTGTAGGTTTTTATAATTGTATATGTTTTCCTAATGTTTTTCATAGAATCATCGAGTAATAGAGTTGGAAAAAGAGACCCCAGGTGCCATCCATTCCAACCCCCTGCCATGCAGGAACCCACATCAAAGCTTTCCTGACATATGGGCATCCAGCCTCTGTTTAAAACCCTCCAAAGAAGGAGACTCTACCACATTTCCAGGCAGCACATTCCACTGTCAAACTGCTCTTACTGTCACGAAGCTCTTCCTAATGTTTAGGTGGAATCTCTTTTCCTGTAATTTGAATCCATTGCTCCTTGTCCTAGTTTCTGGAACCATGGAAAACAAACCTATTCCCTCTTCGATATGACATCCTTTCAAATATTTAAACATGGCTATCATGTTCCCTCTAAACCTTCTCTTCTGCAGACTAAACGTGTCCAGCTCCCTAAGACGCTCCTCCTCCTTTTAATTGTTTTAAATGTTTTATTAATTTTTAAAACTTTTTCGAAAGCCACGTTAGGTGGCTCTGGAAGAAAGGCAGCATATAAATAAAATTAAATTAAAAGTGGGAAGGAGCTTCTCAGCCTTGTGCACTCCTCCCAGATGATTGTGTGAGAACCTTCTCCCTTTATGTGCATAACTATGAGGAACCTTCTTTATTGAATGGCCATAACTCTGTGATAGCACATTTGTTTTAGAAGGAGATGGGTTCAATACCTGGCATCTCGAGGTAGGAATGGAAAAGCCCCACAGCCTGTGACCCTGGCTTGCTGTTTCAAAGTCAGTGTTGACCTGAGTGAGCAGTTGTGGTCAGAAACATCCATTGGCTCCTTGGGAGGTTGCACTACACCATGCATGCTACATTCCCTCCCCCAGTTTTTAAAAAAACTTCTTAAGAAAATCACTTAAATTGCCCGTTATGCCCTTTGATGAAGTCAACTTTAGGAATAAAATTGTTTGGTGGCAAAACATGGCAAAATGCCTCCCCATGTGTTCTAGAGAGCTTGGAGGGCCATTTTCGGTAAAAATACTGTGGAAGGATATTGACAAGCTTGAATGTGTCCAAAGGAGGTGACCAAAATGGTAAAAGGCCTGGAAACTGCTCGTTGAGGAGCAGCTTAGGGAGCTGGATATGTTTAGCCTGGGGGAGGGAAGATTAAGAGGTTACGTGATAGCCATGTTTAAATATTTGAAAGGATGTCATATAGAAGATAGAGCAAGCTTGTTTTCTGCTGCTCCAGAGACTAGAACATGGAGCAAAAAAAGGAGAGATTCCACCTAAACATTAGGAAGAACTTCCTGATGGTAAGAGCAATTTGACAGGGGAATACCTTGCTTCGGAGTGGTGGTGGTTTCTCCTTCTTTGAAGGTTTTTAAACAGAGGCTAAATGGCAATCTATTGGGAATACCTTGATAGTGTATTCCTGCATGGCAGGGGTTTGGACTGGATGGTCGTTGTGGTCTCTGAAACTCCATGATTCTGTGAAAATAGAAAGCTGGCTTGTACTGAGCTACAGCCTTGGTCCAACTAGCCTAGCATTGTCAACTTTGACAGGCAGCAGTAGTTTTGGCCTAGATTGTTTCCTCCCCCAACCTGGAGACTCCTGGTATTCCTTGGTAGTCTCCTGTCTAGCTATGAACCAGGCTCCCTCCATTTCTCAGCTTCTGAAGCCAGATGAAGTAAGATATTTACAGTATGCTAGATTAGCCAATTGTTTGAGTTGGTATAAGGCAGCCCAGGCTATTGCCTTCCCGTAAGTATTCTGCACCCACCCCCATGTAATTTTACTTCAGTCTCCAAATTTCTAGCATTGCAGTTTAGCATTTAGAAATACAGTTTAGGCAGCCAAAGAAGAGGAAGTAATAGACCCATGCAAAATCTAGTACTTTAAAGACATACTTAAACAGTGTACTAGGAACCTTTCTCATTCATGTATACTTTGTATGCTGCAGGAGTCCCCTTTGGTGCATCTACAGCTAGGTGTGAGAATTTGTTCTCAGCTTTGAGATGTGTTGTCACCATATGCATATTTCATCAGAGGAGAGCAACTTTAGTAAACTTAGCTTCCAACAGTAATATGTTTGAAGGAGTTTCAAGTGGACAGAGAAGTGGAAGTGGAATTTCAAGTCTGCAGAGAAATCATACTGAATTAGACTTTATTAACTGTTCAGATCATTATAACAAAATGCGTTAATTGCTTAGTTACTGTTACAGTCAGCCCTCCACATTCACTAGGATTAGGGGCAAAGGACCCCACAAATGTGGGGGGGAAAAGACAAATATCAAAATATGCGTATGTCTCTGAGGGGTGACGAGGCTTGGTGAGGAGAGCAGGTATCCAGGGTCCAAACCAGATCAGGGAAAGGAGAGGGAAAGGGAGTGGTTTGGCATGATGGCCCTGTGCTTCCTCTCTTTCACCCATTGGGTATGTGTGGGTGGAACTGGAGAGAGTTTGTGGAGCTGAGGAATCAGGCTGTGAGATGTTCTTAGCTGGCCAGGCAGTGGCTGGTGGAGGAGGAGGAAGAGGACCAGAAAGACAGGACTCTGACCTGATTGGAGCCACTGAGATAGAAGATTCCCTGGCAAAAGAAGTTCCTGAGGGGAGAGGCAGGGGTTGGAGAACCCACAAATAATCAAATCTGTGAAAATCAAACCCGCAAACATATACTTAGTTTACACAGCTGTTCTGCATATGGCAGATATTGTATTTTAAATTCATCTGCTTTTTTTAAAGCTTTGGAAGCCTCTTTTTGGAAGCTGCACAACACACTTTCTATTTAAAATGTATTAATTGGGGGTATTTCTATCATTACCCTATGACTTTTTTCCCCCCAATGAAACATCTTTTATAGTGACTGATGCTCAAACTGTTTTACTTACCCCAGCTTTATCTCTGATCCCTTAGAAAAAATTGCTTTGCTATACCTGAAGGCAGTCTCTTATGTTCTTTCATCAAACTCTTGCACTGAACTTCCTCAGGTATTTTCCCCACCTCCTGGGTTGTGATACTCCTTTGCATGTGCTCCTTCCCTAAACCTAAGTAAATTTATTGGGAAATAGGAATGTGATAATATCTCAGTTTTGATTTCATGAGGTGATCCTTGCGCTCCTCAACGTTATTTTGTGATTTGTTTTTTTATTATAATTGTACCCCAGATTTCTAAAAAAATATGTAATGTTATGTAAGTTGAAGCTGGAATGCTTTTTTGTTTTCTTTTTAACAGCTGGAACGAGAGCTATCAGAACTTCAGGCATCTGGCAAAATGCAGGCTAGCAAATCTATTTCCAGCCAAGACTATGAATGTGAAAAGTCAGATGGGGAAGCTGAGAGTCCAGATGAGGCCCAGGAGGAAAACAGTCTTGAGCAGCAGTTTTTGCATAAGCTAGACTGCCTGAAAAGAAGAGTAAACTTCTGGAACAAAAAATTAGAGGAGTATGTACGTTTGGCAAAATATGTGTTAATTGCTATTGGGGTTGAGTGGGCTAATGGCTTGGTAGCCCCTGTACTTTTTGTTCTTTCAGAGAATTCAGAAAAATATTTTTGGGGTTGTAGCTCTTAGAATTTCCCTACTATCTACTAGAATCCCTACTGAGGGATTCTGGAAGTTAATAGTTCAAAGTAATATTTCATATCTTTGTGCTCTTTCTTGTGGGCCTACCTAAGTTCCCTCACCACTAGAGGAGACAGCAAGCATATCCTGCTGTGTCTATATGAAATGCCATTTGTTTCTGGAAGAATTTAGGGTGTGTAGAAATTGCCATATGGATCAAAACAAGATATGTTGTGGAGTGTGGCGCAATTCATTGCCGAGTAATCAGACAATAAATGTAGTCAGCCCCATAGGAGAGCCTAACAGTAATTAGAGTGTTGGACTGGAGCTCGATGATCTAGCCATGAAATTCAGTGGATGACTTTTGTTTAGCAAGACCTACCTTACAGAATTGTTGTAAGGATAAAGTCAGGAGAAGTATACCATTGTGAAATCTTTGGTGGAAAGGTAGAATATATAACTGTAACTAGTGACATTTCAAGTGAGTAAAATTCTATTGCATACTGACATAAAAAAAAGAGCTGCAACATTTAGTCAACTGATTTGATTAACTGATCAACTCTGACAACACAGTTGCTCCCATTTAGATGGATAACAGTTTTTTTTTTAAAAAAAACTTCTTTGCATTTTCAGATTCGTGTGTAACATGTGCTGCCTTACAAGAGACATTCCTCCATCTCTTTGTCTCTCTCTCTCTCTCTCTCTCTCATCATGCACACATATAGGAATGCCTGTTGTAAAACAGCTCTTGTTGGGACACAGGTCTGTGTCATTGACAAAGAAAGAAAGAATATACTTTTGCATGTACGCAACTGGACGTGAAAACTGATGAACAAATCAGTGGTGGCTGCTAGCTTCCATGTCAATGTAGTGGTGAATCTACTTCTGATTTTAGACTGAATTTTAGGAGGCCTATCTAAGATGCTGAACCTCTTGCTTAGGAGCACACCTTTGCTTCTTGCTCAGGGATAAGAGGAAGCTCAGGGAAGATTTGCTCATCTGTGGGACAATGTCTTGATGTAACCAAGCAACTGTTATGCACCACCAGCTGCAAAGAATTTCAGTTTCCATCAGCCAAGGATACACAAAAACCCTTTTTTTCCTCCTATGAAACACCTGCTGCATCCATTAATCACCTATAAAATCTTCTTTTACACCAGTGGCTCATACTAATTTTGATAATATACAGATCTCTAGGGAGGAGCCTAGTAGTATGGGTCATGTTCCATTTCAGAACACCTTCCAACCTGAATGTTTCCTGCTTCTTCTGTTGCAGAATTGAAGCTGTTTATCAAGTTGAAGTCAAGAAGAAGAAGAAAAATGTAATTTGGCAGTGCAGTTTTTGCTTGCTGAATTGGAAACAGTGGGAAACATACGCTTCGAAGAAGGTTCACCAAGTGATGCCTGGTACAGCTGTTTTCAGATGTTTTAAAACTTGAGTATGTAGTGTGTCAGTGTCCCCTCCCCTATTCATTTTTACTAGCTATGTCTTATAACTTTGGTAGTGTCCACCTTTGACCATGTTACAATGCAAACCTGGTATAGAAAGAATGATTGCTCAAACTGCAATTGGAGGGGCCCAGTGGGCTACTGCCTGAAGATCCCTTGTTGGTCTTCTGTCCAAGTACTAACCCACTCATCCTTTATCCTCAAACAGTTGAGTGGCAATGACTTTGCATGCAGAAGAACCTGTATTTAAGCCCAAGCATATCCCAGCAAGGCCAACAAAGATTTGACATGCATTCATGTATTTGTTTGTGTGTTTGAAAGATGGGGGCAGTAACAAGGAGCACATAAATCCCTTGTTAAAACAGCTTCACTGGCTTGTTTCCAGGCCCAATTCAAAGTGCTGATCATGACCAATAAAGCCCCGTATGGGTTAGGTCTGGACTTTTTGAAAGACCATATCTCCCTATATGAACCTGCTAGAGCCCTAACATCTGCAGGGAAGACTTTCCCTCAGTCCCACTGCCATCTCAGACTCACCTGGTGGGGAGACAAGAGAGAGCCTTCTCAGTGGCTGCTCCCACCCTGTGAAACTCTCTTCTGAGGGAGGCTGGGCTGGCCCTCTCCCTGCTTTCCTTTTGTCAGCAGGCACAGACATTTCTTTTCAAGCAGGCTTTTAATGTGTGAGCAGGAGAGCTTTTATTTATTTATTAAGCTATTGTTACTGGAAGTTTTTATAATCTTATATGTTTTTAATGTTTTTCATTTAAAAAAAATTAAATGTTTCTTAACTTTTTTGGAAGCTCCCTTCGGTCCCACTTTGAGAGAAAAGGCAACCTATAAATACAATACATAAATAAACAATAAAATAAAATGAATAAACTCTCACAGGGGAACATGTACCCAGATGTAAAACTATGAAGATGATAAGACAGAGCAGTGACAAATTGGTCTCAAAAATCAGAAAACACTGCCTGTGCTTAATAGCCCAGTTGAGTCTTAACCCAAAGGTAAGCCAAGGAGCAATGAGGTGCCACCAGCACTTGGAGTAGATGATGCTATGCTAGATAGACCAATGATGTGATTTTGTATGAGGGAACTTCCTGTTTTCCTAGACTACAGTGGGTTGGTCTGAAGGCAGGGCTGGCACTGAGATTAGGTTTATTGACAGCCTTTTGGGCAGCAGATAATAGAGGGTGTTGGATGAAAGTACTGTGTGGTTTTCCCCTCCACCTTCTAAGCTAGCCTTCTGCCCACAGATGTAGTGGAGGATCACAGCCCATTGTTGATGCCACAGCTGCCCTCCTGGTTAGCTCGTGTTTTGTTCTGTTCTATAATGAGAAGGGCCCAGGCATGAAGTTGATCTGTAGACTGAAGACAGCAGGACTTCTTCTCTGATGACACAAAGAAAGAGGAAAACATTTGAACTGTGGAAGTGTTTTGTGTTCACTGTCCCTTCCATATCTTTCAAAGTATGGTTTGGAGGATCAGGAATGCAATATCTGAATGCAGCCAATATGTATTCAGGCATAAAACAAAGATAATCGGACTGAGAAACTATAGCAGAAACTTTTTTGTCTGTTCTACATTAGGTTCCTTATCCTGAGTCAGACCATGTACTCTAGCACTGTCAACTCTGATGAGCAGCAGTGGCTTTTGAGGATTTCAGGGAGGATTCTTTCCTAGCTCTGCCTGAAGATCCCTTGGTGGTCTTCTGTCCAAGTACTGACCACTCCTCAACTCTTCCAAGCTCAGAAGGTTTTTTGCAGGCCTGTGTAGCAGGGTTTAGGAGGTTACTGAGCTCCTATTCCCATCAGCCCCTGACAGTCTTTTCCAGTGAGGCATGATGGGAGCCGTACTTCATCAACATTTAGAGTGCCAAAGGTATGTCACCCTTGCTATACAGTTTCCTTTGCTTGTGTCAGATAAACTCTGGCCTAGCCAAACACCACTGCTAGCATCTATTGTAGGTCATGAAGGACTCAGTCAATTCTTCCCGTGTTCCTTTCCTGGTACTGCAAGGGCCAGAGTTGTTGGTTGACTTTGGTATGAGGGGGTACCAACTTGTGCAGATCTGAATGGCCCAAAGTCCATGACACACTTCCTCTGTTTTAATGCAGAAGTTTTAATGCAAATCCAGACAGTGTGGCCACCAATGAACACGTTTGCTGCCTTTGCATCTATTTTTAGGACCATCATTGTGCCCTATTTCATATTTGTTGTAGTCAAAATAAGGGAGCAGAAACTTTGAAAATATGAAAGGTAAGGAATCCCACTGTAGATTGCAGCTTGCAGTTTCTGCCCCTTCTTTAGTAGACACTTTTAGGAGTAATCTTATTAACACAAACTCCCTGTTCTCCTTTCTACAGGTTTAATTCTTGCTATGAGTTAATTCTTTCCCGATTTTGTGCCTGGGACTTCAAAGCATACGGCATCACAGGAGTGAAAGTTAACCGTGTTGTTAGGGTACACAATCGGATATTGAGACTGAAATTTGAGGATAAGTTCCAGCAGTTTTTAGACAGAGAAGATTTAAATGAGTCCATGTAAGTGACTGAATTTTCAAAGGATATTCTCCAAAGAAAGGAATGACAGCAAGAGAATGGGTTGAATCCAGACATGCATACATGGGAATAGACCAAATCTTGTTTTTTCCGCAACATCTAACACTGTTACCTCTATGGAAACTGAGTCCCTTCATAAAAGTTAACAGCATTACCAGTCTTCAGATTATGTTATAAAAATAATAAAACTACTCTGTGAGAAGATACAAAGCAATCCTGTAACACCTTGGAGACTAACAGAGAGAAATAAATTTCTAGAATAGCCTTTCTTGAACTGCACCTGACTTCATCAGATGAATATGATCAAGTGGACTAGAAACTATGAAAGGAAATACTTAAAGGAAAGCAAATGCTTCCAGGATTGCTTATCCCTAGCTGTTTTCATTTTCTCTCCATTTTTGTCTTTCTTGAGCCTGACCATGAAAATTACTTACCATATTTCATTCTGGACTTGTATATTTGAATGGGAGAGGCAAGAATCACAAGAGCAGTTTGAGGGAACATTTTTAAGTGGGAAAATAATGAACAGAGAAACGGTTAAGCACCTTGATTGTTTTTCTGCCCCAAAATAGCCCCTAAGCTCATGCACATACAAGCTCAGCTAGCGGTTCTGTTACTGTGGGGCTCCGCCCTTTTAACACCAGCTGCTTTGTAGTATTATGGGAGTTAGTTGAACATATGTTGGGAAAAATTTCAGCACCTGGGTAGCTCCCATAATAACTGGGAGGAGCTGCTCAGGAGGTTGCCACTGAAACTGAGAGTGGAAAGCGAATTTGGGCACCCATAGGCTTATCAGTGCTCTGTTACACATATTTGCATATGTTAGAGTTTGCCCTTCAGTTAACTTGTTTGATGTTCTACCGCAAGATGTGTTGAGGCTAGAGTAGACTCCAGCTCTTAGCCAGGATAATTCAATTGTATCTTTAGGTTCAGATGCAGTATACGTTTTGAATATCAGATGCTGGGAACAAACCAAGAGAGAAGGCCAATGTCTGTGAATGTCTCATGGCACCTGATTGATGTTGTTAAAGACAGGGTGATGTGTTAAATGAACATTTCTCTGGTCCAGCAAAACAATACTTAATAAGCCAGGGAATTAATTTTCATTCCCAGTTCTAGGGGAGTAGTTGTGGTTACTACACTGTCTCATAGTCTACCAGGTGACTGGAGTTTTGGACCATTAGTGGTTTGGATTCTGTCCAAGAATTTATTAATCAGTGAGGTAATGATGTAGCAGGTACTTGATAGTCCTTTCCAATTAAGGCCACTTTTTGTAATTGTGCTACTGTGATCCTGTCCATCACAATTTTATTCAGATGTTTTGTGAGTCTGTTTGGAATTGCTCCTGTTGGTTGTTACTGAAATCTCAGGCCCACCGCTTCTTCCCAGATGTGGCATGGAGTCCTGTTTAGGACCCCTGAATCAGGATAGGAAGGAATCAGACGTACATACACATACAATACCTTTTGCAGAAAGGTTCCTATCCACTGAACCCTGCCCTCAGCCAAGCTGCTTAGACAGGGAATTGGTCAGATAGACAAATTTTATTTGAATTATTAGCATATTTACAGAACTTTCTGTGTTACATGAACAGAGAGAAAATGCACACAAGTGAAAGATGCTTAACATCTAGAGATGAGAATCTTCATGACCATTCTAGTATAAGCATCATCTTTCCTATAAACAAACAGATATTCTCAGTTACCAAATTGTTCTTACTGCCTTTATCTTATGGCCTTCACTATAGACACAGCTTTTTGCAGCTAGTGGCCAGTGAGACAGAGTAGATTTAAATGAAAATGTGTTCAGAGATTATTAACCCACAAAATAGCTTATTTAGAATTGCTCAGGAACTCAGAAAGAAAAGACGAAATGCGGGAAAATACTTTTGCCCCCAACAATCCAAGAGCACCAATCACCAGTGGAACCACAGCTGTTTTGTCAGAGGTGCTGAATCTTAGCTTGTAGGTTCATAATCTTTCCCCTCTCTTTGTCTTCAATTCTGCTGTCCCCTGGAATTGCCACATCTAGAATCCAGATTTTCTTTTTCTCAGCCGCAGTTATATCTGTTTGTCAGTTGGAATCTTAAAAGTCCTGTAAGGTAGTTCCTTCATTCTTTCAGTGATTTGCTCAGGCTGTGGCTGCTCCTCCACCTTGATATTTTTGTTGTTATTTTCTTTCTCCAGAAACTACAGGAAGATGCTAGAGTATCTCTTCTATGTGTCTCCTCCTGAAACGTCCTTGAAGAAAAAGCAGTTTGTTCAAATCTTAGAGGAAGGCTTCCAAGAAACAAAAAAGGTAACCATCAATTGAAAAGTGACCAGACTACCATATTTGCTGGCATATAAGATGCACTTTTTTCTTAAAAAGTACCCTTTGAAAATGGGGTGCATCTTGTACACCAGCAAATACGGTACCGCTGAAAATAGGGAATGAACCAAGAGCCAGAGTTCTCCTTGCCCAGGCAAACAGAAATGGAAGGGGTGGTGGTATCCACTCCTTACCTTCTCCTCCTCTCCTGTGCATTTTGACTCTCCTAGGGCCCAAGAAAAACTGGTGTATCACTCTTTTCATTTCCCTGCTCTCCTGGTGCAGCATTCTTTTTATTCCCCTCCTCTTCTGGTGCAATATTGTTTTCATTCCCCTCCTCTTCCGGTGCAGCACTCCTTTCATTCTCCTCATCAGGGAACTAAATTTTTTTCCCTGAAAAATACCCCCTGAAAGTGGGGTGCATCTTATATGCTGGTGCGTCTAATACGCCAGCAAATACGGTAATTCTTCTCCCACCCTCCCTCCCTCCCTCCTTTACTTCTTGGCCTCTGGGTGTCTTGAAATGTTTTGTCTGAATTATGACCTCTGTATTTAGATCTTCATGTTTAGAAATGTTCCATGGTACTATGCTTCTAGGATGGTATTTATTGCTTCAGAGTAACTACAAGTGACAGAGTCTCATGATATTGTGAACCGCCTGGGCCCCATATTGGGAGAAAGGCAGGATATAAATAAATAAATAAGTCTCCATGAATCCAGAACAAAACAAATCCTCCTGGCATATAGAAAACTAGCCCTAGAAAAGTTATCCCTAACATGATCACTAGCTTTGTGTGATAGTAGAATTCAAAAATATAGCCTTGTTAGTTTGGATCAGTATGCAAAAAAGTCTTGTAGCACCTTTGAAACTAACTTAAACGAAAGAAGCTGGTAGCATAAACTTTCGTAGACTTGTCATTTCATCAGCTGCATGGAGTGGAGTGCCTAGGAACAGACCTTTATAGCTATGAATGAGCAGATGGTATGTATGTGTGAAGAGCAGGCAATAGAAAGGCAAAGTTTGTGGGTTTGGTGATGAGGTGGCAAGTTCAGTTTTAACAATGATCATAGAGGAACAAAGGCAGGAGGAAAGATGTTGCCTAAAACCAAGGTGAGTAGGTGACTTGTGCTACCAGCTTCTTTCAGTTAGTTTCAAAGCTGCTGCAAGATCCCTTTGCAGGGCTTCCTGTGAGTGGGTGTTCATCTGTAATTCCAGGGAGCATTTACATTTTGAAATGTACCACTTGCATTGTGACATGGTATGGCCCTAAGAAGATTAGGAAGCCACAAATTGAAAGGGTGCATCTAATCTGCACTAAAAAGAGGTTTTGTACCTGGGCGATCCAACTTCTGGGCAAAGAAAAATTTGATTCTGTGACCTGCATAAATTAACAACATAAAATACTGTTGTCCATAAATTATTATGATTAAAGGGGGGTAAAGAGTTCTCTTCCTTCCCCAAACAGCCACTGGATTTCTGCACTTCCAGCAGGAAATCTGGCTCTGAAAAATAACAATGAACACTGATGTATAGGAAGATGAATCCTGGGACCACAACACATCCCATTTGTTAAAAAGATGGTATTTTATTTTAAGAATACGGTGATAAAGAAACAGAAGGATATAGATGGAGATAGAGATGTTGAGAATGCTTTGATGCATGGCAGGGAGTTGGACTCAGTGGCCCTCAGGGTCTCTTCTAGCTCTACAGCAGACACGTGGTTGAAATCCTGTTGCTATTCCTGATAAGAATAGATCCACTGAATCACTGGGTTTGCCTATGCATTGACTCACCATTCTACAGTTGATTAAGTGGATCTATACTAGTTGGGACTAACTAACAGATCTAGCCAGTGTTTGGTACTCTATTGCAATGACTGACTTAAGTTCATCCATTGCCATAACACTTCTGATCTTGTCTTTTTCTGCATCATACAACTGAGTTCTCATCTTCCCCTCCCTTGGTGCTTCTTATTCTTCTGTGTGCGCCTCCATGTTGCTTCCTCTCACTACTGTTAGGGTCATTATTTGAACATTTGGAACAGGGGTGGACAAATTTGTGGGTGCAGTGGGGGCAGATTTTCACCTCTAACATCCGTTGTAAGCTGAACTAGGCCAGAAAAGGTTTAAAAAATTACCAACACCCCCCCCCGAGTTTTGTTTTGTTGGTTTGGGAGTGTTTTGGGAGCTCTGTGCCCTATTCGGTGCCACCTCATCACTCTGAGGAGGCCTCCCCAGGAAAGGAGCAGTAGAAATGCAATTTGAATCTAATAGCAATTTTTCCACCCACGAAAAACACAGTTATGGCCCTCAGGTGCTCCTTGGGGAGCACAAAGATGACCTTTGGGGTTGTATGTGGCCCACTTTGTCCACCTCTGGTCTACAGGGAGACTCATTGAGCAGCATCCAATCATTGTTCAGATTTGCTTTTTCCAATCTTTTTTTTTTTAGACATCTGGAGGCGAAGAAGCCATTCTGCTCACAAACAGCCTAAGTATCTGTGAATGTCCAAGAATTGAGCATTTGCAAAAGCAAGCCAGAAATAGAGGAGAACCGGATGATCTGTTCAGGCATGGTAATGTTAGAGGTTTAGCTCTGTTTTATTATTCCAGTCAGCTCTTCATTTTTGTGGGGGTTAGGGTACCCAGATTCCTGCAAAGGTGGAAAAAACACAAAAATAAATACAGCAAATGCTATTTTTTTCTTTTTATCTAAGAATACATCTCTAGAGATCTCTTGGTCCTCCAAGACGATTCTGTGGTCAGCTTCTGTCAGAAGAGGGCCATAGAGTCATGCTGGAGGACATAGTGATGCCTAGAGAAGTGTTCTTTCTCAGAATCTCTAGGTCCTCCAGTGCAACTCTGTGGTCCACTTCTGGCAGAAGTGGGCCACAGAAGCATACTGAAGGACCTAGACATTCCTAGAGAGAACATTTTTTTCCTATGGCAGAGGCAAATACAGTAAGATTTTTTTAAATAAATAAATTAAACTAATAAAATAACCTGTGAACAATCTAATCTGCCAGTGCTGAATCTGCAAAAGTCAACTTTTAGGTGCATTTATATCCTACCTTTCCTCCAGTTAGCTCAAGATCTCCTCTTTCCCACTTCATCTTCACTACAGCCCTGTGAGTTTGGTCAGGCTGAACAAGACTGGCTGGCCCATGATTACACAGAGAATTTCATAGCTCACTGAGGACTAGAACTTGGATCTTCCAGGCCCCAGTCTAGTACTCTTATTGCTACATCACACTATCTCTTTAAGCCAGACTTTTTCAATCTGGTGTCCTTGACATATGTAGAATTCCAATTCCCTGTCTGAGCAAACCTCAGAGTTTCAGTCCAACACATGTGGAGGGTGCCAGATTGGGGAAGGTTCCTCTTAGCAATTGTGTATATGTTATGAATCATTTTGCTAGTCAAGTGAAAGCCTTTTCAATTAAAGAGGCAACACAGGCCTGGTATGAGTAGTATAGATTTCTGTGGAACATCCATGGACCTCTATATGAGGTCGCACTAGATGATATGCTTAGCATGCATTTTAGAAGAGGTGTTTCCTCCTTTGCCCTACACACTTTGCATTTTATATGGTTTGTTTTGTGTTTGGTCGTTGGAAATTAAACACAGGCTTCAGTTGTAAGTCTGGCTGCTGAGTCATGTATCTCAAGGTATCATACTGCATCCAGAAAAACATCCTAATTGTAGGTAATGGGCATTTCCCCCTTAATGTCTAGTTTGGGCCACAGTGTAAGTAGGAATAGCCCAGTAGGTATATGTTCTTTAGTCTGAGGCTTCATGATGACTTTAATATATGGGCTGATTCATAAAGGAGCAGGTAGTCCTTTAGACACCTGTCTAGTATGTGGCTTGGGTCATTAGCTTGAAATGCATGGGCTTTCACTGGGGTGCCAGTGTGTTGCTCTTGTAAACCAGACCCTCTTCTTTCTTTTCCTTTCTCAGGGAAACTCATAATTGCAAAAGTCTTTCTTGGACACAGCACTCAAGCTCATGAGATGGATTCAGTCACCCCAGCCAGCTATCCTGGGTTCAATTCTGTGTACAGACCTCGTAGACACTCCCAAAACGGCAACCATACATCCTGCAGTGGGAATCTGGATCTGCAAGAGAAACCAAAAAGTTAGTTAACTGTTTGAAGGCGAATGCCATATTTCACACATGTAGTCAGGGATAGGAAACGTATGGTTCTAGATGCCACTGGATTCCAGTATGTATCTGCCTAAAGCAGTCTGGATAGTGGCAAGAGATTATGGGAGCTGTAGTGCAACAACACTGGGAGGGCCGTACATTCCTCATCCCTGTCCCAGATCTTCCTTAGAGAGTATCATTCCTAGAATTACCCAGTTTATCTCCTCACAAGTATGTTTTTCCTGTGAGTAGATAGACCAGACTGCTGCGGTTTAAGTCACTCTAAGTCACACTCTGGTGAAGGGATGCTTGGTAACTAGTTATTTGCAGTGCTTGGAAAAAGTTGCTTTGGGAGAGTATGTCTCTTAGAATGTCCCAGCCAATACGTCCAAAAAGTCATCTTTCCAAGCTCTTATAATTTGGTCCATTTCAGTTCATCTCCATCATTATAAGCTTTAACTTAATACCAAGCCTGGTGAATTCTTCTATCACTGATAAATTTTTCATACGATAAAGGAAACTTCAGCCTTTGGAGACAAATGTGAATAGCAAATGGATTTTCCGTTTTCTAAAATGGGGAATGTTGGTTCATCCCACAAGTCCTGGGATAATCAGAAACCTGCACAACACCGAGCTGAAGCCAATCCGTTTAGGTCTGTAATCTATCCTCTGCTTCATCTCAAGATTTTGACCATATAGACCACACGACTTGTGTCAGCCTTCTCACCCCCTGCCCTTGCATTCCCTAAATCTTGCCTGATTAAGACATCTTGAAATCTTGAAACCTTGTCCATAGCTCTCTGCATATTCGGGTGCATAGAGTTTGGCTGCAGTACAAGATACTTAAAGGTATTGCCTGAAGGTGGATTTTAGAGAGAAAACAAATATGTGTTTTATGTGTACATTTGCCAGTTGCAGCAATAACAGACAACTCTGGCTCTTCTTGCCAGTTTCTATGCTTGTGGTTAAAGTCATATTTTCCCAGGAATCTGAGGGAACACTGCAAGTCTTAAGTAGCATGGAGGAATGCAGATGTTGGATAATGTGGATAGGAGAGCATCAAGGTGTGGGTAACCACTAGAGGGAGCTCCAATCATATACATGAAGCTGAAACTGTTTCACTCTGAAAGTGGCTGTTACTTCTTTTTGGTGCTATTTTTCTATCAAATGGAAATTTAGAAACAGAATGCAACATTGTGTGGCACCTGCTATGGGACAACTGTTCTGCAGAGGGTTTACTGCCAACCCTCAATAACCTCCTGGTCCTATTGCTTCTTCTTGCTGTTTTTATGTGTTCACTGCCCTTTGAACCATATAAGCAGTGAAAAGGGTGAGAAGATCGAACAGTGGCTTCCTCTTGCTTTCCCCCTTTTTTTGGGCAACTGTGTGGACTAGGTTGGATCCCAAGGAAGAGGGACAATCAAAAGGGTAATTAAGCCCTCATTGCCTCAAAGATAACCTAAAAGGAGAGCCAGTGTTGTGCAAGGGGTTAGAGCATTGGACTGGAAGCTTGGAGGTCCACGTTTAAGTCTCCACTGCATCATGAAACTCACTGGGTAACCTTGGGCTGAACATTTTATTTCTCAGCCTGACCTGCTTCTCAGAGTTGTTGTGAAAATAAAGTCAGGGTACTGAGAGGCACAAATTACACTTTTGAGTTTTTTTTAAAGGAAATGTAAGGTTTTTTTAAAATTTATTTTCATTTATTAAAATATTTATACTCCTGTATCTAGGGGTCTCAGGGTGATATACAAGAAAATCAATTTAAATAGTTTAAAACAGTAAGAATAGTGTGACAATTTGAAACATAACACTTGTTTCTGGAGGCATGGGGATTGCCTATCCATTGCCTATCCCTGAGCTAGAGAAAAAACAACTGAATTTGCGCATTCAAGCTATGGCTTTTAATTACTACTAGTGAGATGCAGGGAATAGTCCAGATGGAGCACAGCATTTTCCTAACAAGGATTATTTTTGTTTGTGCTTTAGTCATAGCAATAAACATGATAAGTTCTAAGGACATAAGAACTGTAGTGATATCATTGGGACTAAATGAAAACAAACAAATAAATGATAATTCTGTTAACAGTTTAAAAGTGGTGATAATACAACCGCAATTTTTAAAAAAGTTATTATCTTTCCAGTTTACAGTTACCAAAGCAGTAAAAATTTTATACGCAACCATGCTTGTACAGTTTTCAATTGAATGGAACTATTTTTGTCTGTTTGCAGACAATAATACAACTGCTTTTTTTGTGTATGACCTTTAAAGCTTCCTGTAAAGATAGTAACAGAATACCTGTAAGCATATAAATGCCCTTCTTAGAAAAAGTGCTTTTTTTGTGTCTACCATGGTGGGTCCCAGACTCTTTGGTAGAGTGGTTGGCGGGGTAAAAGATAGAAGAGGTTGAGAAGTTTAAACAAATTGCTAGGCAGAAAAGGCGCTCAGAGATTCTCTGTTTCTTAATTCTATGGCCTCATATTCCTATAAGGCACCTTTTTGCACCTGACAGACCTCAAGGTTCAGTAAATGCAAAACAAAAAAAATTGATAGTAGTTCTAGCAAACTTGAAATCCATCCTGATTGTCCCAATTATCTTCCCAAATGAAGAGTTTAGATCTGCTTCTACTGCAGCACGTTTTAACATGCTTCCAAACAACCCTTTTGGAAAGTGAATAAAACAAACCTTATGAGAAGTGTACCTGCTCATGTCTAAATGTAGCAATAGTCTCTTGACCATGTTTTATTGTACTGTCCATTTTATCTAGGTATCTGTTCCACATTAATAACTTCTATTTTACAAAAATTTCCAGGGAGACCAGAAAGATTTTACCTCTCTCTCCTTCTTGGCGATCCGGACATACAAATTACAGAGAAGGTGGCTAGATTTTGTACCTCTGTCATTAGTACTCCTAGACAAATATTACAGCGGCGTATATGTAATTTAGGAATTTAGATACTCTTGGTACATTTAACATGTATGTACTGTATCTTAAATCTTACTAATTTTTGTCTTTATATTTGGGGTTTTGATATAAATGTCAAAATGCAAATATAAAGACTAAGCAAGATTTTAGATATACTATGTATACTTAGTGTACTAAGTACTCAGTGTGCATTGTCTGAATTTTAGCTGTAACTGTAATTGTGTATTATTATTTTTATAATTATTTTCGTATGTATTTTTATTTGCCTATGACTGTAAATAAACCAAATGAAATGAAATGACATCCCTCAACCCCTCTGCTAAATAAAATTGCCTGCATAGAAATACAATCTATTAGAGATGCATCAACATTTTTGTCCTTTCCTTTAGCTTCAGAGATTTGCTCATTCATGGAGTGCAAGAACTGTGACTGCAGCCTCCGACAGTGTGAGTGGTTTCTGTTTGATCACGAGCTGGTTTTGCCAGAGTACGTCGTTGAGTTTGAGTACATCACATTGGTATGGGCTTCCTGTTTGCTAGCAGCATGTTCAGTGCTAAGGGCTCACATAGACGTTAGCTTTTTGGTAGCACTAATGATAACTTTTACTTGTAAGGTTGCAGTGATACCATCCTCAACCCTGCAGTGATAGAATGAGAACCACTTTAGGTGGGAGAGGGAGAAAAAGATGCTATGAAGTGTCCCAGCCTTCATGCTAAGGGAAATCATATTCACCTCCTTTAGCTAAAAAGGAATGGTGATAAGTTTGTAAGGCTGAGAATGAGCAATAACTTGTTCAGATGTCTGAAGATGATATGGTGGAGGCATCTTTTCTCAAGGTGTGGAACACTCATCCTGTTATCTAGTATGTGTACTTGTAGGATCTAAGATTCTGTTTTACTGCTGTAAAAACCTCACAAAACCTGTTTCCCCAGAATCAACAAAAGGAGGAAAAAATGAATGTGCCAAAGAATATAGTACTGCTTTCATAGTCTCTTCAGTTATGTTTCAGAAACTGTTGACTGTTTCCCTCTTGAAGACATTGTTGTTGTTTTTTCCTCCTTGTTTGATTTCTAAAATGCAAACTTAGGGCTGCAAACAAAATCTAAGTGAAACTACAGATGTGAGTAGCTTTGTAGTAAATGATTACTAGATGGTTACTGTGGTCTGTGAAAGACCTAGAAGACCAGCCCCAAAGGAGTATGTTGCTTCTTGGCTTTGTCTTCTAGGGCATTTCAAGCTACATGGTTACAGCAGGGAAATGAGACATAAAACGAAACTGAAATGTTCTTCATGGCCACTGTTGTATGGCTGAAACAGACTGTTAGATTAGATCAGCGTTGGCAGCTTGTGAAGGGGGCTTGGGCCATTTCCTCCATCCCATTGTGCTGGCCACGCCCCCCCTTCCTCTACCAGAGATTCATCCTAAAAGCAGTGAATTTTCATGGGGTTTTTTCCTGGAGTTTGGGAGGTTGTCAGGGGGAGTAGAAGAAAACTCAAGTCAAACCACCCTGTTTTTGTTTGCTTGAAGTTTTTTCCAGTTTGTTTTTACATAATAATTTCCCAAAATTGGCAAATTTCTTCATAAATGTGATGGAGAGAATGTAATCTGCCTCCCCACTTTTTCATTCTACAAAAATTTTACAGGACACACCAACTGCCACTCTCCACCCCAATTTATGAATTCACAATAAAAATGGTAGTCCAATAGTGCTTTTGTAGTGATGCATGCAGCTTGTAGTAAATGCTGTCCATATGGAGTTGGCGTCTTCATCCAACATATTCAAATACTGAATGTGTTGTAAGGTCCATTAATTGATGGGGGAGTGGGCATTTATCTTTCCAGATGTTGTGCTCAGAGTCTTTTACCTACTGAATGGCCACAGAAAGTCTGTTTCCACTGGCTAGTGTATTTCATTTCCAAGAGGCAGAAAGTCATATAAAAGCATGTGCAGATCTGCCAGTTTCAGTTATTGCTCTAATAAGAGTTCAGTGCAAATCTTAACTTGGAGACTGAAAAAAAATTGATGGGAGAGGAAGCAAACTTCTTAGGTTTTTTCCTCCCTGTTACAGACATAAGCATAAGTGAATTAAAAATGCAGTGTTGGGGCATATGTGTCTTGACCCTAAGCTAGCTGTGGTTCCCAGCCTTGATGCTGTTGTGATATTTCAGCTCCTGGAAACTCCAGCCAGCATGGACAGTTGTGGGGGATTCTGGGAGTTATAGTTAAACAACATGGACCTAGAGGTTGGAAACTATTGTCCTGCACTAATTCAGTTGTCGAGTTGAGTGTAGTTTTAACCCCACTAAATGTTGCATTTACCTATTTATTTTTTTTAAAAAAAGAAATCTCCCAGTTGTCTTAGCACACTGTTTGCCCAACCTTGGGTCTTTTGTGTAGGTCAAAGTGGAGACTCTGTTCTCTTCAGTCAGCAACATGATTGGGGAAGACGGAAGGAAATACTCAGCCGGTTTTGTGTTGTCTCGGGATCTGCAACATGATGAGGAAGTTTTAAACATGGAGCCTGCAATTAAGCCCAAGCCAAAAATTGTTTGCTTGGATGAGAAAACTGTGTTAGCTGTTGCAAAGGCCAACATTTACAGTCAGATAAGGGTGAGTAATTTCTCAAAGACTGGGATGACAATCAAAAGCAGTGCTGCATATAAAAAGTGTGACAAGGTTTTGGAGTCTCTTGAAAGTTTGGTGAAATAGATTTTTTTTAAAAAAAATAGTTATATATTTTTAGTCTTGTCCCAGTGCAGTGTCCTTCTCCTTGTTTAGGCAAGTCAGAGATTGAGAGATGAGAAGGGATGGAGATGAGATTGAAGAGAATCAGTTGGCTGTAGAACAGAGGATTTTGTTTCAAATTACAGAATTGGGGGCCAACAAGACTACTCTTGGCAAAAAAAACAAAAAACTGTACAGACTGTGTTGAAATACAGAGTTGCAACAATTATATAAAAAGAGTACAGGGGTCATTTGCACACTAAACTGTTACAGTGCTATTATTCCACTTTCAACATCTTCTGGATTCCTGGGATTTGCAGTTTAGAGAGGGGCCTTTAGAATTATCAGCCAGAGAGTTCTTTGGCCTCAGTAAACTACAAACCCCAGAATTCCATAGGATGTTGAAAGTGGATCATAGCAGTATAATAGTGTAGGGAAGAAACGTCCAGAGTCTGATGTGTTTTAAAATGATGTGGTGTACCCATGAGTAGTGGAGAGGCCCTCCCAGCCAGGGGTGACCTTACTGTTTAGTGTAGAGAGGGGCCTTTCAAATTCTCAGCCAGAGAGTTCTTGGGCCTCACCAGACTACAAACCCCAGAATTCCACAGGATGTTGCTAGGGCAGTTAAAGTGGAATATAGTGCAATAACAGTGCAATATGGTAAGGATTATAGACTTAACTAGATGCCAAAAAATGCTGAATGTTTGGGTGTGGGCTCTCCATAACGACAAAAATGTGTGCATCATGTAATTTATGAATGTGGACAGGGTGCTAATTTTAAGACAAAAACATGGCTAGATAAATCGAAGTAGTGAGTTCAGTTAATTATTTAGGTAGGATGCATACTTATTACTAGCTACTCCATGATGGTCAGCTCTGTATGACATGAATTTGACTATCCTTTCTTGTTTTTTTGAAAACCTGGGAAACCTTATTGTTGTAGGGAGGAGATCCATGGGAATGGGTGAGGAAGATTCATTACCATTATCCACACTCCCCTTTCACTTTCATAACTGTGTCTTCCAAGGTTGGAGAAAAAAATCAAGGGTTAAATATCTGTATCTTCTATGGGAGCAAGCACAGTCTAGTATTCTGAGCACTGGACCTACAGCCTTGGAGACCAGGGTGCAATTCACCATTTGGCCGTGGAAACCCACTAGGAGACCTTGGGCACACATTCTCGGCCCCAGAAAACCCCATGATAGGTTTGCCTTAGCGTTGGTGCAAATCCAAAATGACTTGAAAGCACAAAACAATAACATCCATCTCCTGTGGGAGGAAGTCAAAAGGGGAAGGATTTATTGTTTCCAGTCTCATGCTAGTTGTGTCCAGTGGGTCAATGACTCTTCAAATAATTCAACAATAATTTAATTCTGTAAGACATCAAACCCTCTTTTGGTTGAATCATAAACCACTTAACCAATGCTGTGAAAGCAGAAACTTGATAATGATCTTTCTTAAGAATAATTTGGGTCAGATACAATTAGTTCAAGTAAATCTGCCTTTGTGTCTCCTGCAAGTGATGTAAGACTTGGACACCCAATAATAATCTTGTTGTTATGCACCAGTTGGTCAGCTTCAAATGAATGAGAGAGCTGATATTAACAGCCCTACTCCTACCTCACAAACTCAGGGCTGTGGCTTCCTTGATTGCATCAACCTATGGATAATGTGCTTGTTACCTACTGCTTTTGACTTTACCAAGACTTATTGTCTT
This sequence comes from Ctenosaura bakeri, assembly GCA_948474755.1. Lineage (NCBI taxonomy): Eukaryota > Metazoa > Chordata > Lepidosauria > Squamata > Iguanidae > Ctenosaura > Ctenosaura bakeri. The sequence continues at coordinate 190,631 of CAOLHI010001782.1, forward strand.
GGCCAATAAGTTACAGTATGTCATCTCAAAGTACAATAGCCTCAGTTAAATCATTTTGGTGTCTTGGGCGATTCAGAAAGAAACATAAAAAGAATGAAGAACTACTTTTGAAAGAATATATTCCTCTGGGTTTATGTGTCAAGGATTTCTGAGGCTGTGTTCAAATGTTCTGATGAAGATGATCAGATCAAGAACTAAGGTTATAAAAGTAATGAAAGGAAAAAAAGGTCTGTCTACAGCGAGCAATTCTGCTGTCTTTTCTAAGGTGTTTATCATGTTGCTCAGCTTGAAAAGGACTTTTCTGCTACTCAGAAGGTTAGTGGGAAGACAACGCTACCTTTTATACCGTCAATGCAATGCACTGCAACGCCAGTTTAATAGCATCATGTTTTGTGTTTGTCTTTTTGGACTGTTGCTGAAGGTAGCTTTGGAAGTGGCCAATGATCTTTTGTGCATGCAGCCTTCCGTCCGTCCATCTATCCATCCATCCATCCATCTGCTTTGAAGACCAATGTTGGGCAAGAAGCAGGATACAAATGATAATAATGATCATCATCATCAAAAAAAATAGGAAGCCAAATTGTGCTGTAGCAATATTCTACCCCATTTCACATCTCATGAGTACTCTCATTAAGACTCCTACTTCCCCTGTCTATGCCACATATGCTCTTTTCCCCCTTTTCCCAACTTGTTCCACTGTCTAGCTTGAATGGGTTCCTGTTTATTTATATATATGTGTATACATGTGTGCATGTATGTGCATATGTGCCTTTAAGTGGCCTGTCAACTTAGGGCGACCCAGTGAATTTCATAGGATTTTCTTAGGCAAGGAATATTCCAGTGGTTTTCGTAGTTTGTTTCTCTGAAATATAGACTACAGCACCTGGTATTTGTTGGTAGTCTCCCATCCAAGTACTAACCAGGGCTGGCCTTGCTTAGATTCCAAGATCAGACAGGATCTCGTGCCTTTAGGTTATTTAGGCATACACATATCATCTGTGAGGAAAGGTTGGACATAACCTGAAGTCCAAATAAAATATATATGATGCACATTGAGGTTTGCACCTGGGAATGACAGTGAATGATGTAATCCCATGTAAGTCTTGCTGAGACATTGTAATATGTAACCAGGGAAGAAGGTTGCATCATACATGGGAACATGCAAGGTTGGCTAGAGTTGCATCAGAAATATATGTATATAAGGGGCTGTGTTCTAGCCAACTGTGCCCTCTCAATGTCTGATAGAGTGGCCGGAGGCTATTTTGGATGCATATCTTCACTTGCTGTGGAATGCTGAAACTCCGCTGGAGTACTGTATATATGTATGTATCGTAACTGAAGAGTGAAAGCCACCTGTTGGAAGATAATATTGTGCGGGAGTATTTTTGTGGCTTCAGAGCATTTGCTGCTAGTGTTTAAACTCTGCTGGGCATGCTTCTAAGCTGTGTAAACAGTCTCTGCTATATGGTGATTTTTGAAACACTTGACACTGGTAAGCTGTTTTTGCCAGGGCTCAGTGCTGGAGGGAAGTGCTGTTGTGGTTTTTGCGTAGCTCCCATCATCCACCATCCCTCCACATGATCGTCGTCATCATCGTCATCATCATCATCATCATCATCATCATCATCAGTTTATATAGCACCATCACTGTACATGGTGCCTCACAGGTTAAGGAACAGCAAAACAGTTCCCTGCCCTCAGGTTTACAATCTAACTAAGACATGACACAAAAGGAGAAGGGGATGGCAGTGTGAGAGGGGATCAAGTCTAGCTGATACTGCCTCTTCTTCTCTCTCTCTCTCTCTCTCTGAGGCCAGGGCAGTGGTAGTTGGTATGAAGGGTGGGCCCTTCCTCTCCTTCTGAACCTAGGCATGATGGAGCTGTGCGTGCCTCCTCTTCTGTCCTTCCGAGGCGAGGGCAGTTTGTGGCATTGCAGCATTGTCATCCCTCTCTAGTTTTTGGTTGGTTGGCTGTGTCACTTTGCCCTGGAATTCAGAGGGCTGTCCTGCTGCATTTGCACATTCAGGCTGTTTCCCTGTTTTTGCAACTATGGGCTCAGCAGTTGGGGAGGCTTTCTTGAGGAAGCAGCAGAGAGGGCATGGCAACTTGTCCTTTTGTGTTCCTTGAGAAGTTTGCAAGGCTGAAGGGCTCTTCTTAGGACAACTGTGCAGAGTACTGTCAGGCTTCTGGTTCCATTCCTTGCATGGATTGGAAATCATTCATTGCCCAAACATTGGTGGGCCAGACCACAGGACTGGAGAGAGTGGTGACACATTGAGGTGCTGAATTTGTGGGATGAGAACACATGACTGTGCAGGTGAGCTGTGGGAGGCTTTGAGAAGCAGTATTAGAGCTACTTCATCTGTGCAGATAGAAATGTGCCAGTAGGATTACTTTAAACCAGTTGAATGCTCAGACCACTACACCATGCTGGCTCTTACATCTCATTGTACCCTTAGCAAAATGGCACAGGATGTGACAGTTGCTGCACAGAGATCCTCTCCTTTATCAGTATAAGGTGAGATTGACCTGTGATTAATTAGGAACACTTTTTTAACTGATCAAAAGTTTTTAAATCTGTTAATCTGATATTTTAAACATTTCAACATTTTTTTTAAAAAAGTCCTTTCAGGAATGAACTTGGAAAACAGTTTCAGTCTTGATTTGAGTGGCACGTCTGCTGGGGCGTTCTTCCTCTCCCCCAGATTTTACTCTTGATTTGGTTTCTTATTTTTAAGTTCTCCTCCCTACCCCGGTAGTTTAATAGTTTTGCTCTTCTGAGTCTCTTGCAAATTGTGGGTTTCAGTGAATCATTTATGCCTTGTGCTGCTGGTCCTTGACTCTGACAAGATTATAATGAATTTTAATTCGGAGTATGTGTGAATTTTTAAAAAAGAGATTGTAGTATTGACTTTGACCCATGAATACTATGAATATGTAAGGCAAAAACTGCTTCTTTTTACATACAGGTTCTGAACCTGCATGGGAATAGGCTGAGCAAACTCCGAGACATCTCCAAGCTAACAGGACTTCGCAAGCTTATTGTCAGTTTTAATGAGTTCACTTGCTTAGATGATGTTTATCATTTGGTAAGAGAATTTTTTTCTGTGTGTTCTGCTTTTTAAGAGGAGTACATTCATGAAAAAATACATATAATGCTGTCTTTCCAACCCACGTTCTTAGGTGGTAAAAAGCGGGGGTGGCATTTCAGTGACTGGGCAGAAATGGAGCAAATAGCTGTATATATTTGCTTGGGCCCTAAGGTAATCAGGAGGGGCCCTTCTCTCAGCACCATCACCTTCACAAACACAATTGGTGGTGATGTGAGAGAGGGCCTTCTTGGGCCATTTCCGCACTACACTCTTACAGCGCGATTATTCCACTTTCAACATCCTATGGAATCCTGGCCGCCCCTCCCGAAACTGCAAACCCCAGGATTCCATGGGATGTTGAAAGTGGAATAATCGCGCTATAAGAGTGTAGTGCAGAAATTGCCTTAGTGACTTCCTCTAGACTCTGGGAATCTCATCTCCCAGGGAAATCAGAATGGTCACCTCCTTGTTGTCTAAAACCTTTTAATTCCACTAAGTTTTTAATACAGGAAGTTTTGAAAGAACGAGCTAGAGGGTACAGCATTGTTTTAAACAGTACTGTTTTTAATAGCTTTTTAATCACATTTTATTCTTTTAACTAGAGATTTGAAATGTTTTAATATCAAAACTAATTTAATTCTATTTTGATGTTCACTTTTTGAATGTTTTTTATCTGTATTGCTCTTTTAAACTGTAAGCTGCCTTGAGTCCCAGTTCTAGGAATAAGGTGGGAGACAAAAAATATAAATGTAAATATAAATATAATCATACAATGATAATAGCTGTAATGGTGCCTGCAAGCTGCCTTCTTTTCATCAGACCTTCCCAGAATTCCCATGAGAGTGGCCTTATCACCTTATCATCAGACTTGTAGTAATATTCCTGGCTATCTGTCTTTTCCTCAAAGGCTGCTCCAACCTGGAAGTAAGGTATTTTTGGAGCTACAGAATAGCTAGCAAGCACAGTCAGTGTCCATGATGGTTGTGTGATTTCAGGGATCTGTAGCCCCAAAAGTCATCCTCCCATCTTCAGCTCTGCTTAGGAGTGCCTCTGAGGAAAAGTGGGTGGCAGGAAATGTTGCTTTTTGACAGCATTATGAAACTAGAAATGGTAGAGTCCAAAAAAAAAAGAAAGAAAGAAAGAAGAAAAAGAAAAGAAAAAAAGGAATAAAATTGAGGTACTTCCTACACCTCTTTTACCCCTGATGTATCATTCTGAGCCAAAAATTCATTTTCAACTTTTTGGCTTGGCTTTAAAAACAATCCTTTTTGTCCAGTGTTCTGTGGAGGGCTGGTGAATGACGGGAGCTATGCAAACCCCCGATAGCACTTCCCTCCTGCCACTGAGTTCTAGCCAAAAAGCTGTACCAGAGTCAAGTGTATCAAAAACCAACATATACCAGAGTACGTTGACACAGCTTCAACAGCATGCACCATAGAGTTTAAACTAGTAGCAATGCTCTGAAGCCACAAAAACTCACCCACGCTATGTTATCTTCCAACTTGGAGGCATTTAATCTTCTGTTACGATAAGTACATATTTACAGGATTCGCAGATCCTCCAAACAGAAGCTCAGCATTCCTTCTGTACACAGCTGGCATAGCCTCTTCTGGGCATAGCCTCTGGCCAACATGATCAGGCAATCGAGAGGACAGTTGGCTAGAACCCAGCTCCTTATATACAACCCTTGTTGATGCAACATCTAGCCAACTTTGCATTTCCCATGTCTGATGCAACCCTCTGCTCCGGTTACATATCACAATGACTCAGCTAGCGTCACATGGGATTACCTCATGCACTGTCATCCCCAGGTGCAATCAACAATGTACATCATATGTATTTTATTGGCCCAAAGGTCATGTCCAGACTTTCCTCACATATTCTGCCATGTCGAAAGTGCTTTTGCCATCATTCTCACATTAGACACCACATTACAGCCAAACCTGGAATATTTTGATGCCAGCCACAACCATGTCATCACCCTCGAGGGCATTCGTGGCCTAAACAAACTGAAGCATTTGGACTTGAGCTGGAATGAGCTGAAAAAGCCAGGGGAAGAAATCAGTGTTTTGCGGAAACATACACCAGCTGTCCTCAGTTTGGATATCAGACACAACCCGTGGCATAAGGTATGCGTCCCTCTGAACATATGACTGAAAAAAGGCCTGAAAAAAGAACTTTGTGTTAACTTTCAAGTAAGCATTATTGTTGTTGTTGTTGTTGACACTACTGAGTCCATTCACTATTATTGCGATCACTTCTATTATTATACAGGTGGCCCTCCACATTTACTAGAGTTAGGGGGCACAAGACCCTTGCAAAAATGGAGAAACTGCACATGTCAAAATGTGTCTCTGTGTGTATCTGTGGAAAGGGGGCCAAGGCATGGTGAGGAAAACAGATAGCCAGGATCCAACCCAGGTCAGCAAAAGGACGGTGGCCTGTCTCAGGAGAGGCTTTGTGGTGCTGAGAAACTGAGATGCTTAGCTGGCCAGACAGCAGGCAGTGGAGGAGGAGGAGGAAGAAGACCAGAGGCGTGTTTGTAAATGGCTGCATGGCCTTGATCAGAGCTGCCAAGAAGGAACGTTGCCCCAGAAAAGAAATGCCTGAAGTGTGGGGGACAAAAGTTGAAGGAACTTGCAAATAAATCTGTGAAAGTCAAAGCCCTAAATGTGGAGGGCCAACTGTACTACATTTACTTGTCAGAAGTAGCTGCTGCACCACTCCTTGTATCACTGTCCCACTTCTGATTCTACAAGTGTTACTCTATTAGATGTCACACAGCTATTTAATTTAATTTCATTAATTAATTAATGACTTGCTTTTGTCTCATTACAGGACCCACAGTGGCTTACAACACAAGTTAAAACACTGAGCTAAACCCAATCAGTTTTTAGTTGGAAGTTAGTTAGAACGCTTAAAAAGCAGTTTTATAAAAACTTATCATATTAAAACCAAACACTGTCCTAAAGACATATTTTGAAAATTTTACAACATAATGAAGGATTACAATATCCCCACATTGATTTCCCACTGCCAGAGAAGAGGGATGGTGTTTTCTTGGAGAAGGAGCAGAGTGGTGTTAATCTCCTTCCTTCACCTGAGGCTAGAATTAGTTGGGTATTCTCTCTCTCTCTCTCTTTCACATACACGCATACACACACACACATCCATTTCCTTTCTTTGATAAATTAAAAGATCTTAGCTTGATAGTAGAAGCAACCAGCGAAGGTGCTAAATTGGCTTTGTTGGAAGCGAGTGTGCCAGAACCTGAATGTTTTTTAACCTGAAACTCCTAGAATCCCCAGCCAGCATGCTTCAGTACCGTAATGGCTAGGGGATTTTGGAATTTGCAGTCCAAAAAAGCAAGGTTTCAAAATTCTAGAGTCAGTTTTGCACTACCAAACATCTCATTCTGTTTTGCTTTGTCTTCTCCTCAAGCCAGCCTCTGTGCGGCTGAGCGTGATTGGCCAGCTGAAGGCTCTAACGCACCTCGATGGAATTCTGATTACTGAAGATGAGGCAGCATCTGCAACTCAGTTTATGGCAGACTCAAAAATCACTCAGGTTTGGTGGTCTGGGTTGTTTTGTTTCTGTGACAATAATTTTACATTGAGATACAATGGGACAATCTGAAATCTGTTTTCATGTCTGTTACTATTATTACTGCTGCTGCTACTACTACTACTATTTGGTTGTGATTATGGTGATGATGATGATGATGATGCAGAAGACTTTCCTCCTTTACCCACTGCTTATTGTGGTCTGATCAGTAGCTGTTATATGGCCTACCCTTCGTTGTCAGTGTTGTCTGAAAGAATTTATCTTTATCTCATCATTTATAATTCTGTCATTCCTCTAGGAACATCACTTACATCTTTAAACATCATCTATGAGAAAGATTAATTAAGCAAGTTACTGTTTTATGGCCAGTAAGGGAACACATGTCATTTTATGGCCAATCAGGGAACTTTTATAGAAAATCCATTATGCTCAAGAGTGTAGCTCATTTCAGACGATTAAGCACATACCTTACAGTTTATTTATTTGAATGTTTTTTTCAGCTGCCTTCTAGGGAATTCTCACACAAGGCAGCTTCCAAAATCACAATTTATCAAAAGCCATCAGTTAATTAGCAGCATAATTCAATTACAGACCATAATAGCAGTTTTGTCATTACACAATAGGAGTAACACTTTTTATTATGACCACTAAAGTGTTACCGAAGTAGTAATTCAAACTTTCAGGTCTCTAGAGCTTGGCATCAGGCATGATGGTACCAAAATAGGAGGTAAAGAGAAAACAAAGACTGGAATCGTGTTGGGGCATTACATCATTGTAAAAACTGTTGCATAAGCAGTTGTGCTTTCTCAGAGGTTGTGTAAGTCAGATCTCTGGTGTAGCTAATTTTTCAACAAGCAAATACACACACAACTCCTGTCCTCACTTTCTATTTTGTTGGTTGGGAACTACTTGATTATCCATTGCTCAGTGGGTGAACTCAAGACTTTAGTGCCTTTGGTGTCAGTTGCAAGGACTGCATGGGAGCTCCCCAGGACTGTGTGTGGCTACATGATTCCCACCTCTATCTAAAAAGAAATAGTGCAGGTAAAGAGGAACCTAAAGAGAACGTGGGAGAAATAAAAGCAGAAGTTGTACCAAGAGTGTGTTCTTTTAAGTGGAGGTTTGCTGGTGAAGATACTTCCTTCCATTTCAGTGATATTGTAGAAAGTTGAATTATTATTATTATTATTATTATTATTATTATTATTATTATTATAATAACTTTTAATAGTAATAGAAGATACCTTCACTGGAGTATTTGTAGCAGTCATGAACCACTTTTACGATCACCTAGTTTCCACAAAAAGGTATGCTAGAAACCATGCATGTGAATAAATATTCTTTGAAAACAGTTTTTAAAGCTTATTAAAAGCCAATTTTGAAAAACAGTTTGAGGAATGAAAGATTTTGACTGCCCGATGAGAAGCTCAACAACAACAAACAACCTGATCTCCTCCATGAAGAAGTTCCATGGTTGAAGCCAAACCTAGTCTCATAAATTCACCCTACCTAGTTTCCCAGGGTGGTGGGACACCCTCTGTTGAAAATTTGAACTTTGGGGACAGTTCCTACAGGGGGGACTAATCTTTCAAATATCCTGGCCTGATGGTATTTAGATCTTTGCAGGTCAAAACCAGCACCGTGAATTGAGCATATTCAAATCGCAGGAACAGCTTATGTTCCTCATAAATATATGAAATGAACCTGCTCAAATGAGGAAAAGAAATGGTTTCCTCCTTCCCCAAGCAGTGATCTACATGAAAAAAATTGGCTGTACATTGTAGAAATTGTGCCTTCAATTATAATTTGTTGCGGCCTTCAATCTGCTGTTTTAATTTCTCCAGGCGTCTCTAGTAAAGCATTCACGGACCGACCAAGAGAAGCTACGTGTACTTAGTGTCCTTCCTTATGCCAAAATCCTGAGCCAGATTAGCAAGAATAAAGTAGACATATTCCAGAACAACTGGCTTTCTCAGGTAAAGGGGAACTTTATCAAATGACATGTACTTATTACCAAATTAGAAAGCCTCATTTTCCAGTTTCAACTTGACAGTCTGCTAGTGAGGATTTCCATCTCTTGTGGAATTCTGCTACAGTTTCACCATTGGTAGTATTTTACACCCACACCTCCCCCAGGAATATCTGCTTGGCTGCTAAAGGTGGTGGGATGTTGGTCTAGACCCAAAAGCCCTTCACACAGTCACCCATTGCCACTGGCTCCTTCGCAGAAACATAAAATCATAGAGTTGGAAGAGGCAAGAAGGGACATCCAGTCCAACCTCCTGCCATTCAGGAATACACAATCAAAGAACTCCAGGCAGATGGCCATCTAGCCTCTGTTTAAAAACATTCAAAGAAGGAAATTCCACCACATTCCAAGGCAGTGTATTTCACTGCCAAACTGCTCTTACCATTAGGAAGTTCTTCCTAATGTTTAAGTAGAATCTCTTTTCCTGTAGTTTGAGTCCATGCCTTTGCTGGAAAAGAAGAGTCTTAACCTGCTGCCAAAAGGTCCACAAAGAAGAAGCCCTAGTTGCTGTAGGGAGGGGGTTCCAAAGTCTGGGAGCAGCCACTGAGAAGACCTTCTCCGACATTCCCACCAGCTGTGCCTGTGAAGTTGATGGGATAGAGAGAAGTGCCTCTCCTGCAGCTCTTGAAGTTCTGGCAGGCTCATATGGGAAGCACAATCCTTCAAATAGCCTGGGCCTAAGCTGTATATTCATCTAGTGCAGCTATATCCCACCCTTCCTCCAAGAAGCCTGGACATTTTAGGAACAATTTTTAGTGCTTTTAGATCCCTCCATTGTTTTTTTTTCTTTGCTGCTGGTTTTGTCTTACTTGTTTTATTGTCATTGATTTGTCATCAATTTGTCATCAATTTGAACATTACCTTGAGAGCTCTTGTTACCAGACAGCTTCAAAATGTAATAAGTAAAGAAAAGTGAAAAATTATGAAGGAGGGGACTTTAAAAACAATAAGCTTGTTAATATGAATTATAGTGGTATAATGAACATAGCAGTCATGAACCACTTTTCCGATCACCTAGTTTCCACAAAAAGGTATGACAGAAACCATCATGTGAACATGGTAGTATAAATTAAATGAAAAATGTGCAATGAAAATGGAAAGTGTTAAAAATATTACCAAAAACTTTTCTGTGGTTTTCTGCGGTGGTTCCATCAGCATCATTTGACTTCAGAATGGATACTCTGAGGTTATAAAGTCACTTTTCTTCCATCTGGTATGATCCATGGTCCCTTGAACAAAGAAATGGACAGCTATTTTCAAAGCAGTAAAGCTATTTCAATGCAATACACTTGGAAAATATTCCTAGCCATCATCACAAATGATGACCAGCCATGATTTCTCAGGCGTTCCATAAGATAAAAACTCATTGTACAATGCGATCAGGAGATCCTCAGGCATCCCATGCTGTCATGATCTGTGGTCTTGTGACCCATCATCCAGAATCATGTTAATCTGCCAAGAAGAAAAGGTTAAAAGCCCCTCTGTCAGTTTGATTTGTTTTTTGGTGCATAGCATTGCTAGAGGAAGACACGTTTGCACAGATGAGCATAGCGTTCTGATCGTCATACATTAAGGGAAAATTCATTTGCAGAAACTGCCAAGAGAAACAAATGTTTCAGCCAATGGTGTCAGCGTTATGCTGTGTGACATAAGTGCCAAAGGTGATTCCTATTGAGGTAGGACATATTTTTGTGAAAACAAAGCTTCACCATAGCAAGAGACAAAATGAAAAACCTTTGAGCAGTTCTTTGTGATTTAGAGAGAGGTTTCAGAGAGATGGATAAAGCTCCATCATACCTTCTCAGTTATGAATTCAGTGCTCTTTTGCAAGTCCTTTGTCTCTCTCATGTTCTCCCTCTGCAAAATGGGAATCCTGAGAAGAAAGGTTATTCTGTTCGTATTACAGAAATATTGAAAGCAGTAGACAGAACAGAAATCATTACAATGCTACATGTTACACTGAAAAAAATGGAAATGCAGTTTTAAACTATCAGTTGCAAATCAAAATGTAAAACAGATGCACAAACATTACTTTTCTCTCTTCACCTCCCTGTCACCAAATTGAAATGAGGACATGTTTGAAACTGTCATTTGGTGTAGAGAAGGTTATACAGTTTGTGTAACATGTGCCAACTCCTCTCTTAAGAATTTCAGTTGTTTATTCAGCATAACTAAAAAAAAAACATCCTTTGGGTATTTTTATAGAATTAGGGGAAATGAGGATGGTTTTGTGGAAGTGTGGTCATCTGGCTTGAAGGGCTCAGGACCACAGGTGTATCTAGGGTGAGGCAAGTGGGAGGTGTTCCCTGGGCGCCAATGCCAGGGGGGCGCAAAAAAGCCAACCCCCTTCCACCCAGGCCTGGCCCACCACCACTGCTGCTGTCCCTGCCAGGGTCATTCTTGGCTTAGTGCAATAGCGGCAGCAGTGGTGGCAGCCCTTCCACCTGGGCCTGGCCTGTCCCTACCCCTGCCCTACCCTCTGGGGTCATTCCCACTTGGTCCAGTGTGGCAGCATCAGCCCTTCCACTCGGGCCTGGCATGCTGCTACCGCTGCCCTCACAAGGGTCTTCCTCGGTCTGGGGTGATGGCGGCAGGAGAAGCAGCTCCTAGGGGTACAACATTTGTCCTAGGCACTGTTGAACCTAGATATGCCAATGCTTAGGACACCCATAAACCCCATATTTAAAAATAATCCCCATTCTTATTTGGATTAGTCCACATGGCCTAGGAGGACTAGAATGAGAAGGAAGGCTACTGTCCCGGCAACAGCACAATGGAGTCATTAAGCCATCAGAACTATCCATTTGCTTGCTATTTGTGGTTAATCAGAATAAAAGTAAAGGAGCACTGTTTGGATATATAAGTTTTGATATGACTTTAAGTGTCAGCTTTCCCAAAAGAGTAATGGGAATTCTTGCTTAGAGTGCTCTACTGCTACCACCAACTCCCCTTCCCAGAGTTACTGGGGAAGAGAGAATGGGTCTTAAACTACTTTAGATCTCTAATAGAAATTGATTTGCTCTGCATTTTAGATCACATTTTATGATAACAAATCCCAACAGCAGATGATAAAATTGCTGGACTGTTTTGCTGAACATTGTGTTGCAGTGGAACTGGGTGAACAGCCTAGTCTGATAGTACCAGTGGCTACACTGGAACAAAGGAAGTGGCTGTATAGCAGGTTGGACTCTTTGTCCATCTTGCCCAAATCGGGAATCATATGGGTCTCCAGATTTTTCCCTGCCTGCTTGTTTTTGATGTTATGTGTCTTCAATGTGACTCCAGTTTGTGGCAACACTGTAATCAGCTTTCCTTGGTAACATTTATTCAGGGGACACTGAAAAATCATTACACCACACTGACTTTCCTCCTTTACTATAACTGTGTTATAAATTTAATAACAAAACTACATTTTTCTCTCCTTTCAACCAGATTACTGTGTTAGACCTGGATGGACAACATCTCTGTAAAATCAGTGGTTTAGAAAAATTAGAGAATTTGCGGTGGGCTTCATTTAGCAACAATAATCTCACTAAAATAGATGGGCTGGATAGTTGCCATAATCTGGAGGAGCTCACACTAGATGGGAACTGCATCACAATCCTAGATGGTAATGTATTTGTGTGTTCATTCCACACATCTGAATTGGGTGGCAGTGGCCGTGGCTGTCATGGGATTCCTGGAATTGTTTGTAGATGACTGTAGTCATAGGAACTTCTAGATAGCTGCAGTTGTTGCAGGCCTGCTTTGTCCTTCCTTGGAAAAGGCTGTTATGCATATCTTTCTCCTGTCCAATATGATCAGTTGCAATATAGTTTATGTGGAGCTGCAGTTGAAAAGGGGGTCTTCCGAAACAGTGAGTGATATGGCATGGGGTGGCCACACTGCTTTTAGGGTCCCATATTTATACAGCCAATAATACTCTGTTGTGATTTAGTCCACACCAGTGCTTATCATGCAGTCTGAAGTGGGAATATGGAAGTTATCTTTTAAAATGTATCAGGACTGATATCATATTTGTGCCCATTAGTTACAATTGTTCCTTTCTTTCCTGGAAACTCACCAAGGACTAGCATCCAGTGCTCATAGATCAGCTCATAGATCAGGTACATGGACCACCACTTTGAGTAGCACTGGTCTACATTCCCCTCTGGATGCAATTCAAAGTCCTGCCTTTAAAACCTTATATTTAGAGCCAGCAAACTGCAGCCTTGGAGCTACATGTGGCTGTGTATTTGCCTTCAAGTTGCCTGTCAACTTATGGCCACCCTGTGAATTACACAGGGTTTTTAAAGGCAAGGAATATCCAGAGGTGGTTTTGCCAGGTCTTTCATGTTGCCTTGCCTTAATTTCAAAAGGCCCTTCCAAGCAGTCCATTACAAGAACAATTTGCCCTTTCCCCAGCAACCACTAGGTAAAGAAGGAGAAGAAAAAGTGGTGTGCTTGGGCAGGGGAGACAACAAAGAGTCCACAGAAAGAGATTGAGGGAAGGGTTGGGTTTAGCTTGCCAACTTTGGGCTCTGTCCCTGTCCACAATGGACTTCAGCCCTCCTCATTGACAACATGGACTCCCCAGCAGATTATCAATGAAGGAAGGCAGAAAAAAGAAAGAAAGACAGAAAGGAAAAAAGAAAAGTTCTCTGGGATTTAAGCCCAGGAACTCTTAAGAACCATCTTTTCTCATTTGAACTTGCCTGTATGTTGAAATCACCATCTGATCTTATTCCATATCCTACTACTATCACAGTTGTGGTCAATGATGTCTTGGTGTTATGTTCAGAGAAGTTTCCTCTTAAAAACAGGAATCTGGATTAATAGATATCAAGTTTAATTTCATAGTTTTGTTCTACCTTGCATATAGCCAGACATAGGCTCTTATACTTTCTTCTGGAATCTCCATGCCCTGCCTCTCTCAAGGCAGGGCTGAGAATCATGCAGCCCTCCAGATGTCACCAGCATTCCTCACTATCGACTGTACTGGCTAAAGCATATAGAACTTGCTGTTTACCAACATTTGGAAGCTGCATGATTTCCATCAGTCTTAAGGTATACTCCTCAGAGGTGGTTATGGGAATTCTGAAATTTGGCCTGGGGATCAAGAAACAGGTTAGTCACTGGGCACCCAGTGGAACCCAGATCATGGAACTTCATCCACCTAAAAACACATACTGTAGATACTTTACTGAGCCCTTGTGTTTTTGTTCGGTATTTTGGCCTTGGATGATTTCTACTATCTGGCTCTCAGTCATTGGTTTATATTGTTGATTTGTATTTTGCCAGTTCCTTATTTTTATGTTTTTACAATTTTTGTTGGATTTTTTTTTAAGGGGAGTAAGGTATTTCTAGATTGTAAGTCTCTTTGAAGACTTTTGGGTGGAACAGAATCCCATAAATAGAGAATAAATAAACCTTTGTATTGGTGCTTGAATTGACCTTCTGTGCCAGTCAGAAACCTGCCAGCACTATCATGTGTTTACCTTCTCTTGCCTAGCAGTTATGCTATTCTTTTGGAGCTCCCTACTCGCTTTTCAGAAGCCTCCTTACTTTCACTTTCCCCAGGCATTTCGAAACTCTCCAAACTCATGCGACTTAGTGCCAACAACAATCATCTCACCAGCCTGGACAGGAATGTTTTTGATAACCTGTCACATCTCCATTACCTCTCTCTCGAGAACAACCGGATCACATCACTGATAGGCTTGCAGAAAGCCTATGCGCTTATTGAACTCTACATAAGCAACAACTATGTATCCTCCAACCAAGAAATATATCAGCTGAAGGTAAGTGATGGCTAGGCTGTTAAGGATCCTCATCGTGCTACACTGTTATAGTGCTATATTCCATGTTAACTACCATGGCAACAACCTGTGGAATTCTGGGGTTTGTAGTTTGGTGAGGTGCAAGAACGCTCAGGCTGAGAATGCTAAACACCCCTCCCAAATCCAAGGATCTCATAGGATGTTGCCATGGCAGTTAAGGGGGAATATAGTGCTATAATAGTGCAGTTAAGGGGGAATATAGTGCTATAATAGTGCCCCTTAACTGGCAACATCCTATGAGGCAGGCTAAAAATAATAGTGCAGTGTGATAGCAGGCTAAAAGTATTCTGAGCAAGATGGTGGTGATGGTGATGATGATGATGATGATGATGATGATGATGATGATGATGATGTGAGTAGCATAATTTTTAGTAATGGTGAACCAGACCCATATACACACTCGTTTGTTGTTCATCATTATCATGCATCATCATCATCATCTGCATTCACAACAGTTGCCTAATTCTTGAACTGCAAGAGATTGTTCTAGCATTCCCCAACTAAACATTCCCCCTCGATAAGAGATTAGGTACATATTTTAGCCTTTCATTCCCTTGCTGTCTTGAATGTCCCCCTGCAAGGAAGAAGCAAATCATAGTTAGAGATCACCTCACCTAGGGAAATTAAAACATTCCTTCAAAGATTTAATTATCTCTCTACAAAAATCCCATTATCTTAAGATCTTTGTCTGTGTGCGGGGAGGGTTAATTGTCAAGTTAATTAAGATTGTTGGCAGCTGGCCTATTGTTTCCTAGGGGCTAAACAACCTGGTCATCCTGGACATGTATGGAAATCTGATTGTTTGGAAGCAGGAAAACTACCGCCTCTTTGTTATTTTCCATATCCCATCTCTGAAAGCCTTGGATGGCACTGCTGTGGTAAGTTAATTACTACATATTATTAAAATGGCAACAATGGAAACCCCATTTTTTCCTAAGACTCCACATCCCAAGCAGAGTATAGATACAGTGCCAGTTGAGCACCCCCAAAGCTTTAATTATAGCAGATCCCCTCTACACCACTTCTTGCATCTTTTGCACTTTTAGTCCTAGTAAATTCTTGTACTTTTTTTCCTTTGTGGATTGGTAGTCTTACCTGTGAAGAACATCTGTACAACCTGCAGACCTGCAATATTTTTTTGGGCTATAGTTCCAAATGCTACAATGCTGATGATACTTCCTGGGGGAATTCTGAGAGTTGTAGTCCAATAAAATAACTTTTTCCAAGCTTTGGGACTGTCGGCTATCAGATTGCATCATACTCAAGACACAAGTCTTTCCTGCTGTAAGACAAGGCAGGGCAGTTTATAACAGCTCAGTGACACCAATATTCTGTTTTATATGGGCCACACCAGAGGTGGTGTCAGGTACTGTCTATCTGGCTTTTCCAAGGAGATACTCGGACTTCTAGCAGCAGCATTTAATTTAGAAATTAGCAAACAGTTTAACAACTTCCAACTGTTGCTAAGACTGGTGTATGTTAGAAGGCAACAGGTTTTATCCTTTGATGTACAAGTTAAGGTGCAAGTTACATGATTGGTGAGAGTCATAAATGTCATTTCACCCCACCAGACTTCTTAGTTCCCAGACCTTTCTAATGTTTACGTAACTTCCATCCTGAGAATGTGATCTTCTCATCTTTCCCGGATGTTTCCAGGCCCTGACTATCACTCAATCATCTCCATAGGTGCCTTGAAGCCTTTGAACCTGTACCATACCAGTTACAACCTGCTGTCAGCTATTGGATATTGATATATTGTTATGAACAACAATTAGCAGGGAATATAGTGTAGTGCTAGTGGTCTCTGTCCCTTATCATCTACTGCCTAAACTAAGCATATTCTCCGTGTAAACATGACAGGAGCTGAGCCTCCCTGACAGAGAGCCAGCATTGTGTAGTGATTTAAACATTGGGCTAAGAGACCAGGGTTGGAATCCCCACTCAGCCATAGAAACCCACCAGGTGACCGTGGAGAAGTCACACTCTCTGATTCATCAGAATGCAAAGGCAAACCTCCCTCTGAACAAATCTTGGCAATAAAACACCATGATAGGTTCACCTTAGAGTCACCATAAGTTGGAAACAACTTGAAGGTGCACAACAACAACAAATTCTGTTTTATCTTGCAGTGTTATGACTCAGGGCCAAAACCCATATTACACAAAGTGTGTACTTACATTTTGTTTATGTGCATGTGTGTGCACACAAAATCACTGAGGATCTGTTTTTCTCCCTGAACACTTTTGCAAACATAACATGAATGGGACTACATGTTTAACAAAAAATGTTGTTTGATTCTCAGATGACCTTTAAAATGTCTTCCATATAGGACCCAGCTGAAGTTGAAAATGCTAAAGATTTATTTGGTGGCAAACTTAATGCTGATATGGTTGCAGAAAGGTTGGGACATTCAAACTTCAGCAAAATGCAAGAATTAAACTGGACAGCCTCCATGATCAGGTCAGTTGTTTTCTAATATTATTGCAGAAAGAATCTCATCTCCACCTAGCTCTTTTGTGCCAGCAAGATTTCTCAAACTACTGCAGCCTTTCTGACTACATATCCTGAAATCTCTAAAAAATTACCTCTGCAACAGAGTCTAATGTTTTCCAGGAAAACATTTACCATGGCACAAATGCTCACAGGATGTGATGAGATCACTTAAGTTATATATCCTGGAGTTGAAGTAAAAGTGATCTTTTTGGATGTAGGAGAACTGAGGTATAAATCTTTACTTATTTCATGCTTATTTGGAAAAATGAATAGTTTTAAAAGTTCTCTCCCTGCTGAGTGAGTTTTCAAGAATTTTATTATTGTTTTTGAATTATTGAGGGTGTTCTTTGTGCAAAATTTGGGTCTACAAGAAGTCTTTATATTTGTGAGAAAAAGCTTGGGTTTTGCACAGAAAACGTGGCTGGAATCCTGTTTGTGACATACAAGGGCATAAGGTCAAATTACAGGTTCCTATGTCCCTTTGTGGCCATTGTGGAAGAAAATGCTCGTGCAATGACCCTTCTGCCCATAGAAACCCTTGTCTTCCTGCCTCTTTCTTTACACAAAGAGAAAGCTGTATTGCAAAAAATAAGAAGATTCTCATGGCGGTTAACCATTTTCTCAACAAGATGTCATAATGTGTTGAGGGCCTTTTCATAATGTGTTTTCTCAATGAGGGTGAGAAAAATTGTAAGTGCTCTTTCCCTCCCTACTGTGGAGAGCCAAGGTAGATAACAGCAGGCTAGGTGGACAAATAGTCTGACCTGACAAAAGGTACCTTCCTGCTCTGTTCCTAAATGAAAGCACTGTGTTTGCTAAAAATAAAAAGGATGAATAAGATGCAGTTTTGTTTAAATACTTCCCTGGAGCCTGAAGGAAAAATGGTTTGTATGTGTCGCCCTTTTCATTACTATCTGCAGTACTGAGCTATTTTTTTTTTCTTCTAAATGATTTTCTTTTTTTAAAAATCCAACACAGGATGATAGATCTTGTTCCAGCAGAGCAGTTTAAAAACATCACTAGTGTGAATTTGCAGAACAACAACCTCACATCTTTCAGTGGTTTGGTCTTACTCCCGAATGTCAAGGTGAGTTGCTTGTTACTTCTGTTTCTTTCCTGTCATGCATATTTAAAACAGAGATTGGAAATATTACTTTTTTGGACTATATTTCTTAGAGCACTGTAGCTTGTATCTCAGAATGAACTACTCAGAAAATACTGTAGACTAAATAAATTTTGCTTTGATGATATATGCCTCCAAGTCATTTATGACTTAGGGTTATATCATGGATTTTTCTTGGCAAGATTTGTTGAGGGGCATGCCTTTGCTTTCCTCTGAGGCTGAGAGAATTTGACTGGCCCGAGGTCCTCTAATGGCTGAATGAGGATTTGAACCTTGGTTTCCAATGTCATAGGTAAACGCTCAAACCACTGCACCACACTGGCTCTAAAGGTTGTCTTTACAAAATAATAAATGAGCCCAATTGAGGATGTTGAAAGAATAGATTGTTGGGACATAAATGGACAGAAGTGGAAGTCAAAGTTAGCTGGGACTTCTAGATAATTTAGTGGAGTTGGCTAGTTTCCCTCAGAATGGCAAGAGGCCAAACTCTGAAAAAAGGACTGTCTCTAGGCAGCAAGGGCAGGGGAACATATTATTTCTTGTTTTACACAGGGGTTCTTGAAACAGAACCCCCACATATATGGTGGGCGTACTGCATGTAAAAAGAGTGACATTGACTTGATAACCTCTATGGACTTCATTTCACTGTTTTTTAAACACAGGTTCTTTGCCTAAACTACAACCACATTGAGTCAATCCTCCCTAGACAGAAACCTTCAAGCCACTTAACAAACAGGCAGCTGCTGTATCAGAAAGTGTCTTCCAGTGGCTATGGGCAGCAAGGAGCTTCCAAAAGCAACAGGTATATAGCCCAGGTGTGAGAAATCCTGAAGGCTGAAAAATCTGCTCTTTCTTAATAAGAAGTTTGGGGTCCCAGCATAATCTGAGGGTTTTGTTTGTGCCCTGTGCACAGGCACCAAATAACAACTGGGCTCCATCTCCTGGGGCAGTAGGCTAGAGTTTCCTTCACAGGAACCTGTGTTGTTTTTCATGGACTTCCTGGAAGGGCTAGAATGACAGCCAGTCAGAATTGGCTGGGAGAGAGCATGCTTTCCCCAGTGAACCTGGAAGTTCTTTGTCTGGTCTGCTTTCTTATCGTTGTGTGTCTTCAAGTTGTTTCTGACTTACAGTGACCCTAAGACAAACCTGTCATGGGATTTTCTTGGCAGGATTTGTTCAAAGGAGGTTTGCCATGGCCTTCCTGTGAGTCTGAGAGAGAGAGTGACTTGCTCAAGGTCACCCAGTGGGTTTTCTGTGGTTGAGTGGGGATTTGAAGCCTGTTCTCCAGAGTCATGCTCCAATGCTCAAATCTCTGCACCATGCTGGCTCCTTGTCTGGTCTGCTACAGATACTTAAATCCTTTCCTCCACCACACAGCCTGCATTCAGACTTTGGATTCCCCCTCACCATCCCTCTGTTTCCCCTTTTATTGCACGTAAGCTGTAGCTAAGAGTCATGGCCTAATAATTGTATATTCTTATTGCTTTAGTTTTTCACAACAAGAAAGCGCAATCAGATTTGTGGGGGTGGGCCTGCATGCCCATCATCTCTAGTTTAAGGGTCCCCTTAGTGGAGCTTGGGGTGAAGGACTCTAGGGACATATCCAACTTGAGGGCCATATGCCTCACCCCATGTGATAGGAGGAACCATACCGTGGCTTTTGTCTATATGGGATCCCACTTCTTTTGTCCCCTGAGAGACTGGGTTTCCATTGGTCAGCAGTCCTGTCATCTGATGATAACTGTGGTGTAATGTTTCTTTAAAGCAAATCCAGCTGCGTAGTATTTAATGGGCTGAGGCTCCTGTATGCGTTAGACCTTTGTTCATCATATTCTGCTGGAGTTTGTGAAAAAATAAATCTTGTTTCTGCTGCCTTTGGAGTCAGGTCAGCTTGTGAGTTTGTCTTGTATTAATTGCCTACAGCAGGCATTTCAGTTTGCGATCATGCTCTGTGCTCAGCTAAGCATCTTCAGTTGTAACAAAATAAAATTGTGGCCCTTTGTCATTCAGAAATATTGTATAATTCTGTTGCTTTATTGTTTGTGCTCTGCTCAGCCAGTCAGCACTAGGGTCACAAACCCAAGATCCACCCAATGGAGCCAGGCTAGATATAATTTAGCATATAGAGATTTTATGCAGATTTGTGTCATACGGACTGTAAATCTTTTAAGTGCCTGGAAGTGCCCCTGACCTAGATTGATAGTTGAAGTCATGGAGATAAGAAGAATTCAGACACAAATTCCTGGCAGAAATGTAAAAGGCAAAACAGGGTCTTAGTTTTTACCTCACCTTTTGTCCAGACATGCAACCTGTTGAGAGCATCTTAGTCTGTGCAGATCAAACCGATTTGCTCAGCCTTTTTCTTCCCGGCCGGGAGGTCCAGGTGTACTGTGAAGCTTTTGTGCTTTCATCCCCCACATCTGGCAAAGATGACATGTGGTTGTGTATGGCTGATATCTTTTGGAGAGCCCTAATCAGGCTTATCAGTTGGGATATTAAATCCTGGAACCCTTTAATTAATTAAAAACTGCTTAATTCCACTGTCTGATACGCAGAGTATCAGTATGACCTTTTCTTTTATTCTCTTAAGACAATTAAGTACTCCCTCTGAGCCTGCTTAATATATAATCTCAGGCTTCCTTCTGTGTATAACTATTTTCACAGGCAACCAATAAAAATGTCTGTGCACTTCATATAGAGTGGCATTGTAATTAAAGGTACAGGCAGATAATACTCCGAAGAGCTGTCCACAGTACAGACATTCCCTTCTTTTAATCATTTCTCATCAAACAAGTTTTGAAGCACCACACATAATAAATAAATAAATTAATTAAAACCTTCACTGGCCAGGGATAATAGGAGCTCTGGAAAAAGTACAGTCTGCCCTCCATATAAAAAATTCCAAAAAGCAAATCTTGGTTTTGTCACACACCAAGCACCACACTGATATGTAGACATACTCTGCTGTAGCCTCCTGCCATTTCACAGATCCTCAGGATCTCTCTGGTACTCATTTGAGTTGTTTTCCCTTTTATATAAGGGACACCATTTTGCTACATCATCGTATATAATGGGACTTGAGCATCCATGGGTTTTAGTATCCATGGAGGGGCCTGGAACCAGATCCAAGCACATGTATGTATAACAGCCTTCTTCACCCTGCTGCCCTCCAGACACATTTAGAATACAGCTCCCATCATCCCCATCCAGCACGCTCATTGAGCTGGTCTAGATCATGGCAATGATGGAGTTATATCACCTACGTATAGACATAATGGTTAGTGTTGGACTGGGACCTCAGAGATCTGGGTCCCAATCCCCACTCTGAACTTTACTTGGTGACCTCAAGCCAACCACTTGTTCTCAGCCTGACCTACCTCACAGGGCTATTATGAGAATGAAACGAGGAGGACAGTCAAGTATGCCATGTCAAGTTCTTTGGAAGAAAGGTGATATATAAATAGAAATAAATGCTTGCTTTAAAATTATTGCTGTGTGAATTATCCTTGTGTTGACTGAGTTCAGTCAGCCCGATTTACCTACTCAGACTGATTGCCACTCTCTGGGGTCTTTGAGATTTGAAGTAGGGAAAGTTCCTGCTTTATTTCCCATCTCAATTTCATAGGGTCAGCAGCTGGGAGATCTACAACTGAGCTTGAATGTGGCAGTCGTGGTGGGCAAAGTATACTCCTTGCTACTGTGCAGGGCTAGGGAAGATTTGCCAGGGGAGCCTGGGCAATGTTGGCATTTAGGAACATAAGAGGCGGCTTTCTACTGAGCCAACCCATTGGTCCATCAAACCAGTCTTGGCAGTGGTGATTGGCAACAGATTTCCAGGGTCTGGGGGAGTTTTTTCAAGCCTACCTGCTAGTTCTGGGGACTGAACCCGGGTCCTTCTGCAAGAAGAGCCTGTGTTCTACCAACAAGTTATGGGAAAACTGTGAAAGATTTGGCTGGGCCTTGCATTTGCACATGCAAAGTGGCAGAATGATTGCAGTTTGATGTCTTCCTTTGGCTTGCCCTGGCAGCTTATGACTGTTGCAAGGGGTCATCATGAAACTTTTACTTTAAAAAACCAACAAATGGCAGCTTCCAGCTATTCTCCTTTCCTTCCATCAGGCATTCTGTTGGGAAAAGAGTGGATTTCTGTGTTTATGCTTGAGGGCCCATGATGTAGATCCAGTAAAAGCTCTATCTTCAAAAAGCATTGTACAGTGTTCCCACTGCTACCGTGAATTTTTTAAAAATTCCAAAGCTCTGAAAAAGCTTGTTGGAATTGCTTTCTACTCTTTTTAAACTTGATCATCTGTTGCTAAGCCTTGCCCACTGACATAGCATTTTTGCTTTGATTTCAGGGATGCAGGGTTGAGTGAAAATTTGCCTCCGATAATGGAAAGTCTAGAAGTTCTCCATTTGGGCTACAATGGTATTACCAGTTTGGCTTTGCTGCAGATCAGCAGGCTAAAAAACCTAAAGTTTCTGTTTTTACAAGGTAAGTCAGAACAGCAGCTTCATCGCACAATACCACTTTGTATATCTGATGGAAGTATACTGTGTCCACAAAAGCTTGTTCTGTGTTTTTTTTTTTAAAGTGCTAGTAAATACCTTAAAGGCACCTGATCCCATCTAATTTTGTAAGCTAAGTGGGATCAGCTCTAGTTAGTACTTGGATGGGAAACTGCCAGCAAATACCAGGCAGTGTAGGTTTTATTTCAGAGGAAGGAACTGGCAAAACTATCGCTATATATTCCTTGTTTAAGAAAACCTTATGAAATTCATGAGGTCTTAAAAAGTGCCACACAATTTTTTTTCACAGTAGTTTCAGGTAAAAAGCAGCCCATGCCCTTCAGCAAACATTTGAGCAAAAGAGAAAAACTGAGAAACTATGGTGCAGCTGAACACCATAGATCTAATTGTTTTATGTGTTGGAACACCTGTTACCACTTAGAATGATTTTGCCTTTTCTCATAATTGAAATGTTTTGATTTCAAGTTCTTTTCATCATGCATATAAAGAAATGTATGGATTTAGTTAAATTCTGATTTCAGTTGAACTTGGAAGGAAATTCTTAGCTATGTGCATTGAGTGCATTGACCATATTCAGCATTTCCAGCATGGGTAGGACTTTGTTATACATGCCTGCCATAGGTGCATTAGAGCTGAGGAATCTAAACAAACAGAGAGAGAGAATGAGAGAGAGAGAGAGCAATGCACAAGTGTTCAGAGTCAAACTTCTAAGTATTCAAAGCCCTGGATATATGATGATGCCAGTTTCTGTGTTTCCTTTGTTTGACTTCTGCTACTCTGCCTTTCTTTCCATGCCACATGCGAAGAACTTTGCAAATCTTGGTAATTCTTTTTCAATAAAATCTCCTCTATTTCTACACAGCACTAAGATTATTTTGTGAGTTGTGTAAACAATGCAGCCCAGACTGACCTCCCCAGTGTCCAAATCTAGCTGTCTGCCAACAAGATGATGATGATGATGATGATGATGATGATGATGATGATGATGATAATAATAATAATAATAATAATAATAATAATAATGACGACGACGACACATAGGAAGGTTTCCATGTAGTGGCCAATGGAGCTGAAGTTCTTCTTCGTGGTCTCTGTGCCTTCATACACTAGGAGCTTTAGCGCCTGCGCGGTAGCGTTCGGAAACTTCTAGAGCTTGTTCGCTTAGCGGGAACCCCTCCCCCACGCCGGTACTGCGCATGCTCCTCCCGCCGAGCAACGGTCTCTCCTCAGTTCTTTCTCGTCCGCCGCCGCGTACGGAAGGTTCTTTAGTTTGTTCCTCTCACGTCGTGCTTGGCTTGCTGTTTTTTCACGGTTTTACGGACTTTCGGACTGTCTTTGACCTCTCTTTCGGACTCCCCCTTCGGTTTTCGTCTTTTGGATTTCGGAGTTTGGCGTTTCTTCGTCTTATGTCCGCGCTCTTTAAGAAGTGCGTGTCCTGCGGCCGCAAGGTTGCCCTCAACGACGGCCATAAGGAGTGTCTCTTCTGTTTGGGCGAGTCCCACAACTCCGGAGCGGCGTTCGACCTCCTTCAGGTCCCGGTCCCGCTCTTCCGAGCGTCCGGTGGCCTCGCCGCCTCCGAGGGAGACAAGAGAGGAACAACCTCGCTCGTCTGCCTCCAGATACACCTCGGCGTCCTACGTGGCCAGGTACGCGAGGGAATCTGAATGGAGAGAGCGCCCGGCCTCCTATCGGTCGCATTCGCCATCGTACCGGGATCGGTACCATCGTGGCCCGAGTCGCTGGGAGACCTTCCGGAGGTCCCGGTCACCTCGTCGACAGCGCGAATCGCGCTCGCCTAGAGGGGACGAGGCTCGGTACCGTCGACGCCGAAGCCGATCTCCGTCGGACCGCCGCTCCTTCAGCCGCTCTCCCTCCCCTCGATATCATAGGGCGAGGGAGCCTTCACCACGGTATCGGGCGATATCGCCACCTCCTAGGGTCACGGCAACGGCGACGCGCCCTACAGAGTCGGTGGTGACTGAGCGGGCTACGACGACGTCAGCCTGCCAGACTACCCCGGTCACCACCAAGAGGGTGAAGTCAGTGGTCAGCCATCCCAAGCGGGACGCTGCTGCTACCACCGCCCCGGCTGCGGAGAAGCCTAGGAAGGCAACACCTGCGGCGACTACGAAGGAGCCGGAAAGCGAGCGGCGAGAGGACTCACCGAGCTCGGAGTCGTACGACTCGAGTGTGGAGTCTGAGGTGTCTGAGGCGGCCTCCCAGGAGTCTCCTCCGTTGGGATTCGGGGACCCGATCCCAGATTCTGCTCCAGAGGACGTCCACCAGTTCTCTGCGATGCTGCTCCGCATGGCCACTACCCTCGGCCTTAAGATCGCCGATGCGGAGCCGGAGGATGACGATCCAGCCTTCTCCGTTTTCGAGGAGAAGCGACCTTCCACGGCCCCGCTGCCTCTCCTGCCCTGGGTATCCAGACTGGTGAAGGCCGCCTGGGATAGACCGGCCTCGGCTCAGCCGATACCGCAGCGGTTAGAACACCTCTACAGGGTGCAGAAGGATAACGCCGGTTATCTATTTAATCACCCTGCACCGAACTCTGTGGTCGTCGAGTCCGCGCAGACGAAGGGCTCCGGCAGGCAACACACCACCCCGCCGGACAAAGAGGGCAGGAAGTTGGACGCCTACGCAAGGAGGTTCTATTCGGCTGCCTCCTTGCAGATCAGGCTGTCCAACACTCAGGCTTGCCTCGCGGCATACCTGAAGAAAGTGCTCGATCGCCTGCAACCAGCGATGGAAGCGGTACCGGAGGACATCCGCCAAGCCTCCTCCGTGATCTTCAATGAGGCTATCTCCATCGCTCGGCACCAGATGGCCTCCTCCCGGCACGCAGTGGAGATCGCCTCCCGGGTCATGGCGGGATCCGTCGGCCTTCGCCGCCATGCTTGGCTTCGACTGGCCGACATCCAGGAGGACACCAGAAGGAGGATTGAAGATCTCCCCTTCGACGGTGAAGGCCTATTCAATTCGTCCACAGACGAAGCTTTGGACAATCTCGTCAAGGCGAGACTGACCGCAAAAAAGATCGGGCTGCAGCCGGCCACGCAGACCCGCAGGGCCTCCACCTTCCGACCATCCTGGCGACGATCTTCCACCTCGTCGTTCCAGCGTTCGGCCCAGTCTGGACAGTCGAGACCGTCCTCCGGCTCATCGGCCAGACGCACGATTAGGCGGCGCCCGCCTTCGTCGAAGAAGTCCTCCTCCGAGACAAAGTCTCGGTTTTGACGTGCCTGGCAGGACCCACCAATACCCACTCTTCAGCCTACCATCAGCGCTCGGAGACCGACCGACTCTCGCTCGACACCTAGCGGAGTGGCAGTATGTCACTACGGACTCTTGGGTGCTTTCCATCGTCCGTCTTGGCTACGCCATCGAGTTTCTCGATATTCCTCCTCGCGGCGTATATTACTCCACGCTGTCGAGTCCGGCCCTCCTGGAAGAGATCCAATCCCTCCTCCAGAAAGGGGCGATCGAGCGGCTCCCGCAAGAGGCCAAGACCACCGGCTTCTTCTCCAGGTACTTCACGGTACCGAAAGCCGACGGTACCCTCCGGCCGATCCTAGACCTCAGAGGGGTGAACTACTACATCCGCCCCAAAAGGTTCAAGATGGTCACGATACCGTCGATCCTACCCTTCCTACATCGAGGGGACTGGTTCGCCTCCATCGATCTCCGAGACGCATACTTCCATATCGCCATTCGCCCGCAGCACAGACGGTACCTCCGCTTCGCAGTCGACGACACCTGTTACCAGTACAAGGTGCTGCCGTTCGGACTCTCGACTGCCCCAAGGGTCTTCACCAAGTGCATGGCCCCGGTGGTATCCTACCTGCGGACGAAGGGCGCTTCCGTCTTCCCCTACCTCAACGATTGGCTGTTGGTGGCGTCCTGCAAACAGAGACTTTACCACGACGTCCACATGACGTTGTCACTCCTGACCCGCCTTGGTCTACGAGTGAATCCGAAGAAGTCCCACCTCGAGCCGGCGAGGATCTTGGACTTCATCGGGGCGACGCTCGACTCGACCTCCGCCAGGGCGTACCTACCAGAGTCTCGAGCACAAACCTTGATCCGGGCCGCCGCTCACGCTCGTACGGCCCCGACGTTATCTGCGAGAAGCGTCCAGCAGCTCTTGGGCTACATGGCTGCGACGACCGCTGTGACATATCTCGCCAGGCTGAGAGCAAGACCTCTTCAACACTGGTTCGTCCGCATATTCGACCCCCTGCGAGACGAACAGACACTCCGACTGCAGCTGCCGGGAGACGTCCGCTCATCCCTCCGATGGTGGCAGTCGCGACGCAATCTCATGTCGGGGATGCCTTTCCAACAGCCGACACCGAAGGTGACGGTAACGACCGACGCCTCCCTGTATGGATGGGGTGCCCACTGCGGCGATCTCAGAGTCCGCGACAGATGGACCGACGACGAGACCGCTCTCCATATCAACGCGCTGGAGCTGCTCGCCGTCTGGAAAGCCCTACGGGCGTTCCGCCATGCCGTGGCGGGGCGCACGGTCCTGATTCTGACGGACAACACCACCGCCGTCTGCTACATCAACAGACAAGGTGGGACTCATTCCACGACCCTGCTCGACATCGCGCTCGGCCTGTGGGAATGGTGCATTCGCCTGCACACGCATCCCGTGGCGGTTCACCTGGCCGGGCAGGAGAACACCACGGCAGACGCCCTCAGCAGGGACACCTCATCCCATCACGAATGGTCTCTCTCCGGAGAGGCGTTCAGACTGATTCGGGACCGCTGGGGCGAACCATCGATCGACCTCTTCGCGACCAGGGAAAACGCGAAGTGTCGCCGATTCTGTTCCAGAGCGGGCCACGATCGTGCCTCCATCGGGGACGCTTTCCAGTTTCCGTGGACTGGGGAACTCCTCTACGCGTTCCCGCCGTTCCCGCTGCTCGGCCGGACGATATCGAAGATCCTCGCCGACCGAGCCGACGCGATCCTGGTAGCCCCGTACTGGCCGAGGCAACATTGGTTCGCACCCCTGCTACAAGCCGCGCGAGACGACCTGCTCCGGTTGCCACCGACACCGGACCTGCTCTCCCACTCCGGCGGCCGAGTCCTCCATCCGGACCTGCCACGCCTGGCCCTCCATGCCTGGAGGATATCGCACTAGACGATCCCGTGCTCGGTACCGTCCTCGTCGCGGCCAGGAAGGAATCCACCCGTCGCAACTATCAATACAAGTGGCAACGCTTCCTGACCTTCGCTAACGAGAGGAGTGAGCCGGTATCGCCCGCGGGGCTCTCGACCGTCCTGCACTTCCTCCTGCACCTCCGGCAACAGGGCCTGGCGTTTCCATCCCTGAAGGTGTATCTCTCCGCGATCGTGGCATACCAACCGCCACGATCTGCTGCCTCGGCCTTCTTCAGGAACGATACCGTTAAGCGGTTCCTGAAAGGACTTCATCATCTCTACCCGCCGGTATCGCCGCCGCTACCGCCGTGGTCCCTCTCGCTGGTGCTCTCGCAGCTGACGAAGCCGCCCTTCGAGCCGATGGCGACCTCGGATGACAGGCTCCTGACAATGAAAACTGCCTTCCTGGTAGCGGTGACCTCAGCGAGGCGAGCGGGTGAGATCACAGCTCTTCGTTCCGATGAGCCCTTCACGGTCTTCCACAGGGACAAGGTGGTCCTGAGACCTGACATCTCGTTCCTGCCAAAGGTGGTGTCCAGTTTCCATCTCAACCAGGACATCATCCTGCCTGCCTTCTTCCCGAACCCGACGACAACGTTGGAGCGGTCCCTCCACTCCCTGGACGTGCGTCGGGCATTGGCTTTCTACAAGGACAGGACTGCTTCCTTCCGACAGACGCCGCATCTCTTTGTTTGCTATGGGCGACGTCGGAGGGGCCTAAAAGTGTCCACCCAGCGCTTCTCCAAGTGGGTGGTGAGGACTATTGAACTGGCGTATGAGCTCGCGAGGAAGCCTCCGCCAGTCCTGCTTCGAGCCCACTCCACCAGAGCTGTGGCTACTTCTGCGGCCCTCCTGCGAGGAGTTGACCTGCATGAACTCTGCCGTGTGGCGACCTGGTCCCAACCGTCGACCTTCGTGCGCCACTACAGGCTCGACTGCCGGTCGCGCAGAGATGCCCGGTTTGGACGTGAGGTGTTGGCTTCCGTGCTGTAGGACCTGACCCGCCGTCCGACCGGTAAGCTACACAGTCTCCTAGTGTATGAAGGCACAGAGACCACGAAGAAGAAGAACAGGTTGCTTACCTGTAACTGTGGTTCTTCGAGTGGTCATCTGTGCCATCATACACACCCGCCCTTCCTCCCCTCTTTCTCAGGTCCCTGTAGGTTCTACGGTGGACGACAGAACTGAGGAGAGACCGTTGCTCGGCGGGAGGAGCATGCGCAGTACCGGCGTGGGGGAGGGGTTCCCGCCAAGCGAACAAGCTCTAGAAGTTTCCGAACGCTACCGCGCAGGCGCTAAAGCTCCTAGTGTATGATGGCACAGATGACCACTCGAAGAACCACAGTTACAGGTAAGCAACCTGTTCATGTCGAGTCTTCAGAAAACCAGATCTTTATCAGCATGGTCTTTGCAGGATCAAGAAGGTAAAAAGCTATGCTTGCTGCAAAGGCACAGTTGTATGTGTTTTGCCTGGAGAAGAGAAGGTTAAGAGGTGACATGAGAGCCATGTTTAAATATTTTAAAGGATGCCATATGGAGGATGGAGCAAGCTTGTTTTCTCCTGCTGCAGACACTAGGACACAGAGCAGTGGCTTCAAACCACAGGAAAAGAGATTCCAACTATACACTAGGAAGAACTTCCTGACAGTAAGAGGAGTTCAAAAGTAGATTACACTGCCCCGGAGGCTTCTAAACAGAGGCTGAATGGTCATCTGTGGGAGTGCTTTGAGTGTGTCTTCCCACATGGCAGAATGGGACTGGACTGGGTGGCCCTTGCAATCTCTTCCATCTCTATGATTCTGTGACTGTATGTGTTTGTTTTCATTCTGTGTAACTTGCTAGTGGTATTTCATCAAGCTTGTCTGTGCCCAAATTTAATCTTGATTTTAACAGGCAATGAGATCAGCCAGATTGAAGCCCTTGATGGTCTGCAGCTTTTGCAGGAGCTGGTGCTAGATCATAATAAAGTGAAAACAATCCATGAGAATTCCTTTGCCAAACTGAGCTCTCTAATGGCTCTTCACCTGGAGGAGAACCGGCTGCGGGAACTGAACAATTTGCATCCTTTGGGGAAACTGCAGAAGCTTTTTCTTGGTCTGAATAGAATTCAGGTACAGCAGATCTGATTTGATCTTGTAGAAACAGAAAGTTCTGGTGCTGAATTATTAATTCTTCTTGTTGCTGTTGTCCTTGTGTTGCTCACTTTTTGGTTAAGAAGCAATTCAGCCATCAAACCATAAGCTGAAAATTAGCAGCCAAGAGATTTTGTTTGACTACTCAGATGACAAAATTATAGAGCTGGAATGGACTCCAACAACGGTGGGAAATCTAATGGCCCTGCAGGTAACTGTTGGATTGCAACTCCAATCATCCCTCACTATTAATTATGCTGTCTAAGTCTGATGGAAGTTGTAATCTAAAAACATCTGGAGAGCCACAGGATTCCAACCCTGAGACTAGAATGGGGTAGGCAACTGTTGGAGAGTATGGGGCCATATTAGCTCCCCATGGGAGACCTTGGAGGGCTGCACCTCCCTGACAAGATTTAAAAAACAACTTTTTTTTTGCCCTTACATGCCTCCCAAACACCTTCTGGGGCCATAGTGGAATTTTCACAATATTTCTGATCTTTACACACTACTTTGGACCCACAAGAGGCCTTTTTTGCAACAGGAAATGACCTGGGATCACTTCCTGTTCGTGTCCTGTTGCTAAGAAGGTCTGTCTTGGCCTAAAATGACCAAGGGGCATCAAAATGTGGCAAAAATGTCCCCATGCCCTTTGAAGCTGTTTGTGGACAATAAACTTTTCTTTGTGGTTTTTTTTTAAAATACCTGGCTGACTTGGGACCAGAGAAATACCTTGGAGCCTGTAATGTGGACTTTGACCACCTTGTTACTAAACCTAGGATTAGGACCACAGGGTGGTTGTGATGTGAGGCCAGTTTCCACATACTACATACCACTTCTGGTCCCCATCACAGTTTGCCTGGGATCCTAATCCTAGCTGGAAGTGGCAACTGAATTTCCTGCACTGTTTTTAAACTGGCAAGACATCTCTCTGTTTGAAAGTAGAAGACCTGCACTGACCTCTGAAATTGTTTCTCTTTTCATGCTTCTTACTATACTAAGCAGCTTTACCGACACACTCCTGGTCTCTTCCAATGAATAAACAGATGGATAGATGGTTGGTTGGTTGGTTGGCTGGCATATGGAAACTTATATAATGTATCTCGGTACATGCCTTAGCAGAAAACTTCTAGGAGGCTCTTGAATGTAACTTGCTTTTTAATCTTGGCACAGGAATTGTCAGAACTTGAAAAACTCGATTGTCTTCCTTGCATTAAAGAGCTCTCAATATATGGAAATCCCGTGAGTAAACTTTTTTGCAGGATTACATTTTTAAAACCTAATTCACTGTAATTATTCATAATCTCTCCATTTAGTCTGTGCTCTGCAGTGTGCTACATTAAGACTGAAGCTCTTGCAAAGGTGGTTTGTGATGTCTTGACATGCTGCTGTGGAGGGCTGTGAATGCACTGTTCATTGTGATGTTGAGCACAACTTGAGCACGTGTGTGTTGGGGATGACAATTTGAAAATTTCCCATTCCTGAGAGCTGTCCAGAAAAAAACCAATAATTTTTCTTCCTGCAGGGTGGAGACACTCAAGAACTTTTTTTTTCCACACTGATGCAAACCTGTGTAACTTTCTGAAGAAAGCTACAGAGCTTCCTTAATAAGCAGCATAGTTTTATGGAAAGCTATGTAGCTTTCCCACAAAAGCTAAAGAGCTTTCCAAAAAGAGAGAAGAAGAAAAGGACAGAACAGAATGTTGCACAAGTTTAAAATTGCACAGCTTTAAATGTTACACAACTTTAAATGGTGTGCAGCTTTAAAAGCTTTGTTGTCCTAAAAGACTGTGGGGAAA
This sequence comes from Ctenosaura bakeri, assembly GCA_948474755.1. NCBI lineage: Eukaryota > Metazoa > Chordata > Lepidosauria > Squamata > Iguanidae > Ctenosaura > Ctenosaura bakeri. The sequence continues at coordinate 222,381 of CAOLHI010001782.1, forward strand.
GCACAAAACAGAACAAGGTGCAATTTCAAATGTTGCACAGTGTTAAAACAGGAATGGGAATTGTTGCCTTCAAGTTGTTTCAGACATACGGCAACCCTAAGGCAACCCTATCATGGGGTTTTCTGGGGCTGGGAGAGTGTGTAATGTGCACAAGGTCACCCAGTGGGTCTCCATGGCTGAGGGGGGAACTGAACTCTGGTCTCGGGGGTCATATTCCAATACTCAAACCACTATACCAGGATGGCCCTTGAAACAGAAACTACTACTACAGTCAGCCATCCACATTTGTGGGTTTGACTTTCATGGATTTGATTATTTGTGAGTTTCTCTAACCCCTGCACATACCTCCCCCACCTCAAGAGCTTCTTTTCTGGAGGAACTTTCCCCCTTGGCAGCTCCCATCAGGCCATGCAGCCCTTTAAAAACCTACTTCCAATCCTCCTCCACTAGTAGCTGCCTAGCCAGCTAAAGCTGGATGGCTCACAGCCTCAGCACCACAAACCTTCTCCCAAGCCCCCCAAACACCCAAGGAAGCTGATGGGCGAGAGAGGCAGTATAGAGATACCATGCCCGCCACTCTCTTCTCTCTCCCTGCCCCAACCTGGGCCATTTCTGCACTAGACTGTTAATAGCGCTATTATGTTACTAGCCCCTCCCTAAACTGCAAACCCCAGGATTCCATAGGATGTTGAAAGTGGAATCATAGCGCTATTAACAGTCTAGTGCGGAAATGGCCCTGGTTTGGACTCTGGGTACCTCTTCTCCCCACTGTGCCTCAGCCCACTTTCCACAGACACACTGACACACACATTTTGGTATTTGCGATTTTTTCACTTTTGCAAGGTTCCCGTGCCCCTAATCCTAGTGAACGTAGAGGGACAACCGTATTTTGTGCAGCTTTTCCAAGTGCACATAAGGCAAAAAACAATGTGTGCAGTTCAGAAAATGTACACGTTTTGTTGCACTAAAAGAAAAAAGCTCTTTTGTGGGCACTTTCTGAACACTGTTTTTCTTGCTGCAAATTTTGCTGAGGGGTTGGGAACTCCAAATTTTGACTCCAATTTAGAAATAGTCAGATACCCATTCTGTTCCTAGTATATGTATGAGTTTATGTGCGTGTTTGAATTTAGTTAGTATTCTGAAACTGGCCATACCTTTGGACATTGAATGTGTGTTTGGGCTAGTGTGGGAATATTTTAAAGATGAGAAGACACTTCTAATGCACAAAGTCACTATGTTCCTACAGAGACACTGAAACCAGAGGGAGTTGTGATACATATATGTAGGCCCTTTCCACACACGGGCAAAGAAACAGGGGAAACCACTCTGAAACGGAGCTTACCTTAAACCCAGTAGGTCCGTCGCCGCGTGCTGCTCCACACTGGTCAGTGTCCTGCGGCGCCCAAAATGGCGGCTTACGACTGGCGGAGGCTTTCCACCAACCGGTGAAGCTCGCCAGCCGGAAAGCCCGCCCCAGCAGATCTGCAGGCACGCCCTTGCGCGTGTCTGCAAATCTACATCGGGCGCTGCGACGCGGCTGGACGCCCCGTGCCTTTTAAAAACCACTTGAAAAGTGGTTTTTAAAAAGCACGCGGCGCTGCCACTTCCTAGCGCAGATTGGGGTGTGGAATTACACTAAAGTAATCTGCCCCAATCCATTTTACGGTGTAGACGACCTCCGTCAGAGGTTGCGCTACACCGTTTTAATACCCCCGTGTGGAAAGGGCCACTGTTACTGCTATTTAACAAAAAGGCAGTTATTCTGGTCTTTACCAGAGGTCTTTCTATCGGTGCCTTTCTGATGGGAGGCACTAACTAACAGGAGAAAGATCTTTTTCAGTGATTAGGTCTTGGAAATCTCACCTTTAGCTTTTAAGTGCCACACGATATGGTATGCCCAGGTGCAAATCTTATTTGTTCTTATTAAACAGTATTATTAATTTTTTGTTCCTGTGGGGGTTTTTTTTGTGTGTGTGTGTGTGTGTGTGTGTGTGTGTGTGTTTATGTTGCTTCTAGGGTTTATTTTCTTAGATTTTTTTTAGCAATTTTTTTTTTTACCAGATGCTCTTTGATATAGAAAACATCCTATGAGTAACACTGGGTTGAAATATTCAGCCCACCCCTCAGACTTTTTCATCAAGTCTTACACAGAGAGAAGAGGAAGTACGAGAAGATTGGGGAAAATTTTTCAGGGATCAGGCCAATTTTCTGTGATATCTGGTTTAATTAATTAATTAACTGATGAAAAAGATAACAGAGGGTCTCTCTCTCTTTTTATACCCAAGAAAGGCTCTACTGCCAACTGCTGTGCTGGCAGCCAAAAAAGGCTCTGCTGCCTAAGCCAGCCAGAAACATTCCTTATTCTATTTTCAAACTGAATGCCTCAGTGGGAATAATTTCCATGCTTATCACCTTACCTTATCTACTTCAGTGCTGGGAATAACAACAGAAATTTGCACCACTGTTGCTGCATCTTAAGGAGACTTAGTGTTCACCATGTGTGGTTGAATTCAAAGACATAGCCATGTTAGTCTGGATCAATATGCAAGGGGATATTGTAGCACCTTTGTGACTGGGAGAAAGAAGTTGATAGCATAAGCTTTCATAGACTGATGAAGCAGACTGAGGCCATTTCCGCACTAGATTGTTATAGTTCTATTATTCCACTTTCAACATCCTATGGAATCCTGGGGTTTGCAATTTAGGGAAGGGCCTCAAAGGATGTTGAAACTGGAATAACAGTGCTATAACAGTCTAATGCAGAAGTGGTCTCAGTCTACAAAAGCTTATGCTACAAGCTTCTTTCTCTCAGTTTATCTCAAAGATGTTGCAATATCCCTTTGCACACATGGGGAAGAGCAGAACATTTGTGGCCCACTTGCTCCTTTGGGGTTAAGATAGATCTGACATTTTTAAGTGCTGAGAATGAATTTTCTGTCAGACACATTTCAATGTCCGTGGAACAAAGTCTGGGAGAAAACAGAACTCTGCATGATTTCAGTACGTTGAGGAAAAACCAGTTGTGATCTGGCTCTGGCTGGTACCAAGGTTGTCCTAATACCAAAAGAATATCACATCCTCTTCTCTGCTGCAGGTTTGCAACTGTTTGTTAAAATATTTGTGATGGGGGGAATATGAGAGAGAGATATGTAGGTACCCTTAAAAATATCGAGTGCATTGAAGGGTGTCAGGTTTAGCTGTATAGAAAGCTTCAGTTGAACCTAGGCAACACTTCATGAGTCGAATGAGGTGGACCACTGCCCATGAACACATATTCCATGTAAAATGTATTAGTCTTTAAGATACCGTAAGGCTCCTGGCTGTTTCAGAAAAGCAGACCTAAATAGCCTAAAGCAGCGGTTCTCAACCTGTGGGTCGCGACCCCTTTGGGGTTCGAATGACCCTTTCACAGGGGTCGCCTAAGACCATCGGAAAATACATATTTCCGATGGTCTTAGGCTCCATTCCCTCCTCGGTGGTGGTGCGCAAGCAAGAGCCACGCGCTCGCGTCCTCCTTCCCCCTTTGGCGGGAACATGTGCAGCCACAGCGTCGCCACAACAAGAGTGGTGGTGCGCAAGCATGAGCCACGTGCTCGTGTCCTCCTGCCCCCTGTTCAGAAGGGACTGAAATTGCTCCCCTTCTTCGCTACCAGGAGAACCTCCCGTCTGACGGGCCAGCTTGGGGGGGGCAGTGGCAGCACGGGGGGCAGGCCCCCTCCTCACCATGGTCCCTGCCCCACTCGCCACGGAGGGGGGCGCTGCAGAAGAGCTGGGGGGCCGCAAGGCGGCGCTTTTCTGGGGGGGGCGAGCTGCGCCTGGCGCAAAAGACAAAGATTGGGATTCTTCCCCCCGGCCAGGGTCGACACTCTGGAAACTTTTCCCACACTGCCCCCCCCAGCGGAAACGAGAGTGAAGCAGAAGTAGAGCCCGGGGGGGGGGTCTCAGAGTTTTTTCCCAAGGGGGACGCGCAGCTCCTCTTTCCCTCCCTGCCCGCCCCCCTCGTTCCTGGCTGGCGAGGTGGCCTTTGCCGGGGGGAGGGAGGCATTGTAAATAATAAATAATTTTATGGTTGGGGGTCACCACAACATGAGGAACTGTATTAAAGGGCCGCAGCATTAGGAAGGTTGAGAACCACTGGCCTAAAGGCACCATGTCCTGTCTCCTCTTGGAAGCTAAGCAGGGTCAGCTCTGGTTAGTACTTGGATGGGAGCTTGCCAGTGAATACCAGGTGCTGTAGGCTATATTTCAAAGGAAGGAACTGGCAAAACCACCTCTGAGTTTCCCTTGCATAAGAAAACCCTACTAAATTCATGACATTGCCATAACTCGACAAGTGATTTGAAAGCATATACACACATTTTAGAAAGCACAAAGGCAGAAGACCAAGACTGAAGACAGATCATGAGTCTGAGTCAGACATCTGCATACGCATATAGTAACTTGTACCTCTATGTCCCTTCCAGGAGTGGATTATTGTATGTTGCATCTGTCCTCACTTTTGCCTAATGCTACAGCTTGAACCTCAGCCTTCAGGAAGGGATGCAAACACAATGAATTGGGAGATTTATTATCCAGTTTAACCCCCAGTCTCTTTCTCTCTGCCTCCCAGGTGTCCCGCAAGATTTGCCATCGTTCACTTCTTATATGCCGCTTGCCAAACCTTCAGGTGTTGGATGGAGTAACAGTGAGCCCAGAAGACAGGGCCAGGGCCGAAATCCATTTGCTGGAACAGCAAGTAAAATACAGTTGTTATAATTAAGTTCTGTTTAACCCTCTTACCCTTTGGGGAAGGGCAAGACAGACATGATTCTTCCTGCTCAGAAGTTGCCATTGGTGTGTTTTCTTTCCAGTTCCTTCCTTCCTTTGAACATTCAGCATGCTTTTTGGCAGGCGTTTGGGGGGCAACCATGTTTTCTCACATGACAGTTCAATAATGAGCACTGTTTAGTTGCAGTCAGTGGTGCCACTATCTTAAGCTATCTGAGGTCCCAAAGGCATATGCCCCCTTGGGACCCTGCAATCTGTTCAAAATAATTATTTCTGTGCACCAAACTAACATTTTCTGATAGAGCTAGCAAGGTGAGCTTGTTCCATTTAAAGAAACTTTCCTGCAGCACCAAATGACTTTGAGTGTGTGCACATGGCTTGCTTTTCATTTCTGGGGAACCTGTTCCTGCTGCTGCCGCCTTCTCTCCTGAACCTAACTGATAGATAGAGGGATACAAAAGAGGAAGGAATTCTGGAAGACAGAGATAATTACGGAGGGGGGATGAATTTACATGGCTTGGCAAGAGATGCTGTTAGGAAGCAGGTGTTTGTTGGGTTGATTTATAAGGATGGCAGGGTGAGGCTTTCAAAGGCAAAGAGGCAAGAGTGAATGAGAGAGAAATGCAAGCTTGTCCTTGTCGCTTTTAACACAAGATCAAATTCTCACATTGTACCTGCAGGCCAACGCTTGTTTTTGAGAACATGAGTATTGTGTAACATGGGCATGACCTTCCCAGAATTATTTGTTGTCTCTACATGCACCAGGGACTTTCCAGCCCAGAGCCCTGCTTGCACTGCAGTGCACTGCAGTGCACACATAGAGGTGACACACACGTACATGCACAAGGTGGTTGGATATGTGTTGACTCTCCTCTTCCTTCTGGCCACCTATGCCCATCCTCTTTGTGTTCAGCTCTCTCACAAATACAACAGTCACTGGATTGGAACAACAGTTTGTAAAGAGCCCTTGCTGAGTGATGAGAGCGGCCCACTTCATCAAAAAGCAGCCTATGATGTAGTGGAACTAGAAGTGGTATAATGGAACCAGAACTCATAGAATCAAAACACTCAGGCTTTTTGATTAGCTGGGATGATAAAATCATCTGTCCCTTTCTTTAAACTTCCTTGTTTCCTTGGGTCTTACCTGCAATCCGTACAGTTGCTGAGGATAGGTGGGTGGGATGAACAGAAGCAATATATCATTGTGAATGTTTCCTTACTTTAATGCACGGTATTTGGGGATGCCTTGGTCTTAAATGAGCACTTAAGAACTATAAGCTGTACCCAAAGACTTGCTTATGCTGGAGATGAAAGCTACTATTACTTGTTCCTTGAAGTAGATTGACAGAGCTGCCTGCATTTTTGTATTCTCTTTGGAACATGGAAAAGATGAGCATGGTTCTAATGAACCCCAAATTTATCACTATACAACTGTTGAGGATTGCATGGGAGCTCCATGTTTGCTCCCTTGAATGCCATCATAGAAGAAAAGTAGGGTATTGCATATGATTCTGTGCCATCACAAGGTTTGATGCCAGCTATAAAAGTCAGCTTTCTATAAAGCTTAGTATTCCCTTCTTGTTGTTTCCAAGGAGTCAAGCTGCTAGTCCTTATTTCTTCAGAGATAGGTTTGAAAATTTGTGTAAATGTCTGGTGGAATGTCAGTGGCCAAACAAGGCTGATCAAAATCTCTAATTATCAGAAGGGTGAGGGACACCCAAGGAACAATTAACTTTCTCACTTATGTTTGGAAGAAGCAAAATGAAACAGACAAAATAACCAAATGAGACTAAAGCAGTAACTAATTGGCAAACAAGGATTCAGTCTGCAAATAATCTGAATTTGGAATTTCAACTTTTTGTGATCTGGAGGTATCTCTCAAATTAGACTCCACCCTCAGCCTTAATTTCCCATACCTAAATTTCCAGTCTCACTAGGAGACACCACACAAAGTCTCTGCCATATTTATAGCAGCTGAGGCAGTATGTCTGTCTGTAGCACCAACTCCTCCGTGGGTTACTGCGCAAAAATGAACATGTTTTTGCCACTCGATGGTGCTTTGTATACAAGACTTCTAAGTGGTTGTGGATTGAATCGCTGCACGATGTAAATGCTTTATTTCCAAACTGACCTGTGCTTTTGTACGTCGGACATCACTTAAAAATAAAAAACATGGCAATATTAGTGCAACTGGGGGGAAAGTGCTAAAGCTCTCTGCTTAAAGGAATCTCCTGTTTTCAGAAAGCTTCAGTGAAGATGTTCTACCTCGTTAACTGGAACAGAACAGAGGCATTATCTCATTAGGCCACCGAAGTGGAACAACACACAGTTTCTCCCAGTTCTCTTTATGACATCCAGTGTGTTCTTCCCTAAGTGCTTGTTAGAAAGTTAAGAAACAAGATCTTATGTTGCTTCTCTCTCCTTTTTTAAAAAAAATACTTTGGGTGTTAAATGCACAAGAAATTTCACACAGAAGGAAGGAACTTAATTAGCACCTTATTTTCTACCAGTGCTGTTAGAGAAGGCCCAGGGATGTTTTGAAACTGGAGATCGAAAGTCAAAATTTTGCTTCCCTTCTGTAAGGGTAAAATTACACCAAATAATCCACAGACAAATATTGACTAACCTCCTCCTTTATTTATGGTTTCCAAAAATCTGTGACCTGAGTTGATCCAGTTTCACACTGCCTATGGTATGACTAGTCCTAAATCCCACCTTCTCTTGGTATCAAGTTTACCACTGTATGTATTTCTCCAAATCTTTGTTCTGGACCTGCTTGACACTTTCATGAGATGGAAGTGCTCCCAGGTTGATGGCCTTCCCTGGAGATGCAGGGATAGGTAAATGAAAAGAATGGGATATGGTGGCCTCACACTGTGAACAATCATCCTTTTCCTCCATCTTGTGTGTGGTTTGTCCTGGTAATAAGGGTGTTGTCCACAGCCACTTCTAGAGTTATACTGGCATTTGAACCATAGCAGCTTCTTCAGTCCTACCAAATTTCTCATGTAAATGGTTGTCTTAACAGCTAAGACATCTTCCCTGATTCCATATAGCTCACTGTATTTCCAGGGTTGGCCCTACCATTAGGCAAAGTGAGGCAGTCAACTCAGGCAGCAGATGCTGATATGTGGCAACTAGATGGTGGAAGAGAAACAGGTATTTGTAATACAGCTGGCTTTGTACCCTGTAAGTTAGCTTGTAACCTTCATGGTTTGCTTTTCAAGAAAGACTGACTTGCCAGATTAGTTGGCTTTTCTCCATGCAGTGAGAAGACAGAGTGCTCTTTTTTTCTTCTCAAGCAACAAAACATCTTGTCCTGCCCTGGGCATTTTCAGTGTTCCTACAACTCTGTTTTTGTGGAGAATTGTCTGAACTTGCTTTGCAGAGAAATTTCAGACTTAATAGGGTATTTTAAAGGTGTCAGGGGAAAAATTGGGAGCCATTTTTGACCCTGCTGGTGAAAATGATGTAAGAAGCCAGAGGATTAAACCCTATGACAGTAAGCTGGCCCCAGTTTCTAATATAAAAAAAATTCTGCCTAGATTTGCAGGGCTCTTCCCCAGAAATGAACTTTAGCCCGTACAAAGAAAAGTCACTTTCTTGGACTGTACCTCATAGTATCCCCCAGCCACTAGAACCATCACTAGCCCAAGTCTGGATGGTCACAAGGGGTTCTGAGAGAATTAGTACTCCTCCTCCCAGTAACTTTCCTATGGTTTTAGATATTTGCTAATACTTTAAAGAAGGGAATGGCAAAATGTGGCCTGTAACCTGCATGCATCCCTCAGGGCTCCCCAAAAAACAGAAATTGATCAGAAAATTACTTCCGCTCACTTCCTATTGTTAAAAAAAAGTATCTCCTGGGCCTAAAATGGTGCAGGGAGCATAAGCACCTAGCAAAAAATGCCCCCAGAGAACACATTGGAGGCAACAATTTTTTTAAAAAAATTTTTGTGAGGGGATCATGTAATGGGGGTTCATCCCTCCAAGGTCTTCTAGGGGCTCCTGGCCTTTCCTGGCCTTTTCACAGTTGCCCATCCATGCTTTAAAAGAAAGCATAACTATTAAGAGTGCTCATCTACTTCCCTGCTTACCACTATTTTGAAGGGCTACCTGCTGAAAAACTGCTTTTATGGGATAAGGAAGAAAACCCTAACCTCCAGCAAAGGAGCTCCGTGTCTCAAGTATAAGTACCCTCTATTTGCATGGAAGCTGCTTTCCCACTTCAAAAGCTGTACCCATCTCAAACTGGTCCAGAAACCATCTGAGCTGTTTCCTCATTTACAGAGAAATAGCATGGCATATTTCTAAGGCTACCTAACATAAACTACATCTGACATAGCTCTCCTATTTTTGTATAACATTGTTAAGTCTTGTTTTATTTTGCTCTAGTTCTTGTACTTCCTGTCAAATTATAAGGCTGGTGTTTAACCTGGATTTAGTTACCCTGAGGCCGTTTCCGCACTAGACTGTTATAGTGCTATTGCTCCACTTTCAGCATCCTGTGGAATTCTGGAGTTTGTAGTTTACTGAGGCCAAAGAGCTCTCTGGCTGAGATTTCTAAATGTTCCTCCCTAAACTGCAAACCCCAGGATTCCACAGGATGTTGAAAGTGGAATAATAGCACTATAACAGTGTAGTGTGGAAATGGCCTGAAACTTACAGTTTGTACACTGTAAACCTCACACAGCATTGCAGAGTGTGGTGAGAAGTTTGGTTTTTGTGGCAATGAGCATTGCTGAAGCAAAGCAAACACAGGTCGCTGAGCCTCGTAATCAGCTTTCACAAGAAAAGATGGAATATATTTAGAAGTGCATTTTTACAGTGATGCTGAGGCAAAGTTGAAATCCTCTGATCTTGCAGTGAAATCTAACAAGAAAGGAAAGGAAAGGAAAGGAAAAAGTGTGATGGGACTTGTAGCTTGCAGTTTATCCACAGGCCACACATAACCTCTCTAAACTTTCCTCCCCACAATGGCTAAAGACTCCTCCCACAGCAACCTGAAAGCAGCCATGATTGCTGATTTTCCACTGGTAATGGAGGAACAGAGCAGCTGCCTTGATCAAGGTGACTAGGCTTCCTGAATGCAACACATCTGAAGGATGCCAGATTCAAGAATGCTGTTATATACCATATCCCATATCCATTTTATCTGGTTCCCAACAAGAAGGCCTGCCAGTCCTTTCCATTTCTTAATTTCTACCCCACCAGCTAGAAGTAAAGTTGCTACCCATTTCTTTGTGCTCTTACAATGAGGATGTGGAACCTCTTTTAGCCAGAGGGACAAATTCAGTTTCAGAGAAGTTCCTGGGGATGCATTCTAGGGGTAGGCATGGCCAAAGGCAAAAGTGGATCCCACCTAAACATTTTGTCATCAGAGTTTCTTAATCTTAATCATTTCTTACCATGTCTGTCTGTCTGTCTCTCTGTCTCTCTGTCTGTCTATCTATCTAGCCAGGCAATGCCTAAGACCTTTATTAAGAGATGCTTGCAGTTTGACTTGAAAAAATCAGGTGTATATTTCATACAAATTAAAAAAGAGGTTCTTAAAAATCCCAACTTGACCAGATATGAAACAATTTTTAAAAACCTTTAAAGGTGTATTGAGAAAAAACAGACCTTTAAAAAAACATTTAAAAACCATTTGTCAAATATTTTGAAATATTCTTTCCAACCTTGACACAGAGTTGCATTCTGGTTGACCTCTGGGTTTATCGGAAGCTTGTCAGCAGTTTGTAACACTACATAATTGAAGTAATGCTGTATATCTGCCCTTTCTGAATGCCAGTTTGTCAACTCTTATTGAGCCTCCCTTGCAATATACATCCACAGACGAATATTCACGGCTATGCCCTCAGCTTGGCTAGGGTGATTGCAAGCCATAACAGACCTTTCTAGCATACCATGAAAACACGAGGAATATCCTAGGATAGGGCAAGGGGAAATTCCAGAAGGTAGTGTCAAGATGTCTAGCTCCTTTCATAAGTATACTGAATGTTTAATAGTATATATATTAGAATAGCGTTGCTAGCTTAGGTATGGCTATAGTTTGTTAAAGCACTACCCAGGTATCAGCTATCAATTGCTAATTGCAATGATGTATCTGATGTATCCAGTGGGAACTTCTAAGATATTCCAGGGCACCAAATGGTTAATTGCTACATTATTCAATACTACTTTGTATCTGGGGAAGAAGATCAGAAAGGGGAATGTAAAAGTAGCAGGAAGGTGTTATGGGAACAGGTAATGCAAAAATAAGAGGACGGGAACTTGTTCACATTTCAAGGATAAAAGATAGGTAAATAAAGGAGAAAGTGTTTATACTGATGGGGTGATGTGACATTTATGACTTTCAACAATCACTATGTGCACCTAAATGTATGACAAGGTACAAAAGGTTGCTGTGTTGCTTGCTTTGCTCCAAATGAACAGTTCTGTTTTAATTCTGAGTGAAGTTTATGAGTGCAAGTTACCCAAGACATGTCAGGTAGATCTACTGTGGCCCATGGAATCTGGCTGTTCCTAAGTCCCTCCACAAAGCTGTTGCATCCTACAAGCTCAGCAGGCATTTTTAGGTGGCAACTGAGATTTCACTCCTACTTCCCTGTGTGGAGAAGAGTCAGGAGGACTAAAGCTCTCCACTCTCAACTGACATTTGTTGGTATCAGCTCAATCCCAACTTTGGAGAGGGAGGAAAAGAAACAGAAAAACCAAGCCTCCAACCATGGTGCTAAGTGGAGAAGTTCCACTTGGTGCTTTGGCCTCAGACTCAGTGATATCATTGGCCATGGTCATCCACTACATGGAGAGGTGAGGAAGGAAAATCTCCTTCTCTTCCATGTTCCCCCACTCCATGCTAGGATGGTCTCTGGAATTTACCACAAATGTCTCTATCTTTCACAGCAGGAAGATAGATTTGGAGAAGGCCCTCTGGACACAGAATGTTTGAAATCCGCTGGCAGAAGGAGCTTGTAGCAAAATCAGACAAAAACTGCTTAGGGTCTATTTAGTGGGTTTGCTTAATAAGTGGCTGCCACTTTCCTTTCCCCACCCATCAAATTTTCTTAAGACTACACCACATCCTGCAATGACAAAATCCATTCCTTGGCTGTTTCACTGTTTAGTGGCAGTGGAAATAGCCACAAAGTTCCACAATGGGAGTGAAGTGGAAGTTAGCTGCATAGCTACCATTTTCAGCAACATCCAAAGAGGTGGCATTATGTATACACTTCGAGACATGATCCATTCTTCTTTTATCCCAACCTAGTTTTATAATAAATGATCTCTAGGTAAGTACTTTTTTTTTCTTTATAGTGTTTTCAAAACCGAGAAATTAGATTTATTTTGCCTCTTATCATGCAGATCTTTCCACCAACAAACTCTCCAATCGACTGTGGATTCCCTGGACTGCAAATGACTTTCCCCAAACCTTGCACCATGAGAATTGCCAATATTGCGAATGTAAGCCTACCTGGAGGTGTCAGCCATCTATACGGGGCTGATTTTGTGTTTCCTCACACTACTGATGAACTGGTCGGGACTGAGACTAACAAAAGTGAGTGCCAATGGGCCATCATGCTCTTGATCTCGCACTAAAGTTCAAAAAGTGATTGCCCTGGATTTCTCATAGTGGCAGGTAATCCATTTGACACATTTGGATGGCCTCCAACTGTGCAACATGGGCACAAAAATGAAAGCAAAAACTTTCAGGTTGCAGCTAGGGGCCAGATTGAAACATCTAGAAACAGAGCTTGGTTAAGTCTATGTTGGTGCATGTATGTTCACAAACCTGTAAGCAAGAGTAGAGAAATGTGTGAGCTTCACTTTTGCCTACATTTGTGTTTTTAAAACCACATTTATTGAGAACACAGGCAAAAGTCTTCTCAGTGGCTGTTCTCAGGTTGTGAAACTCCCTCCCACAAGCCCCCACTCTTGCTCTCTTTTGGCTAGCAGGCAAATACCATTTTAGTTAGGCAAGCTTTTCAACCATGGTTCTTAAATCATCTGGCAAAAGGATGTTTTCATTGTGGTGTGCTGTGCTTTTGTCCTTTACCTTTTCTCTGTGGCCATTTCTGCACTAGACTGTTATAGTGCTATGATTCCACTTTCAACATCCTACGGAATCCTGGGGTTTGCAGTTTTGGGAGGGGCCAGCTGGCCATGTTGGCTAAGAGGAAAAGCTGACCACATACATGCATTGCAAAATCAGGGCAGAAAAGACCTCAAGGCATAGCCAAGTCATAGTCAGGAAATCACCAGGAAACTCCTGCGATAATGGACTTACAGCTAGCATCTGATGACTCAACCTTTAAGAGACAATAGCATCTGGGAGATTCCCACAGGATGGCTGATTGTGTTAATTCTTCTCCCTCCAACCAAGCAAGCTTCCCTTTTATCCCCACACCCATCCAACAATTACACAGCTATTAGGACTACCATTAGCCCTTTGTTACTGAACACTAAGGCCATTAGCTCATTCTGGACCCCATTGTCCACCCTCCAGACTCCATTGTTTACTATGCCAGAAAGGCATTAGCATCTTTACCTTCCAGGCAGAAAAAGAAAATGAGTATTTAAACTTCAGTTTAGTTCAATTTTTGGCCAGTCAACTCGCAGTACACTGATTTCTGGTTGCCACTCTGCTGCTCTGATTTCCAATTGCGTACTGTCCTTAGACTCATGTCAAAGCCACATTGCTGCTTCTTCACTGCTCCGATGTAAATATCACCTAATCCACATTGGAAATCTCACTATCCAAAGCTTTCCTCCCTTTTCCTTCAGTTAGCTTTGTACGATTGTGTGACTTCTTAGATCTTGTGTGTGTGATTGCAATTCCTCTAATAAAACAATTAAGGTTACTTTTGGATCCCTGGTTGGTTCTTCCCTGCACTAGTACTGGTAAACATAGGTGTAAAAGGTCACGTAAGGTTACCCCTGCTCTCACAGGCTTCCTCTTTGAGCTCATGTTCTCCACTGTTTCACAGACATACTGACATCACGAGTGGACTCCTGAGTCATCCACATTTTGGGGCAACACAATGGTACTTCTATTAGACAACCAAAATATACAAGATACCTCATGCAAGCTTTCAAAGCTTCACTGGCCTCTTCATCAGGCAAAGATGTTAAAAATCATGCAGGAGAAGAAAAGTGATGGCACCTTGGCCACATGGGAACTGGGGTCAAAGAGCAGTAAAAATTCAAATTCATTAGCAGCAGCAAAGTAATTTCCTTTGAGATCTGAGCTGTCCCTGTCCTGTGCAAAGTGAACTGCCCTTTTCTTAGACAGAGAACACTGAATTTCCCAAGAAATCTCTGTACTGTGTGTTCTTAAACAGGATTATTTGTTTAATTGTTTTGTTTAAGTTTTGCAAATAAAATTTTAGCTGAACTTTGTTTTAAATTGTTGTAAGCCACTTTGGATCTCATGCCAGAAGAAAAAGGGGGAGATACATTAAATTAATAAAACTTTGGGTCCTTTCTATCCCTATAATTGAATATGCAAATACTGGTGAATTTTTAAAAAATGAACTGAAATTTTTCCCCAATCTATACTTGCCAAGTTAGTAGGTACAGCTGTTCCATGCATGGAGATGATCATGTTGTCTCTGCCTGTTGTACCGGAGTTAAAGAGAAAGAGACTCTAGAAGTCAGAACCAGAATTTAGCATTAACATGATTGAATACATAACTGATGCAAAGCAGTCAAAGCCCTCAGCATGGGTAGATGAATCGGTCAGTTTTGGGCTCCTGCAGTTAAATGTTTTAATGCACATTTCATTACTGTTGCTGTTTATTCATCTGTGTTCCATATTTTCCCCAAAGTGGACTCAAGCAGCTTACAAAAATTAAAACAGGTGCAAGTTCTTTGCTTTTCTTGCAGATGCTGGTATACTCTAATCAGAAACAAACTGAATTGAAATTCTGATCCATCTATTTTATTTAGATATTGAATTTATATCCCACCTTTCTCCCCCAGTGGGATTCAAGGCTGCTATCTATATCTGTGAAACTCATTTTTGGTGGTGGATAGTTGCAGCAAATTGAATGCCAATATACTTGCTTTTCCACTCACTGCCCAGTCTGTTTCTTCTATGGTCTTGAGTCCCACTCTTGGTGAAAAAGCAGCATATAAATAAAATAATTGACTGATCAATTGTTGGTTCTCCTTGTATGTAAACTCCAGCATGCCACTGACTACAAGTTGCTGGAAATACACGGTAATACTTTATTTGTTCCACACACACTCAAGTGCAACCCTGAGATCTGGCATATAAATTTGTTTTCTACTTCATGTAATCTATTTTATTTTCCTGGTTTGGCAGAGAAAGAGTCTGAATCTGAAGTTTCAAGCTCTATAGCTGTCTCTCAGCTATATACTATTTTTCACATGCTTGACTTCTTTCACGGAGTGACTGAGTTTTGGGGAGTGCTAATTTTAGAGTCTTGACTTTCAGGCAAGAAATCAAAGAACGCAGCTGTGGGAGCCAGTAATCCCAGGAGTATCCATGCAGAAGTAGCCACCAAGCAAGGCAGAGGTACATCGGCTAACCCTCCAAGCCATGCATCATCACAGAGTGGTCCTTCCCGAACAACATGAAAGAAAAATAGGTATGTGAAAGTTTACAGAATTTGCACAGCAATATCCCTATTATATTCTGCCTTGGGTTCTATGATAAAAGAATGGTGGTTATGATTATAAATAGGCTAAATGAATTCATCATCTGCTGAACTTGTATGCCATAAAAACATCTGTGCGCTCCTTTCTGAATTTCACTTTTCTCATTGGATTTTCTTTTTCTTTCAGAAAACTGAACAGGAGCACTTCCTGAAAAAATGAACAAACGGACACTAGTTTTAACACTGATCTAAATGTTTCTGTGGGCTGTCACTCTACCAGTTTGACTTAAATCAGAGAAGAATTTGTTCCACAATTTCACATGTACATATTCATATCTTAGATCTCAAGCTAAAATGAATGAACTAACAAAGCATATTAAGCTGATGAAATAAGCTCTCTTCTCTGGTGATTTAGACCTGAACAAGATATCTTGAATGAAAAATCAGTCTTTGGTTCAAATTATGGATGGACATCAGTAGTGTGGTTATGATTCCCAGTTTTGTTTTGTTTTTTTAAGTGCAAAGCACTCTTGGAGGAGACCATCAAGAGCAGAAAAGATGTCATTTGTCTGCTCAAAAATGCTTCATTTCACAGGGTACTTTCCCATCATCCTAAAGGAGGGCATCTTGAGGCATCTTTACTTTGTAACAGTTCCCATTACTTGTTTTCATGTTTTAAAAATTAATGTGATGTTATTCACACAGTGTTCATAGAAATTGCTCATTCGCTACTTGTCAGTTTTCCATTACTTTAAAAAAAACAAAATCTTGGGATCAATAAGAGACTATTAAAAAAAATTTGCAAATCCCTTCAAAATCTCTAAAACTTGCCCTTAAATGTAACAAGGAAAAGTAATGCCTCTTCTTCAGTAATGTTGTTCCCATTCATTGCATTATTTTTGAAATGTCACTTCCTTACATTCTGATTAACCTTCCTAGAATAATGATGTAGTTTTGATTATATTACTTTGGAAATAAGGCTTTGTTGCAACCCCTGTATAATTAGTTAAGAGTCACAGATAATTATGGGGTCTCTGGTGTGTGTGTGTGTGTGTGTGAGAGAGAGAGAGAGAGAGAGAGAGAGAGAGCACAGTATGAAGATCTTTGTGATCCCTTAAGATGAACCTATTGTGTTAAAAGTGTAGTGTAGTGGCTTGAGCATTGGGCTATGATCCTGGAGACCAGGGTTGGATTCCCCACTTGGCCATGGAAAGCCACTGGGTGACCCTGGGCACATCACACACTCTCACTTCAGAAAACCCTGTGATGGGTTCACTTTGGAGTCGCCATAAGTTGGGAATGACGTGAAGGCACACAACATCAACAAAGCATTCATGAATTAGAATCCACTTCATCAGATACACAGAGCGTTGTCCTGAGTTGCAGAAGACCAGTTGCAAGAGTAGAAGGAAATGTGATGCTACCTCTGCAGGTTTTCTTTTTTGATTCCCTCTGACCTTTTTTAACGCTCCTGCATCTTGCAACCATACATTGTCCTAAAGGATCCAGAGAGCACTTTGTTCTGTCTGCTGCAACAAACTAATATGGCTGCCTCCTTTGGGAATTGTACATAACTAGCCTTCCTGAATCTGCTGCCTTCCAAGTGTGTTAGAGCACAACATTCCCCAGAAGTTGTGGTCCAACTCATTTGGGAGAGTAGCAGGTTTGGGAAAGCTGGTGGAAATGAAAAGGGGGAAATATTAAATTGTGGTCAGTGATTTCAAGGTGTAACAGTTAAGGACAGTTAATGACATAAGAATGAGTTTACTTTTATCTTTATTTTATACTGAGGGGCTTTTGAGCCATGGTGGCCATAAGGAATAAAAGGATGTTGCCATCCATTCTGAGTACCTGTCTTTTCAAGAATTTGTAATGCAGATGGGAGCATACATAACCCTCCTCTTTTCCAGGTATTGGATCCTCCCTCAGATGTGGGCTTCAGTCAGAGTAAGAGAATCTGTGAAGAGAAAATGGGAATGGATGCCAGCCAGCTGTTAATGGCCTTATGTGTTAATGAGGGTGGGAAATGAAGGAGGAGGCATGATTGCCTCCACAGAGAAGGACAGAGCATGGCAGCAAAGTGGAACAATACATGTGGCTAAATGTGATACCACATTGGGAATGTCTCTGTGGGAAACTGGAAGGGCTCCGAGGTGGAGATGTGTGGTATTGAATGTCTTTGATTGTACATACAATAGGACAGGAGCGGGGGGACCACAGGTCCTGAGACCAGATCTGGCCTTCCGCATTCTATCAATGGCCATTTCCGCACTAGACTGTTATAGCGCTATTATTCCACTTTCAACATCCTGTGGAATCCTGGGGTTTGCAGTTTAGAGAGGGGCCTTTGAAACCTCTGTCCTCCCACTTTTCAGCTGCTATTAAATTGTCCCAGTTTCTTTTTCCTCCCACTTCCACCCTTCATCCTCAGCTTATTTCCATTGCTGCAAAATAAGTTCAAAGTGCAAACTAATTTGTACTCAGTTAACTCAAGAGGAGGGGGTGGAATCTTGCCCTTGCCTGTAAATTCAGGCAAAAGCAAACTGTTGCAGCCTCTCTTAGCTTGTCTGTTCATCATTAATAATGTTTGCCATCTTGCCTGTACTCTTATATTCCTTGGCCACATGTGTCCCAGTTGCATCTGTGAAATGGGGGGGGATGGCTCACCCACCCCTCACTCTGAAAGGATGGAATACCTCTCCTCAGGCTTATTTTACTGACACTTAAGGGTTTTAAATTAATATGTGCAGGCCTTTTTGTTTCTGCCTTTTGACCACTGGAATGTGGCCCCTGAAACTTCATTGAAACAGAATTTTGGCCTTTTGGCTTGAAAGAAGTTCTCCGTCCTTGAAATAAGAAGAGGACTCTTTCTGCCTTTCTAAAATAATATTTGAAGTTATCATTAATTCATTTTTAAAAAATTAGCATATTATTTCTTTATGAGCCTCCTTGGACAAAAGGTTCTATAAAATGGGTGACACTATTGCTTTTCTCCATAGCTGTGTTAGAGTGGAATGCGATGATATGAGGAAGACTTGAGATCCCCAGCCACATCTCTTCCTTGTAACACTACACAAGCGTAGGTGCAACTGCAGCAGAGAATTTGCAGGAAAGGGACTTCCTCTGCTGATTAATGTTCTGCTGCAGTTCCCCTACCCTTTCCTTCAATCTGGGCTCTGAAATCAGAAGTGTATGCAATTAAGACAGGAGGGAAATGGGTTGCTTCTAGAACAGTGGTTCTCAACCTTCCTAATGCCGTGACCCCTTAATACAGTTCCTCATGTTGTGGTGACTCCCAACCATAAAATCATTTTTGTTATCATTTATTTATTATTTAGTTAGTTAGTTATTTCCAACATCAAATAGATTGGAAACACTGCCCTAAATCACTGCTCTGGATAGACGTCTAATGCCTAAAAACTGGTAACCCTCCCCCTTTTTTTAAGCACAGAGAGCGTCCATCAATGCCAGAATTAAGGCAGTAGTTCTAGTTTTGAATGTTGTGTTTCCACAGTTCAAAAAGCCAGTCACTCCCAAAGGCAATGCCGAAACAGCCCACATTTTACACGAGGCGCAGGGAGGAAAGGACAGGGAGAGAGGAAAGATGGTGGCGGCATAAGCAGACGTGTTTTGTTTCCCTCCCTCCCTCCCTCCCTTAAAGGGAGTGTGGACGCTGAACATACAAAAAGCGAGGAATGCAAGACAGTCAGGGCGAAGAACACAACATGTGCGTGTGGCAAGCGCCAAGGGTCCGCACATAACAAAAGCGAGAGGAGAAAGTCATCCTGGCTTTTTCTGCACTAGACTGTTATAGCACTGTTATTCCACTTTCAGCATCCTATGGAATCCTGGGGTTTGCAGGTCTCCTCTCCTCACCTTAACGCTCCGGCTCCAGCTGTCTCCTCCCGCTCTCCACACCTCTGGCACCACCTCAGGCTCCTCCAGTGCTTTCCCACCAGGCAGGGAAAGACGGGGAAACGCCCAGCACGCCTCCTCTCCCCTCCTCCCAGCGCAGGGGTCTCAGAAGCACTGCTCCCATTGGCTGCGAGGCCACCTTCTTTTAAAGGGGGGGCAGGATTGAGGAGCGGCGACCCCTGTGAAATGGTCATTCGACCCCCAAAGGGGTCCCGACCCCCAGGTTGAGAACCACTGTTCTAGAAGGAGGCATCTGTGAGGAAAGATCAACTAGATTAAGCTCTCAGCAAGTTTATGCCATCCATTCACACTTGAGTATTGGGTTCCCTTCGTTCTTCATTCTCATACACGCAAGCTAAAGAACAAAGCCTATTGCCTACAGACAAGCAGGAACATCCAGCAAAGATCCTTCCACTGGGCATTCCTAACCATTAGATGATGCGACACTTTGCATGATGAATTGTTTTTCTTTGGTCTGGTTACTTCTTTTTTGACTGTTGGTTTTAGACCCTGTTTATTTTAGGGAGGCTATCTAGGATTAATTAAGTTTTAAAGTATATTTTTCAATGGAAGGTATCTAATAAGATTAAGAATTAACAACAGAAACATATTGCTCCTGCATTGTTTCTCTTTACAGAAGCATCATGTAAAATAGCTTTTCCCTCTAATTAATAGCATGCTCAATATTTGCCACAAAGCATATTCAAAAAGAATTTTTATTCCATCAGTGCTTACTTGTATTTATGCTTCCCAATTGTTCCCAGCTATAAAACCAAATGAAAATATTTTGCAATCTGCTATGCACCTTTTGGAATGCAGGCAACTCTTTTCTCATATCAGTTCTTTTGTTCTGGATATGACCAAGGAAGGAAAGGGTGAGGAGACCCAAAACTTTATGGAACGTGTCCATGACTGGGAGGCAGTACAGACCTTTTAGAGATACCAATTCTGTACACTTTCCAGAAGCTTTTGTGCCTGGAAATGTTGTACGTTTCACCTGGCATTTAATCCTTCTAAATGGATGTTATTCTCCCCTAATTATGGATCCCCATTGCTTTCTTGAAACATTATTTGCATAAAAGGAAATGAATAATTGATAGTGAAGCTGGCACTTGCATGTAGCTCGGTAGAGATTTGCCCATAATCACGCCGCCTCTAACACATGGCTCATAGCTTGTTTAATGGGATGGAAGCT
The DNA here is from genome assembly GCA_948474755.1 of Ctenosaura bakeri. Classification (NCBI taxonomy): domain Eukaryota; kingdom Metazoa; phylum Chordata; class Lepidosauria; order Squamata; family Iguanidae; genus Ctenosaura; species Ctenosaura bakeri. The sequence continues at coordinate 242,880 of CAOLHI010001782.1, forward strand.
GACAGGTTTTTCTTGTACTGCTGCTATAGAACTCATCGCTTTCAAATGACCTCCATGTACTTAGCTACTTTTCTTGTTGATCTCACTGCTCTTTTCCTTCCATTAATGGGAGACTTCTTAAAGGAAAACATGCTCTTCTCTCCATTCCATCTAAAAATAGGCTGTTTGGGCTTGGAATACATTTCCAAACTTCTACCATATTTTAAATAAAAAGTACAGAAGAAATTTGCTTTACACTAGCATTGGAATGCTTCTGTTTGTAAAATCCAAGGACTTGATTTTTATTTTGTATTTTTTAAGGCTTTTCCCTAATCATGGTATGTAGGATGATTTTTCTGCCTTTTCCTGCCTTTGTCAGATTATTACGAGAAACATTTCAGAGATATTTCAGCTTTGCAGTCTTTTTTTTTTAGATGCGTAGCCATAAAAAAAACTTTACTCAAGAGTATTTCTCATAAACATACAGCCCTATTTAAATCAAAGGCTCTGAAGCTGAGCAATTAGACTGACGATTGTTGTTTATTCAAGCTGAGAATTTTCCAGAATGAAAAATACAGTATGCCAAGAAAACAAAACAAAATAGTAGACTACCTACATTTGAAAATATTATGATCACACCTTAGTCTGTCATTCAAGACATTTAAGTTGTTATAGGCTTATCTCATTGATCAGTGGAGAAAAAAAAATTGTAAATAGCAAATGACAGGCATGAGTCTATGTAATCCAAATTGACAAAACAAAAGCACCAAAAAAAGAAATTGCATTTCGAATCATAGAATCAATAAATTAGGAAGAGTCCACAAGAACCATCGAGTCCAACTGCCAACTGAGAAGCACAACATGGTGGCTATAAGACTGTATTGCCAACAGGAAAGCTGCTTGTTCCTCTATCAGGAGCAGGTAAAGCCATATGTGGTAGATAGATTCAGTTTCCATCATCACCACCCAAAGGTGACGTCCAGGAGGCTTCACGGTTGTTACCCCTGGCCTTAGACAACACCTACCCACTCTCCCTCCCTCCTCTTTCTTCACATATTACTGGGTTTCTGACTTTTTTTTTCCTGAATCGAGTAAAAACATTCTCCTTGTGGACAGTTGCAGTGATAGGCTTGATTAAATTTGCCCAGCTGTTCCTATCACTGCCATAGCAGCTATGCAAACCCCATGCAGGAAATCCCACAAAGTGCAGGAGAAATGAGTCAGTAATTCCTCTTACTATCTTTGCCCAGCTGGGTAGAACCAGGGACATGAGAAGCTGCCTCATAATGAGCCACACTCTTTGTCCATCTAGTACAGCATTGTCTACTCTGACTGGCAGGAACTCAAAGGGAGATCCATCCTGTCAGCATCCTGATCTTTTTGGGGGGAAAAATGGAGATGAAGTAGAATCATAGAAATGTAGAGTTGGAAGAGACCACAGGGGCCATCCAGTCCAACCTCCTGCCATGCAGGAACACCCTCAAAGCACTCCCGACAGATGGCCATCTAGCTTCTGCTTAAAAACCTCCAAAGAAGGAGCCTCCACTACACTCCGAGGCAGCATATTCCACTGCCGGACAGCCCTGACTGTCAGGAAGTTCTTCCTGAGGTTCAGGTGGAATCCCCTTTCCTGCAGCTTGAATCCATTGCTCCTTGTCCTGGTCTCTGGAGCAGCAGAAAACAAGCCCTCTCCTTCTTCTACATGGCATCCCTTCAAATATTTAAACATGGCTATCATGTCCCCTCTTCACCTCTTCTGCAGACTAAATATCCCCAGATCTCTAAGTCTATCCCCATAGGGCATGGCTTCCAGGTCTCTCACCATTTTGGTCGCCCTCTTCTGGACTTGCTCCAGCTTGTCAATATCCTTCTTGAATTGGGGTGCCAAGAACTGGACACAGTTCAGTAGGATGGGACCTCCTACATATAGTGCTCTACCCCTTGAGCTACAGTCCCCTCCCAAATGGAAAGGGCATTTTCTGGAGCTGCTTCCATATTTTTTCTTCCAAATGTTGCCTTCCATATTCATTGATGTCTTTTGTCTTCTTCAGGGTAGGTCTGATTCCCTTGCGTAGTATAACAAGTCCTCCCCAATGTACCAGCCCATTGTTCCACTCAAGACCTCCATACTGTTAGACCTGCTTCCATTGTCTTGCAGGCTGAACTCCAGTTGAGTAGTGATTCTAAGGCAATGGCAACCATATCAGCCAGTTCTTAGACTAATGCAACTTCCCCCCAATTTCCAGATGTGTCGGATTATAATCCCCATGACTGGGGTGATGGAAGTTGTAGTCAGACACATCTGGAGGGTCCCAGATTGAACAAGACTGGATGACTAGACTCATGTGCGTGAAGTGCAAGCCACTGTCCCTGACAAAAACTGGTATTTATTTTAAGCAAGTACTGAGAGACTCAAAAATTCATGCTGAAATGGGGGAGCCATTCACCCGACTTCTAGACGTGAGAAAACACTTGGACTCTGACCTATCTGGTGTCAGTGGGAGTAATGTGTGAGGACTGCTTGAGACTCTGCACAGCTCTGCATCACTGCATTGAAAACACTGTCCACACAGAAGTGGTCACAAAATCACACAGTTCAATGGAAGAGACAAATTGCCTATATAAATTAAACCTTCATTCTTCAACCTGAGTTACTGCCAGGGGCTTGATCTATGTTGGCTGATAAACCATTCTCAACTATTGATCTATGTTGGCTGATAAACCATTCTCAACTATCAACAGACTCTTTCAGGTATTATTGTGTCATATAGTCAAAGTGGCTTTTATATGCATGGTAAAGATACACCTCCTGAATAAGCAGATAATTAAGTTTTATGAGTTAAAATATTGCAAGCTCAATTTTAGGATGAAATTATATATGGAGCAACTCTCAAGAAAACAATGAAACCAGGGAACTCTGACATAGTGTACACTGTTTTGAATCATTTTAAATTATTTTAAATTATTGTTTTGCTACCTGTACCCCCTCTGCATAATTTGATGTAAAGCGGGATATAAATATTTTTACAAAGATAAATGAATACACAGTGAAAGTAAGTAATGGGCAAAAGAGCAGATTAGCAAAATATTTTTAAAGCTCAAAACAGAGAGAATAGATCAGCCCAAAAGAAAGAAGCTGGATAGATCTAAAGCAGAAAGGATGGATAATATCTATGTAGCAGGAGCTGTTCTTGGTAATCGGAGAACAATTCAAAATGTCCAAGAAGTGCTCATTTTAGTTGGTTTTCTGGGCTGTAAAAGGTCTGGTGCCTCCCTCACTGGCAAGCCATCCACCAACGCAAGCAAAATTCTCATTCCACTCTCCCAACCTCACTAGTGGCCATTTTCGCACTAGACTGTTGTAGCACTATTATTCCACTTTCAACATCCTAAACTGCAAACCCCAGGATTCCATAGGATGTTGAAAGTGGAATAATAGCGCTATAACAGTCTAGTGCAGAAATGGTCACCCACCTGTAATACAGCTCTTAATTTCTGGGCAGGGTCATAGTTCATAGTAATCATATTGCAAACATCTGCTCATCACACATATAATATTTAAAATAAAAAGTCCTTCTGAGAATTTGGAAATGTTGGGGTAGGTCCCCTTGTTGTTGTTTTTTTGCAGAGAGAATCCTGCCGGCTTTCTTCACGAGCTGGCTGCCATTTCCCATTTAATCACTCATCCTTTGGAAGTGCTTTGCCTGCTTTTAAGCTCTGTGTAATCCCTCGTGATATTTTCCCCCCTTTACAACAAGAGGCATTTTCCATATGCTGGTACAGATTTCCTTTACAAATCTCTTTACTGGTCAGAATTAGCCAATCCTTCTCCCACGTTGGAAGGTTTACAAAGGAATTTTGCTTCTTTGTAGGACTATATATTCTGAATGATCACCAAAAAAGGGAAGTGTTTACCTTGCCTTGAGCCTTAACAAAGGAAGAAAGTTATTAAGAACATGCCATTGTATCTCCTCTCCTCCACCAGTTTCTTCCACTAACTCCATCATGTGCGCAAAAATCAACATAGCTTTTTAAAGTGAGCTAGAGTTATAAAATCTCTTTAAAAATAAAGGATATTTTCTTATAAGTTTTTGCAAAGATTTAGTTTTATTGAAAGGTGACAAACACATTTCCAGCCTAACTGTATGCCTGCCTGCTCAAAATTCCAATGAGTGCTAAGAGACTTACTCCCAGGTAAATAGGGGATTCTGGATTTTAACAAACAAATGGAACAGGATCCAACGAACTGTGAACACAAAAAGACTTCATCCAACAAGGCTTGGGGAGATTTTTGTTTCTCGAAGAAAATCCTACCCATGTAATTAGACCCAACCCTGGCAAATAACTTTTGGAACTAAATAGAGCTGCAAAGGACATTTCTGATGTGACAGGAAGAAGTTCTCAGAATCAAAATTCTCACTGGATGTGTCTAAAGTAGCTCTTTGATCCTGGTGTAGGAGAGGAGAGCAAATACAATGCAGTCCCTTGAGCTTTCTTACCCTTTCTGATCAATGCATTCCAAAGGACGGCTTGCTGTTACTTTTAATTTTTTAAACACAAAATATATCCTCCGGAGTCAGATTGCCTTAAAACTCCAGGCAGATTACAAAATTATAAGTCTGTTACACTAAGGTCAGATATCAAAAGACCCAAAGAAAAAAATAGCAAAGCTTTCTCCCACTTACCTCTCTCATACATCCAGTGCTAAGGGCAACAAGAAATCTTATGCAGAGTGCCGGGGTAAAAGGGTAAATTTATGTATTTACTTGTTGTATTTATATCTCATTTCTTCATGAAAACTGATTCTCTGATTTTAAAATTATCCGCTCCCAAAAATACAGAAAAACAAGCACATGTAACTAACAGTATAATACTTAGAACAACCAAACCTCAAAGACAAAAGCAATCTCCTTATCAGAAAGGGCATTTTTCAATTGCCCAAAATAAAATCTGTGATACCAGCATCTCTAGCACTTATCACTGATCTTCTTAAAATTTTAAGAGATAACTAGAAAAATCAGCATTCTCCGTATTTCTGACATTTACCACAGTATAAATATCAGGGTCTATACAGTACAATATTAATACATAAAAACACCATATAAATATCAGCTAAAATTACAATACCCTAGCATAAGAGGTTCCATTAATTTATCTAGACATAAAATTTTAGAATGAGCTATTTTGTTTTTGAGAGAGAAAAATAGCTAAAAATGTAGTTCAGAATCTGGTTTCTATAGCATTTTATTTGTTTCCAAACTCAGTCTTAAAGATAAGGTGAAGCTAGCATTTAAAACACTGCAAACCTGTTTTTAAAACAAACAAAAAATCAAAGGCCAGAAGTGTTAGAAGCAAAAGAAGGATTTGTTTAGATTTTATTGGCTAGTGCATTTCCATTTAAATCAACTTGTCAAATGCCCCAATTTTTTTTTAACATTTCCGAAACAACATTTTTTTTTTATGTGCGCTTTTCCAATTTGTGGTTTAAAAAAAAAATAGGGAAGCGTATAAACACCTATCAATTGTGTTGTTAAGTTCCTGGTTCTTTCAGATTTCTTCCCACCAATTTGTCTGAAAAAACAGGTATTTGCAAACACGGGTAGCCTCATTTCTTATGTCCTTTCATTTTTCATGAACTGTTTTCAAAAGACTTCAATCAACCTTAATGGTGCATTTTTAGTTAAGGAAACAGAATGGGAGAGAAGTCAATTTATGCTCCCTGATGAACAAGTGTCTACAGAAAAAGGGTGGGGGGGTGAAATGTGGAGGCGGCAGTGGGGAGAGACACATAAATGGGTTTAGAAAACAGAGCCAAGACAAGCAATATGCCGTGAACAGAGCACTCAGGGATGCTGGGATACAATGAAAGGAGTAAAATACTGCAGAGGCTTTTTAAACTACAGACAATTGGAACAATAGGCTGGGCCTAGACATCTGTGTTAAACTGTGAGAAGGAAGGTGAAAAGGAAGCTGCAGTTCTACAAAAGAGCTCAAAAACATCAGAATGGAAGGGCCTTAAAGCAGGAACCAAATGAATGCAGGGTAGTTGACTGGGCTAGAAATCAAAATTGGCATATTTTGCCATTTAATACACTTTGGAAGGCATTGTCACCTCCCCCCTCTAAAAAAAAAAAAGGCATTATTTGGAATGGTTCCCTTTATCCCTTCTGTGAAATAAATAACCCAATTTTTATCGCTCCTGTGGCGCTTTTAAAATCCCAGAATTATTAGGCAATGTTGGTCTCTTCTTCTTCTTCTTTTTTTGCAGAAATGCAGTCTTCTTTGGCTGAGGAAGTGTATTCAGAATTGTGGTTGCCCAAGGGATAATGACATTAATGTTAAAAGGGTAAAAGAAGACGATCCCACAAGAAGTGCTCCAGCGCAAGCTCTCCTTGATATTGGGATGGGTTTGCGAAGGAGAACATCCTGCTGGATGGGGCCCCAGAGTGGCTTCTGTACATAAAACAGATGGAACAAGTTCGGAGCTACTTGGGCTGTTTCCACACTAGACAGTTATAGTGTTATTATTCCACTTTCAACATCCTATGGAACCCTGGGGTTTGCAGTTTAGGGAGGGGTCATCCATAGGATGTTGAAAGTGGAATAAAAGCATTATAGGAAGCACATAGGATGTTGAAAGTGGAATAAAAGTTCTATAACAGTCTATTTTTTTATTTATTTGTATCCCGCCTCTCCATATGGATCAAGGCGGTGAACAACTTACAAATAGCATGTATTCCGAAACAGTTCTATACATGCCCCCAACAAGCTGGGTACTCATTTTACTGACCTGTGGAAGGATGGAAGGCTGAGTCAACCTTGGAGCCGGGCAGGATCGAACTCACAACCTTGTGGCTTGCAGTACTGGCATTTAACCACTGCGCCACCAGTCTAGTGTGGAAATGTCCTTGTTCCATCCACTCATGTATGAGCAAGATAAAGCCACAGGTGTTAACCATTAAAGCCCTAAATGGGTTGGGTCTGAGATATTTGAAGGACTGTGCTCTTTGTGATCACAACCACTCTGTTGTATTCCTTTCTGAAGGACACCCACCACATCTGTGCCCTTGGCTGTTTTAGGACCATGTAGATGTGACAGAGCAGCCATGTTTGTTTGTATGTCAATGGAGAATGTTCTCTTTATGTGCTTTCAAGCTGATTCTGACTTATGGTAGGTTTTTGGGTGGGCGCATGATTCAAGCAATGTTTTTGTTGTCATTTATAATAATTATAATTGCACATATTTGGACTGTTGATAAGTGAAAGACTCTCAAATTCCCTCTGTCTTGTTGTCTGCATGTTGTCTGTGCCCTCTTTACCAGTGCCTTTCTCCTGTACAATTCATTGCGAAGTGAAAATGAAAGAAAGGGAAACACACCATCTCAATACACACACATATTATGTGAACTGGGGCCATTTTTTGAAAAGGCATCTACACCCATTAGCATCTGATTTTGTCTTGTAGAGCAACATAAGCTTTGTCCCACTAAGTCATCTACAATGCTGTTTTGGGAATGATACCATCATTGTAGTTTTTTTAAAAAAAAATGTTTTAATTCTTCTTTTGCTTTGGTCAGACCCCACCTGGTAGACTGTGTCCAATTTTGGGCACCACAGTTCAGGAAGGATACTGACAAGCTGGAACATGTCCAGAGTGGGGTGACCAAAATGGTAGAAGGCCTGGAAACCACACCCTATGAGGAGTGGCTTAGGGAGCTGGGCATGTTTAGCCTGGAGGAGAGAAGGTTAAGAGATGACATGATAGCTATGTTTAAATATTTGAAAGGATGTCATATGGAAGACAGAGCAAGCCTGTTTTCTGCTACTCCAGAGACTAGGACAAGGAGCAATTGTTTCAAACTACAGGAAAAGAGATTCCATCTAAACATTAGGAAGAACTTCCTGACAGTAGGAGCAGTTTGACAGTAGAATATGGTGCCTGGGAGTGTGGTGGAGTCTCCTTCTTTGGAGGTTTTTAAAAAGAGGCTGGATGGCCATTTGTCAGGAATGCTTTGATGGTGTCTTCTTGCAGGGCAGGAGGTTGGACTGGATGGCCCTTGGGATGTCTTCCAGCTCTATGATTCTATGGCCCTTTCCACACACGGTTATAAAGGTGGGCCAATGCGTCTTGCCATGAAGGTCTTCTGCACATTGGAGTGGACTAGGTTCGGTTTATTTAACGTAATTCCGACTAAATGCACCCCCATGTGGTGGTAAAGCTGTCAGGGATTCAAAGCATGGAACTCTGGGAAAATGCCCAGACCACTGCAAGGCGTTGCATCATACTCCAGCAGTGTGTATTGCAAGACTTTGCAACAGGTACTGGAGTGGTGTGCAAAAGGTACAGGGTGGTGTGCAGACCCCTGTAGCTCATTGGTTGTAAATATGTATATAAGGCAGCAACGTTCAGTTCATTTTGTTGGATGACCAAACCCAGTGCCTGGCGTAAGCTTTTGTCAGTCTGTTTTATGTTCATGTACATATCGGAACCTTGAAGCTAAGATAAAGTGCCTCTTGTTTGGAAGAAAGCTTTTCCATGTGAGTATCCTTCTTGGGAACAGGGTCGCTGCTGTCGGTTTGCTGAGGACCTTCTTTCCCGCTGTGTCTCCGTGGGGATTGAAACTCCCATCATTCACCCAACAAAAGTGCACTATTTGAAAACCAGAAGAAATCGGTTTTCCAATTTTCCAGATCGATCCGATTCGTACTTTCACAGTGGTGCAGACACGTACATTCGCACCACTGCAAATTGGTGGTCAGGGGAGGGTTCACGGGAGGGGCCAGGGGGTAGTATGGACTTACGCACATATGCATGTATGCAATGACGTATTAAACCATGCAAAAAAAGGGGGGGCCTATCACAGCCGATAGGACGGGGTGAGGGGAGTAGCGGGAGTGGCCACGGCGGAGGCAGCGTGGATTCATGAACTCGCACTCCTCCGAATCAGAATGGAACATACGCAGTAGCTGTATGGAAGGAAATGAGGGAAAGTCCGCCTTTCTTCGAGCCCAGAAAATCCGGTAAGAAATGGCACGAACCGATTCACCAGCCTCATGCAGAAAGGGCCTATGATTCCCTTCTAGTCTTTATTGTATCGGCTTATCTTACTGTTTTTTTCTCTTGATTCAGAAACTGTCGAAACTGAAAATGCTACGTGAATGGAAAAAATAAACAAATGTAACATCCAGATACAGCATTTCAACCACTGTTTCCATTTGTATGCTGGAAAATGGGCTCAATCCAAGATCTCCTGGTTACTCTCAGTTTGCTCTGTGTGTGTTGTTGTTGTTATTTTAAAGTCCACCTGACATAAAGAGTCAGCCCTCTTCAACAGTTTTAATGCAAACATTTCATAAAGTACACAAGGAGGGGAGAGCAGGGAATGCACAAGGAACGCAGTGCTCATTATTCTTTTAGCATGGATGTTGGCAAGACGAGGAATTAAAAGCGAAGATCATCGTAACTCCAAAAGAACATCTGACTCACGTCTGCAGAAGGCCTGTTTTCTCTTCCGTTATCCCCTCCGTGATCCGTAAAGAAGGATTTCCCCCAAAACAATTAATTTGGTTGCCCAAAGACCCTTCTTAAATCTAAGGAGATTTAATGGGGGAATAAAATAAAATAAAACCTCTCATCTTCTTGGGGGTCTTCGTAGGCAACCTGATTGCAAGATAATTCCATCGTATGGCTGTTAGCTGTGATGTGGTACATAATTGGACTGTTAAGACAAATGGGGAGATGCAGGCAATCTCCCCAGTCATTCTTTTCATTAATTCTGCCACCACCTTTGTGCTTTTATTTTTCTCTCATTACTTTCTCCCCAAAAGCCAAAGATGATTGATTGACTGATTTATTTATTTTTAAACTATTTTGGTAGGCTTTCCTCTCTCTTAGTTTGTACAGTCTTAAGCTTCAAGATAAGAAATGTGGCAAATAAACCAGGCTTTGAGCAAAACTGGAGTGCAGTAGCTGGATTAAGGTAACCCGTTCTTTGTGTCTAGGTACCAAGGAACATATGGTGAGTCATTATTTAAAAGCTACATAATGGAATGCTGTGTAATGAAGGACTTCATTAAATACTTATCCAGTCATCCCTTGTGTGTGCTTTGTCTATGCTTGGGTAAGGCTCACAGCCAACCCAGGAAATTTTGCCACCTGAGGGTAAGACAGAATTCCATACATCTGACTGGGCCATTAGCTCAGCCTTACTTTCTTGCTGCGAAGAGCACAGTACCTTCTGGCACACCTATAAGCAATAGGCCGGTTCACAGCATATAGCTGGAAAAGTTACTTTTTAACATAGATTTATACATACCTATAAATCTTCGACTGTGGGATAAGTGTTTGGAACTGGAATTCCGCCCCCCCAAAGTTCTAGTTTAGTGGATCAGGACAGGATGTGTGGCCAACAGAACTCCATCTCGCAAAACAGTGGAAGTGCTGAGAGAGTCAGTCACTGCCATGAAGATCCCATACCCCTGGGTAACTCTTTACAGGCAACTATAGTACTTGTAACTCATTCATTCCTGGCTTTTATCCTGCTGTACATGTAGATGTGAGGGAAGAGCCAATGAAATGTGGCATTTTGGTGCTGGGCAGGGACAGTGGAGTCATTCTCCACAACAAGCATGTATAGACTGAAGATGTGGAGGTAACAACTGAACCTGCTTTAAATTTTTTGGAGATATGTATGCAGAGTTCACTTGAGCTATTTTGCTGCTCCAAGTGAGTGGAAAACAGTCCATTTTGCTTTCCATTTGCATCAAATTACACAAAGGGAAACCACAACTCTGCTTCCCATTTTAATTCCTTTTTTAAAACAAAAAATGTTACTAATATTGAGTTTTTGCTTGGGCCTCTGTGTGTTATCTCATCCAGGGATTTTCCAGTCACACCTGTATTTGATGTCATTGTTGTGTGCATTCAAGTCATTTCTGACTTATGGTGACCCTAAGCCAAACATATTGTGATTTTTTTTGGCAGAATTTGTTGGCGTGATGATTCCGAATCTGCAAACCACAGGATTCCATAGGATGTTGAAAGTGGAATCATCATGCTATAAGAGTGCAGTGCGGAAAAGGCCTAAGATAAACGTCTCTAAATGTGTTTAACGGAATAAATTAGAACCTGGGTGGGGGGATTGCTGCAACTCCCAGTGGTCATAGTAGCATTGGAAATCTGAGAGCTGTCGTCCAGAAAGTAACTTTGACCAATGCTGAAAAAATTCATTTTATACTGATTAGAAAGGAGCTCTGTATAGTTTTAAGCATAAGTTGTCATAAGTGATTCTGTGGAATGCAAATACTTTTCCTTTGGCCTCATCTTTTTCTATGGTTAAGATCCTTTCACTGGATGTATAATGTAAAATTACACCAGCATAGCTGCACTAGAGTTATTCAGGGCTATCTGTAATTACTTGGGATCACCCTTGCACAACATCTCAAAAAGAACAGTATCTTGATAAATGTATAAGAAATCAAAGAAGAGATAATGTAATTGCTCTTTTCTCCGTAAAATGGAAATTATGTTTGTATGCAATGGAAATAAGCAATTTCAGCCGGAAGATTCAAGCCTGGAAGTGCGGGGGGCGGCGGTATTTTTGAGATTAAACTTTAATAAAAATCATTATTAAAAAAAAAGAACAATATCTTGCATGAGGCACCAATAAGATTCCAGTCATTACTCTGGTGAAATAAGCTGGCTTGGATGTGAAAAGACTTTGTTTTTACAAAATCTTCTAGTTGTTTAGGTGAACCCTGAGATCTAGGGAATGGATAACAGTGGTCTAGCATGGGGGCAGGTTAGGTGGAAGAGGCAGAAAAGAAATTACACCCAAAGTAACATTATTTGTTGCACCTGCCAGTAAGTATGTCATTATATTTCAACAGATTTTAAAAGTTCTTAATTTTAAGGAGGGTAAATACATCTTTTGCATGGACAGCTTGGTACAGTTTCAAAGCAGTTTATGTATTGATTATTTTTAATGTGTATTGGTTTTATATGCTCTTTTAACTGGCATTATATGTCTAATCCATTCTTCTTCCCTGCCTTTATCTATAGGGAACTGCTAGTAAGAAATATTATTGTTACTATTATTATTATTAGCAACAACAAGAAGAGGAAACTGTATATTACCTTTATAATACATTATTTATGCCATAGTATTTCCAGTTTCTACATATGGTTGTGAAAGCTGGACAATGGAGAAAGGATAGGAAGATAGGAAAAAAATCAACTCCTTTGAAATGTGCTGTTGGAGAAGGGTTCTACAAATGCCATGGACTGCTAAATAGACAAATTGATGAGTCCTGGAGCAAACAAAGCCAGAGTTCCCACTAGAAGCCAAAAGGATTACATTGAAACTATTGTACTTTAGATATATATCATGAGATGACATAACTCATTGGAGAAGACAGTAATGCTTGGTAAAGTGGAGGGCAGTAGAAAAAGAGGAAGACCTCATTACAGGTTGATTGAGTTTGCAAGACCTGAGCAGGGCAATTGGTGTCTGGGGCTTTTAGAGGCCTTTCATCCATTTGCTGACTTGGTGGCAAACAAGAAGTAGATTTTTTTCAGTTACACATATTATTAAATTGTAATAGCTTTGGTGCGTTACAATAAAGATTTAAACTTGCACATAGGATGAAGGGAGAGGTTGCCTCCAAGCGCATGTTCAGCTCAAGAATTTGTTCTACTACTGCAACTGAATTTGCCATCATTTCACACACAAACTCAGTTCCAAGACCTCCCCTACACACATTTCTCCATTTCAGCAGCCTAATTTAAGGGTAGGGGATGTTTGTTGTAGCTTTTTCTACCTGAGCCAGAGTTCTACCTCCATTCCATGTAGATAAGCTAAGTGGACTAGTAATAGTTGGATCCTACTTCAACGCTGACAATACATGTGAAAAGCTAACAACCCAGAGGACACGATCAGAATTCAAAATGATCTTAACAGAGTAGAGAGCTGGCCTAAAACTAACAAAATGAATTTCAACAGGGAATCATAGAATCATAGAAATGTAGAGTTGGAAGAGACCACACAGGCCATCCAGTCCAACCCCCTGCCATGCAGGAACACCCTCAAAGCACTCCAGACAGAGTGTAGGGAAAAGTGTAGGGACTACATTTTGGGCAGAAAAAAATGAAATGCACAGATATGGGTGATACCTGGTTTGACCACAGTACATATGAAAAGGATCTAGGTGTCTTAGTGGACTACAAGCTGAACGTGAGTCAGCAGGGTGATGCAGCAGCTAAAAAAGCCAATGTGATTCTCAGCTGCATCATTAGGAGTATGGTGTCTAGGTCAAGGGAAGTGATGGTACCACTCTATTCTGCTTTGGTCATACCCCACCTAGGAATACTGTGTCCAGTTCTGGGCACCACAGTTCATAAGGGATATTGACAAGGTGGAACATGTCCAGAGGAGGGTAACCAAAATGGTAGAAGACCTGGAAACCATGAAGCCCTGTGCAGAGTGGTTTAAGGATCTGGGTGTATTTAGCCTGGAGAAGAGAAGGTTAAGAGGTGATATGATAGCCATGTTCAAATATTTGAAGGATGTCATATGGAGGATGGAGTAAGTTTGTTTTCTGCTGCTCTAGAAACTAGGACATGGAGCAATGGTTTCAAACCATAGATTCCACCTAAACATTAGGAAGAACTTTGTGGTGGTAAAAGCAGTTCAACAGTGGAATAAGATGCCTGGGAGTGTGGTAGAGTCTCCTTCTTTGGAGTGTTTTAAACAGAGGCTGGATGTCCATCTGTTGGGAATGCTTTGATGGTATACTCCTGCATGGCAGGGAGTTGGACTGGATGGCCCTTGTGGTCTCTTCCAGCTCTACAATTCTGATTCTATAATAAGGTAACATTCTTCCCCACATCCCAGAGGAGCAATATGGTTCAGGACATTAGTGTGACAATGCCTTCTGTCCCTCAAGAGGGGAAAAATGGAGAAATGGTTCAGACAGAACAGACAGGATGCTGCCACAATGCCCCTAGCAAAGGCTGCCTGTTGTTTCACTGCCTATCAGCAGAGCTGAATCTACTACCAGCTGCTCTGGTTGTTATTATTGTTATATGAGAAAGATCAGAACTCTGGATCTACTATAAACCACTCAGAAAAAAACAAATAAAGTAGATTCTGCAGGTTTAGTAGATTCTGTAAATAGGTTCTTCAAAAGTAGACATGGATTTGGAAATCACCCCTTTTATTTAGACCTTTATTTTCTGCCTATACCTAAGTTACTTTTTCTACTATGGGGCAGTCACACGCTTACATATATGATGCTGTTTGCATAGAGTGAGTTACTCTTTTTTCTTTTATTGCTTTTCTCTAGTCTTGCTGTTGACTTGAGATGGGAGGTATAAGTCTTGTGTTACACAGAATAGCCTCAGCTTGTTCAAGGAAAATGACAAGCAGGGGTGTGCCTTGGGCTATTTAAACCTTTTGTGATCTCATTTTCCCCCCGCTAAAATAAAACAAAACAAAACAAAATGCTTTCCTCCATTGTCCTGGATGTTGGGCTGGTACCATCACATGTCCCTGGAAGATCTCAACTCTGTGTAGCCACAATTCATAATTTTAAACAGGGTGGAAGAACTTTCTTGCTCAAGGACAGAATTTACTGTACAAACTGTAAAGCAGGAATGGACTTTGGCAGGTCTAATGCCATTTTTCTGCCCTTGAGACCCTCATGGTGGGCCATATGATCTTTAAAAAAAGAAAAGAAGAAAAGAAAACCAGAAGTGGCCAGAAACTGACCTGGTTTTGGGAGACAGGAACTTTAAATACTAAATATGGATGTGATGTTACCACTTCTGGAGGATTCTGCTAGAAGTAATTCAAACACACACACTCCTCTTTTTGCTGGGAAAAAAAAAAGGTGACATTGACCTCTCCTAGAAACTCCATGAACTGCAATTTGCTTTTTAAATAGGTCACAACCCCCTCTCCTGAACTTTGCTAGAAAAAGGGTGGCTTGGATGTGTGTGTGTGAAGGTTGATTCGGGGCCACAAAAAGAGTCTTGGGGTGCCACATGCAGCTCCAAAGCTACACTTTGCTTAATCCTGCTGGAGAGTTTCTTTTCAGCACCTTGGCACCCAGCAGCACTATAACATACATTTTGCTATTCAATACTCTTCTCCCCCCCCATTACTCTTTCTTTCCTGTCCCCCCCCTTTTTTTTTTAACAATCTTCTGCAGGGATTGTAATAACATTATAATGGGGCTGTTCCACAAACAAAAAACTGCCTGGTTTTTCCGAGACAATCTTCTGCACTCATCAGCATAGACAATCACCCCTTTCACTCTGGCTCTGCAATAGGAAGATTTTAAGCAATACCTTTTGATTGGAGTCGGACTTGGAGAGTTGGAGGGGGGGGCATGTGAGGAACCTGCCATGACTTGGCTGGGAGTCTTATTTGAAATGCAACGAGACTGAGAAATGGCAAGTGCAATTTCCCATGTGGAGTTGTTGGGGGAAAGAATGAGGCACTTGTTCCAGTTTTCTTAATTGTCTCTGATTGCTGTTTGTGTAGCTCTTTCACTTCAGGCCTGAAAATCACCTTCAAGAGTGCCGACAGCTTCTTCTCCCCTGTTTTTTTTTTTAAATATATATATATATAAAATATAAAACAGCAAATCATTTGACCATTACAATAGCAGGGGGTTTTGTGTGTTACTTGGCCTTTAAAATCAGGTTTATTTAATTTACTTTAAGGAGTATTTAAATAGCAGCTCGGGGAAGAAAGGTTCTTAAATGGTGCTGCGAACGTGGGAGTGATTAATGTGATATTCTTCACCTAGCAGTTAATATGCCCCTCTCAATGGTTTCTCAGCAATGAGTTTCGGGAGAGGGGTGCTAATTTTCTGGTACCGTTAGAGCTTGATGATTGTGTCTGAAGCCTTTTGCTCACCCTGGCCGAGGCCCTTGAAATGCTCACCACAGAGTCCTCGCAGCTAATAGCACACAACTGAACCCCACACTAAGTGGGCTGGAAGAAAGCAGCTCACACATTGTGTCTATATGTGCATATATATCGGCCAAGATCCTACATGAGGGCTACATAGTGTACACCTCCATATGTGGAGTTAATATGTTGATAGTGCCCTGCAGCATTTGGGCAGAATGGCCATGCTATACACTCAAAGGTACAACAAAATGCAGAAGCAGATGCCTGAATGCACAGTCTGATACATATACCCACACATCTAACTAAAAGAGTATAACCACACATTTCATCAGGGGGAGAAGAATATTACCTACCAGATTGCCTTCTCCTGTGCAATCCATTCAGCACATTCAGGTCTTCTGGAGGCACATCTACCATACTTCCTCAGCAGCCCCTAGATTGTGGAAGAACCTGGTGAAAGAGATTCATCAACTGAAAATGATTGCATTTGAAACATCTGCAAAGACCTGCAGGCCTATCCAGATTATTTTTAAATTATGAATTTTAAAGTATTTATTGAGGGATTTTAATAGGCATTGGTTTAATATGCCTTTAGGTTTTGTGTTATGCTATTTGTTGTCCCCTGCCTTGATCCATAGGAGAGGCAGGTAAGAAATTATCATCACCATCTGAGAATTTCCATACTATACAGCACCATATGCACAACTCCACTTCTATGACCTTGAACTTAATGCAGACATTATGCAGAAATGTACACATGCATAAGATACTATGCCACTGTTATGTAATGTTGCTTGGCTCTGACAGATGTGGACGTGCCATGTTAAAAAATGGAAGCTTGCTATGTATTTGTAGAGCCCTGCCTTCCATTTCACCAGTTGCCAATTTGTTTCCTGAACGCAAGGTCATCGCTATGAATAACATAATGTTTTGAGATCAGGAACCATGTCCTGCGAGGTATCTTAATTCCACTTTAACGTCTTCCTCCAGGCTCCATTGACATTTAAGATGATGTGCGTGGATACCAAGAGATGCCTTGTCATCAGCAATGCTGAGGATCCAGAAGGGCCTTCCTGGAGTGAGGTGCCTGCCCTCTTAACTGTCTGCTTTTAGAAAAACTGTTCAGTGTATTCAAGCTTCTTTTGAATCTTGATTCTGTAGTTGGCCCTACTGTCATTTTAAGCTTCTGTTTGTTTCACTGTCTAGTTCTGTTTTCTTTTCAGGCTGCATTTTCATATTTTATGCAGGCCACTTTCAGATCTTTTTGTAAAGTGGAAGATAATAATAATAGTAATAGTAGGAGCAACAGTTTTGGTCATGTTACCTCGCTTTTGACATCTCTTCATCACTTTGCTATTCCACGTGAGGTTTCGGTACAAGCGTCTTGCCTTACCTTTTAAAGCCCTACATGACCCAGCTCCCCCATCTTTCAGCCCTTGTTTCTTTTTACTAGCCTGCTCAGGATTTGCATTCTAGGAAGAAACTGTAGGCTTCTCACTCAACCAAGGGCTTCCTCTTTCTTGGCTCTCCCTGAATATTTGTGGGCTGCTCCTTCCTTCTTTATTTTTGCTGCTCAATTGAAAACCTTCTCGTTTTCCAAAGCTCTTGGAATTTTACTTTAATATTGTTTTATAGTCTTGTATATTGAGAGTGGTATAGTGGTTTGAGCATTGGACTACAACCCTGGAGACCAGCGTTCGATTCCTTACTTGGCCATGGAAACCCACTCGGTGACCTTGGGCACCTCACACACTCTCAGCCTCAGAAAACTCTGTGATAGATTCACCTTAGAGTTGCTGTAAGTTGGAAATGACTTCAAGGCACACAACAACAACATTTTGATTATATGTATTTGTCCGTTTGCTCTATATTACTGTATATTGTATTGGTTTTTGTATTTCTGTCTGGATAGTTTGTTTTACAACTGCATTGCAAAGCTTTATGTTTCTATTACTCCTTCTTTCCCCTATATGTGTGTGTCTGTGTATTAGATTGTATGCTTTTTGTGGGGCTGGCTGTTTTTGTTGTCTTTTACTGTAAATGATCATGTACAGTAATGGTGCTAAATAAATGAATGAATAAAGAATAGCGATATCATCATTGTCACTATCCAGGGAATTAGCTGTGTTTGTCGTCTGCAGCCAATAAAATAAAATAAAATAGAGTATTGCTGTACCTTAAAGACTTGCAAATTTTATTTGGCATAAGCATTTTGTGGACTGCAGCCAACTTAATAATTCTTTTTGCTATTGTTAATTAAGCTCCATACACCAACTTTCAATTACATTATCAGGACAGCTTACAATAAAATGATAAAAGCACTGTAATGTATCTGCCGCATAAAAATAGGATTGAAATAGCAAATTGAAACAAACAGCGTAAAAATACATAAAACCAAAATAATCAGAACAAAACAGATGGACAAAATTCAAGCAGCTAAAAAGAGCAAAAACCTTGGGAAAATGAAAACAAAATTTGCCTGGCACCAGAAGGACATTAGAATTGGTGTCAGGCAGAAACCTATGGGGAGATTATTCCAAAACCAGGATGCCACCACTGAAAAGACCTTTTTCCCCAAGAGTAGCTGTATTTCAAGGTGGTAAACTTGCAGAAAAGATACCCATTGAGAAGAGTTTTAAAAGAAGAGAGATGATACTGATTAATGACCTTACACAGGTGTGCTCTTGCTACATGATGCCTGGATTCCTGTTGATGTCTTCCATATGCATAAATTTCCCAATGGAGGCGGATGGACATTTTTATCTGATGCAGAACATTTGTATTCAGTTCTAGATTGTGAGAGCAGAGTTGGGCATGTGGTACTTTTGTGCAAGCAGGTACAGAGGTACCTGTGTGGATGCAGATGTACATACACAACCCATTTAGTAGTTGTGTATATGTATCAGGGTATCCATTCAATCACACAGTATTGCCATTCAACAGAAGAAGATTTATGCTGTGCAATCCCAATGTAGCATCCCAGAGGGGAGAACAATCATAATACTGACAACAACAAAAAAGAACACTATTTTTTGCTTATATGTGAAATGGCAGCCTTTGGCCTCAAGAGGGCACTGTGAGGCCATTTATATCAACCTCTGGTGATTTCCCCCCATCTCTGCAAACAGCTTGGATTAGGGAAAGTTTCTGTTACAACAGTCATTAGAAGCAATCCCATAGCAACAGGCTCTTCTCTCAGCTTTTCCCTGCCCCTTTGATAGCAACAGCTGCATTTTCTTGTACAGTAATTAAAAAAAAATCTGTTTTCCTTCAAGAACACACCATAAGATTAAAACATATGATCTTGGTTGGGCCTTTTTAATTCCCTTTAAGATTCCTTTCATACCCGCTTTCTTTGGAGATCGGTTAACAGAAGATGTTGCATTTTGCTGGCACATCATGGGCCAAGCTGGGGAGGGTAAGACGAGAGGACAACTGAAAAATTTGTTCCGGTAATCTCCAGATTTGAAAAACAAATTAAAACCAGTAATGAAAAGGCACTAAGGAATCCAGTAGCACTTTTGAGACTAACTGGTTTATTCTAGCATAAAACATCCAATTCATCAGATGCAGTCTTGAGTGTAAAGCATATGCTAATATCAACCAGTTTGCCTTGAAAGTACTACTAGATTCTTTTATGCTTTTTGTGCTAAAATAGACTAACCGGTCTGTTTGAAAAGGCAGTGCCTACAAAGGCAGTTTTGAACAGGTGTTGTTTGTTCCGCACACAAGCATAGAACTTCACCTTCAATGTGTGCCAGAAAAAGGGCTGTAGGCCTATCCCATGTTGTGGAGTGGGTTCTCTCAGACAGGGCAAGTCAAACCATTTTCCTATCTCTGGCCATTTCCGCACTAGCCTGTTATAGTGCGATGATTCCACTTTCCACATCCTCTGGAATCCTGGGGTTTGCGGTCGGCCCCTCCCGAAACTGCAAACCCCAGGATTCCAAAGGATGTTGAAAGTGGAAAGTGGAATCATCGCACTATAACAGGCTAGTGCAGAAATGGCCTGTGTCTAGGATATAGCTTTGAGTGGGGATGGGAAGCAAAATGAGGTCATTGCCCCCCCAAATAATAATTCTGCTCCCCAAATGAAATTTTCCTTCAGTCTCCAAATATCTAGCATTGCAGTAACTTAAAATTTCAGATGTTAATTTAGAAATACATTTTAGGCACCCAAAGAAAGGAGGAAGGCCAAAGGACTGTGAACATAGCAAATAGAAGAGTCCCAAGAGAGGCTGATTTCCGGTGTCTCACTCTCTGCAAAGTTAGAAATTTGAGGACTGCGGCAAAATTTTACTTGGAAAGCAGAATTCTTATTTGAAGGCAATGCCTTCATTACGTCCCTCTCATTGCTGCATCCCCAACCCACATTTTTACTTAAAAAAAAATTAGAAAAGCATTTTTATTGTGATTGCATTGAACATTGCTGAAGGTAAATCTTTTCTTTTCCACTACCAATTTTTCTGAAAATTCCTCTCATCCAATGTAACTACAGAGCTGAAGTAAACAGAGATTTTTTAGGAAAAAGCCCTGCATAGTAGGGAGGGGAGGAGAAGACAATTAAACCATCCCATGGTTTCTATAAGGAGTATGGGAAACAAGCAGGATGAGCTTGTACTCCTAGTACAAGAAAATAAATACGATTTGATAGGCATCACTGAGACCTGGTGGGATGAGTCTCATGATTGGAATACAGGAATAGAGGGGTATAGCCTGTTTTGTAAAAATAGACCAAACAAGAAAGGAGGAGGAGTAGCCTTGTATGTCAAGGATGTTTTCACCTGTGAAGAGATCCAGGACTTAAACCCAGAAAGCCAGGTAGAGAGCATTTGGGTAAGAATTAAGGCAGCGAGAAACAATAGGGATATTCTGGTGGGGGTTTACTACAGACCTCCAACCCAGGCTGAGGACTTGGATGACACCTTCCTCAACCAAATGACTGCGCATTCAAAGAGGAGGGATACAGTAATAATAGGAGATGTCAATTACTCGGATATATGCTGGCAGTCAAACTCTGCCAAGACAGCAAGGTCCAGCAAGTTTCTTGCTTGTCTTGCAGACAACTTCATGGTCCAGAAGGTGGAAGAGGCCACAAGGGGATCAAATATTCTAGATCTGGTCTTGACCAACAGGGATGACCTTTTGAATGAGGTAGAAGTGGTTGGATCTTTAGGGGGGAGTGACCATGCCCTGTTGGAATTTAGCATTCAGTGGGAAGGAGAAGATAAGGGTAGCCAGACACTCATCTTAGATTTTAAAAAAGCTGACTTCTGTAAACTTAGGGAGCTGCTGGCTGGAATTCCGTGGTCAGGAATAGTGAAAGGGAAAGGAGTTCAGGAGGCATGGGAGTTCCTTAAAAAAGAGATACTGAAGGCACAGTCTAAAACAGTGCCATTAAGGAGGAAAAATGGAAGGCATCTGAAGAAACCAGAATGGTTGACTAAAGAACTCTCAGCTGAGCTAAGAGTTAAGAGAAACGTGTATAGGAAATGGAAGAAGGGGGAAACCACCAAAGAAGAATTTAAGCAAGTAGCCAGGAGATGTAGGGAGGAGGTCAGAAAGGCTAAAGCACAGAACGAACTTAGGCTGGCCAGAGACATTAAAAACAATAAAAAGGGTTTTTTTAAATATGTCCGCAGCAAAATATGTCCGCAGCAAAAGGAAAAAGAAGGAGACAGTAGGGTCGCTACGCAGAGAAGATGGCGAATTACTCACAGGGGGGAGAGAAAAGGCAGAGCTACTTAACACCTTCTTTGCCTCCGTATTTTCCCAGAAGGATACAAGCACTCAACCTGGCGGTTGGGGAGCAGGGGAGGAAGCAGAGGAAATGAGGCACATAATAAGTAGAGAGGTGGTACAGGAATACCTGGCCGCATTGGATGAATTCAAGTCTCCACGGCCAGATGAATTGCATCCTAGGATATTAAAAGAGCTGGCAGAGGTCATTTCGGAACCGCTTGCTATAATTTTTGAGAAATCTTGGAGGACAGGAGAAGTTCCAGCAGATTGGAGGAGAGCAAATGTTATCCCCATCTTCAAGAAGGGAAAAAAAGAGGACCCAAATAATTATCGCCCAGTCAGCCTGACATCAGTACCCGGAAAGATCCTGGAGCAGATCATTAAGCAGTCAGTTTCTAATCATTTAGAAAGCAAGGCAGTAATCACGAGAAGTCAACATGGATTTCTCAAAAATAAGTCATGCCAGACTAATCTTATCTCTTTTTATGATAGAGTTACTAGCTTGATAGATGAAGGGAGTGCTGTGGATGTAGCATATCTCGATTTCAGTAAGGCCTTTGACAAAGTTCCCCATGACATTCTTGCAACGAAGCTAGTAAAATGTGGGCTGGACAGGGCTACCGTTAGTTGGATTTGTAATTGGTTGACCGACCGAACCCAAAGGGTGATCACGAATGGCTGCTTTTCGTCCTGGAGAGAAGTGACTAGCGGGGTGCCACAGGGTTCTGTCCTAGGCCCAGTGCTGTTCAATATTATTATCAATGACTTGGATGAAGGAATAGAGGGCATGCTCATCAAATTTGCAGATGACACCAAATTGGGAGGCGTTGCTAATACGCCAGAGGACAGGATCAAAATTCAAAATGACCTGGATAGATTGGAGAGCTGGGCCAGGGCGAACAAAATGAAATTCAACAGAGAGAAATGTAAGGTCCTACACTTAGGCAGAAATAATGGAATCCACAAATATAGGATGGGGGACACGTGGCTGGATAGCAGTACGTGTGAAAGGGATCTAGGAGTCTTCATAGACCACAAGCTGAACATGAGTCAGCAGTGTGATGCGGCAGCCAAGAAAGCCAATGCAATTCTTGGCTGCATCAATAGGAGTATGGTGTCTAGATCGAGGGAGGTACTGGTACCACTCTACTCTGCTTTGGTTAGACCCCATCTTGAATACTGTGTCCAGTTCTGGGCACCCCAATTCAAGAAGGATACTGACAAGCTGGAGCAAGTCCAGAGGAGGGCGACCAAAATGGTGAGAGGCCTGGAAGCCATGCCCTATGAGGATAGACTTAGAGAGCTGGGTATGTTTAGTCTGCAGAATAGGAGGTTAAGAGGGGACATGATAGCCATGTTTAAATATTTGAAGGGATGCCACGTAGAGGAAGGAGGGGACTTGTTTTCTGCTGCTCCAGAGACCTGGACAAGGAGCAATGGATTCAAGCTGCAGGAAAGGAGATTCCACCTGAACCTCAGGAAGAACTTCCTGACAGTCAGGGCTGTCCGGCAGTGGAATCTGCTGCCTCAGAATGTAGTGGAGTCTCCTTCCTTGGAGGTTTTTAAGCAGAGGCTTGATGGCCATCTGTCGGGATTGATTTGAGGGTGTTCCTGCATGGCAGGGGGTTGGACTGGATGGCCTGTGTGGTCTCTTCCAACTCTGAATTTCTATGATTCTATGATTCTATGATTCTATGGCAGGTAGCTGATTGCAAATCAGTGGGCCAGTAACTCCATTCCAGATGGTTTTAGTCCAAATTTTTAAGGAATCATCCAAGATGCTCCACGTGTTTTGTGGATATGGTTTTAGTTTGGACTGAAACATGGAATGAATTCACAAGCTGTCTGACACCAGCACCACTGGGCCACTACTCATAACTGTTGTGTGTGTGTGTGTGAAGGAACAGTAGCAGCGGCTAGCTTTGCCTTTAATACATCACATAATCAAGTCCTGGAACTTACTTCAGCTTTCAGCTAGTTTCAGCCTTACTAAGACTTAGGGCACTAACTGGAGTCTCAAGAAATTGTTTTGCTCCTTTGGGGTCCAGGCAACCAGACAAATCTTAAGGTGAGCTGCACTGGAGAAGGGAAAAATGATTTTTGTGGGTGTTAAATTGGATATCCATCTCCACTTACTCTCAGTTGGTGCCTGGCTTATGGTAAAGATGCTTGCACATGTGTCATGCTTGGTCACTGGCACACAAGAAGAGAGAGAACTGGACAGAGAGATGGTGGATGCATATATCTGGTGTCATTCTGCCAATTAGAGCCAGAACCCATTTGCCCAGAGTTCCCTCTCATTCCCCTTTTCCCAAACAACTGACCTTCCCTCCTCCACCTCTGTGACATCACAGGGTCTACCCTTAATCTCGGGTTTTGATCCTGGAATCTTAGGGAATAGAAAGCTGCTGACTTTGGAACACTAAGGAGACGCCAAGCTCAGTTCAACATGACTCTCTAATTCCCAGCATCAGTTGCACAAAGCAGCTTTCTCACTCTGTCTAATGTGAGGCCTATCCCTCATGTTTTATTGGAAGTAAATCTAGAGCAACCAAAATGGTGACCAAAATGGCAAAAGGCCTAGAAACCATGCCCTGTAAGGAGTGGCTTAGAGAGCTGGGTATGTTTAGCCTGGAGAGGAGAAGGTTATGAGGTGACATGATAGCCATGTTTAAATGTTTGAAAGGATTTCATATGGAAGATGTGGCAAGCTTATTCTCTGCTGCTGCAGAGACTAGGACAATGAGTAACGGATTCAAACTACAGAAAAAAAGATTCTACCTAAACATAAGAAAGAACTTCCTGATGGTAAGAGCAGTTTGACAGTGGAATACTCTGGCTCGGAGTGTGGTGGAGTCTCCTTCTTTGGAGTTTTTTAAGGAGAGGCTGGATGGCCATCTGTTGGAGTGCTTTGACTGTATATTCCTGAATAGCAAGGGGTTGGACCGGATGGCCCTTCTGATCTCTTCTAACTCTGTATTCTATGATTTTATGTGTCCCATTTTACAGACTATAGACTGCAATCTGAAGATATCCTCTGTTGGAGGGCCCTATCCAATCCAAGTCTGGATAATGAACCTTTGAACAGAAAGCAGAGACCCTGGATTTTCCTACCAACACATAGCACTTGGACTTAACACTTATATCATGATCTTTCATCACTCAAGAAAGCTGTTACATTACAAACATTTTGCAACAAGGTGGTGATTCAAATTTAGCTTTCCTGAGGATAATTTTTAAACTTCAGGGGGTAACTGGCCAAAGTAGGGGAAAACAGCCATTCCCTATTCTGCAATTCTGTTGACAGGAAAGATTAATTGGACACCAGTCTCTGTGTAACTTCCATTTGCTTATTCTACTTCTTTTCTCCCTGCCCCCCCCACCTCTTTTGTGGTCTATCATGATACTGAAATTTCAGATTGTAAGCTTCTTGGTGTATGGTTTTTTTTAGGGGGAGGGTCATTTTTTAAAATAAATGAATAGTCTTCCCTGATAGTATATGAACAAATGAATGGAGAATAAAAGACAACTGAACATGAAACAGAATTTCACATGATTTCTTCCTTTTGATTAGAAGGGATTCTTTCATGTGATTGCCTCATTTGTATAGAATTTCTGGACACTAGAATGAGATTCCAGAACTATGTAAGTAATATCCCTAAACTATACACTGTTTGCAGTATAAAACAGCAGAGGAAAAAAAAAGAAGGCTAACTGAATACTGTATGCTTTTGATGCAAATGAGAATTCAGTTCATGTTGGGGAGGAAAAAGGCTTTGACATTCACAAGTGGAAGGAAAATAGTACATGATTGTACAGGCATTGCTTGCACCATTACTAAAATTAGATCATTTCTTTTGTTCAGCTGAACCTTCTGCTCTATTTGCAGGGAATCATATTAGCAACGGAAACTGTGAGAATCTGTCCAAACATATTAAGTAACATCAGGGACTAAAATAATGAAGGCCTATTTGAAAGCTTGCTTGGATGACAACAAGGAAACTCTCAATGTCTCTGTTTTGGGAAGCAGTTAAAAAAATGAATCATAGCCTTTACTGCAATACAACAGATTGGCCCAATTAAAATTGGGGGAAGGGGTATTAATAGAAATTTAATCTATGTATATATTCACCATATGAAACACCACAGAATAATCAGTACAATGGAATCTCTCCACTCTGAAATGAATAAATCACTGCCCCTTAAAATTTGGATGGCTAAGGAACATTTTAAAATACTTAATTAAAGCTCAAGGCACTGCTACAACACAGCGCTATGCATGTTTAGTCAGAAGCAAGCTTTATTAAGTTCAGAAAGATTTACCATGTATAGGATTCTCTAGTGGTCAGTTGCATTTGGAGTACTTGTCCAGTTACGAGTACTACACTTTAAGAAGAACATCGACAAACTGGAGTGCGTCCGATGGAGGGCAACCAGGTCTGTGCAAGGTCTGGAAACAAATTTTGCAAGTAACAGTTGAAAATGTTATCATGTTTAGTCTGGAGAAGAGAAGATTAAGAGGAGATAATGGTAATGATTTTCAAACAGTGGAACAGTTACTGCATACAAGAAACAGCAGGCTTGTTTTGAGAACAGGACTAGAATCGGTGAGTTCAAATTGTACAGAAGCCGGACAAATTGCTGTTAAATGTGAAAGAGCTGGAGAGCTGCTTTCCCTTTTATTCCCAGGTCCATTTGTGACACTATACTTTAGCTATCAGGTAAAGGAAAATTTAGAAATTATTATTACTATGGTATATAGTATTGTTATTATTGCTAACTGCCATTAAATTGACTTCAACCTATAGTGGCCCTATGAATGAAGGATCCTGAAGTCACCATATCCTCAACCACCCTGCTCAGGTCTTGCAGATTCAGAGATATGTTTTCTTTGATTAAGGCCATTTCCACACTAGCCTGTTGTAGCGCTATGATTCCACTTGCAACATCCTATGGAATCCTAGGGTTTGCAGTTTCAGGAGGAGCCGGCCGGCCCCTCCCAAAACTGCAAACCCCAGGATTCCATAGGATGTTGCAAGTGGAATCATAGCGCTATAACAGGCTAGTGTGGAAATGGCCTAAGTTTATACATCTGTTATGCGGCCTTCCTATTTTCTTGCAGCCTTCCACCTTCCAAGCATTATTGTCTTTTCTAGCGAGTTGGGTATTCTCATGATACAGCCAAACTACAACACCCTCAGTTTAGTCACCTTGGCTTCTAGGGAGAGTTCAGGCTTGATTTGAAAACTAGTCTAGTCTAGTCCTGTTACACAGAGAATGTGATAAAAGGGTGCAGTCAGGCTAAGGGATATTGACAGGGTACCTTATAGGACTGGAACTGCCAAACCAAGCTGAGGGAGAATAAGGGCCTTTCACAGTCATATTATCCATTTCATTTACTAACAAAAACTTACAAAACAAAAATCTTGAAAAAAAGGATGTGAAAGCAAAATTAGGCCATCAATTGCTTAGGAACAAATTATTGTTTGGGGGCTTGCATACAACAATATAACATGTTACTTTCTAAAAGTAACTTTCTGAGCTCTTGGTCAAAATAGAAGGAAGCTGAAGTCTAGCACTATCTGGATGGCCACGTGTTCCTCATTTATATTGCTCCAGAGGTTCTTAACTATTGGGACCCATAGTACCACATGCACAGATAGTCCTGGTGGGATACAGGATTTTCATAATTTCTCTTTTTGTGTGTTTGTTTGGTCATAGCAATAGTTTATTATGGTCTAAATACCCTAAAGGCATCAGATCAGAAACTAAGCAGGGTCAGCTCTGGTTAATACTTGGATGGAAGATGACCAATGAATACTAGGCACTGTAAGCTATATTTCAGAGGAAGGAACTGGCAAAACCACCTCTGAGTATTTCTGGCCTAAGAAAACCCTAGAAAATTCATGGAGTTGTGAGAGACAGGCAATTTGAAGATATAGGCCGGCCCCTCCCGAAACTGCAAACCCTGGGATTCCAGAGGATGTTGAAAGTGGAATCATCGCGCTATAAGAGTGTAGTGCGGAAAAGGCCATATATACACTCCCAGTAGTTTATTCCCAGGAATACTTTTTACAGTATACATGCAATACTGTTACATATATATGTATATGCAACAATATCACTAGTTTTCAACTATGAATGAGATTCTTATTCATTTTGTTTGTATTTGCTACTAATAATGCTAGCAGTTTTTGTGTCCCTAAAATCTGAATGACAAACACAATGTCATCAATGTCTTAATTGGGAAAGATTTGTTTTGTGTGTGTGTGTTTTGTAATACAATATTTATTGTGGGCTGCAGGTCCTTTCCTAGAGTAACTGATGTGATACAAAGTTGAGAACCACCACAACATTTGTAATTAATTTCATTTACAAGTATTTCCGTATTTGCATCTTACTCCAATACCACAACAGATTCTGTGAAAGAGGGAATTTTAGGAGGTGTTGCCTGTTATCTGGTTGTGTGACAAGCAATACCTGCTGAAATCCCTCTTCTATACAGCCACTAAAGGTATAGAACAGTCTCCAATTTTCATTCTGAATTATTTATATACTTGTGTATAGATAGATAGACAGATAGAAAGACAGGTAGATAGATCAAAAGATTTTAAATAGTATACATCAGTAAAATCTACTAAATACACAATCTTCAAATTAATATACTGTTGGACCTCCACATTCACTAGGGTTAGGGGTGCAGAACCCTAACAAAAGTGGAAGAATGACAGATATCAAAATATTTGTACGTCTATAAAATAGAGACTTTCGGATACAATAAAAAGTCTTTATTCACCTTTACTTTATCATAGCATAAGTATCCGTGCCAACCAAATCTATTTTCTATTCCTTCAACTTCTTTTATTGTTGTGTTCTCTACTTGAATCCAATCTTTAATTGTTTCTAAGCAGCATGCTTGATATTTTCAGCGATGGCACATCAAAACCGCCTCTCTCCTTTGTGTCTTGTAATGTTTTAAATCTTATTCTTGGTTTCTTGCCTTGCTAGATAAACTTCTGTAGCCTTTCCCCCATTCTTTAAAGATCTTTTCTTCTCCTATTATTGGCAAATTTTGGAACAGGAACATTAGCTCAGGCAATAGGGACATTTTAAAAGCATTTATTCTTCCTAATAGAGATGAATTCGTATTTGTCCATTTTTCCATTTTGCTTTGAATCTCCTTCCATGTCTTCTCCTAACTGTTATCAAATAATTGATTTTTATTTGTTATATTCCTAAATATTTTATTTTCTTTATTATTTGATATCCTGATCTCTTTTCCAAATTTTGTTCTTTTTTTGATATATTTTGATATATCTTTGTTTTTTCTTTGTTTATCTTATATCCTGCTATTTGTCCATATTTTTGCAGGATTTCCTTCAACCTCTGTATTGAATCTTGCGGTTTCTCAAGAGAAGGGGCACCCAGAGCCCAAATCAGATCAGGGAAAGGAGAGGGAAAAGGGGTGGATTGAAATGGTAGCTCTGTACTTCCTCTCTCTTGCCCATCTTCTTCCTTGGATGGGGGGTGCATTGGGAGAGGGTTTGTGGTGCTGAGAAACTGGGCTGCAAGGCATCCTTACCTAGGGAGCAGCTAGTGGAGAAGGAGGATCAGAGGCTGGTTTTTAAAGGGTTGCACAGCCTGATCAGAGCTGCTGAGAGGGAAGGTTCCCTCAGAAAAAAAAAAGCACCTGAAGTGGAGTGGGGGGAGAGACTGGAGGAATTTGCAAATAATGGAGCCCTGGTGGCGCAGTGGTTAAATGCCAGTACTGCAAGCCACAAGGTTGTGAGTTCGATCCTGCCCGGCTCCAAGGTTACTCAGCCCTCCATCCTTTCGCAGGTCGGTAAAATGAGTACCCAGCTTGTTGGGGGCATGTATAGAAATGTTTCGAAATACATGCTATTTGTAAGTTGTTCACCGCCTCGATCCATATGGAGAAGGCGGGATATAAATAAATAAATAAAAAATAATCAAATCCCTGAAAGTGAAACCCGCAAATGTGGAGGGGCCACTGTACATGCTTTCCGTGGTCCAAGAAAAAGATGTCACGTTGGATTAAACAGGTCCTATTTGTGTATATTACACTTCACTGGAATTCCCATCCTGTATTCTCCCTCCCTGGGAATAAGGGCTTTCCCACTCTACCTAACTATTGCACTATGATAGCACTTTAACCGCCATGGTTCTGTTCTATGGAATCATGGTTTTGCAGTTTAGGGAGGGATATTTAGCAGTCTCAGCCAGAGAGCTCCAACACTTCCTGAGATTACAAACCCCACCATTCTATAGGAGGCAGCCATGGTAACTAAAGTGGAATCATAGTGCAATAGTGAGGTAGTGCAGAAAGGCCCCAAGTCCCATCAAATTTAATGGAACTGAGTTTTTGAATAGACAATACAAGATGGAGCTGTCAATGAGTTAACTTTTAAAGTGCTGAAGGACTCCTTGTGGCTTTTTTTCTGCCAGTGGCTCCTCCGGAATTTATCAGATAACTAGCATATACACCTGGCATTGCCCGGGATTATATTTTCTCATAGGTAATACTTATTAGAAAGATTTGAGATCCTGTGTCTTTAATTCCCCAAACTGCCTTCTCCAGTACCTGTAACTTTCCCCATATCCCTGATCCAATCTGTATTCAGAATTAACAACATACAGAGATTGGGTTCCTGAGGGAATACACTGTCCTCCCCCTTGCTGCTAGGCCTGTTAAGAACAGACACAGTTAAATGAAGCTGAAGAGCTCTCTGGCTGAGAATTCTAAAGGCCCTTCCCTAACTACAAACCCCAGGATTCCATAGAATCTTCTTAGCCAGCCAATCATATGAGGTCTTTGTCTGACACAGCCAATCATATGAGGCCCTCACTTTGACTTTTATATAGCAATAGCATTTATTTCTATACCGCTTATCAACTGAGTGTTATCTAAGCGGTTTACAATGTATTTTAGCTAATTGCCCCCAACAAGCTGGGTACTCATTTTACCGACCTGCAGAAGGATGGAAGGCTGAGTCAACCTTGGAGCCGAGCAGGATCGAACTCACAACCTTGTGGCTGCAGTACTAGCATTTAACCACTGCACCACCAGGGCTCCTTATGACAACTCATCCCTCCACATTCACTAGGGTCAGGGGCACAGGATTCCTTGTGAGAGCGAAAAACGGTGAATAACTCCAGGCCCTCCCAAACCATATTTAACACACATAAAAAGTATGATCACTATATTCAACCCACCGTGGATTCCCCTGAGGCACCAGGGTTTCTTCACAAGGCAGAAGTGGGGGGCCGGTGCGGCTCACTGCCACCTTCACTGCTGCCCCCCCCACCATCTTTAATAGGGACTCACAAGCATTGTTCTCAGTTTCTCAGGCCAGTTCCGCACTAGCCTGTTATAGCGCTATGATTCCACTTTCAACATCCTATGGAATCCTGGGGTTTGCAGTTTCGGGAGGGACCACCCGGCCCCAGGATTCCATAGGATGTTGAAAGTGGAATCATAGCGCTATAACAGCCTAGTGCGGAAATGGCGATAGGCTTGCGGTCCCTATAAAAATGGCAGAGGGGACAGCAAACAATCCGTGAATAATCAGATCCGCAAACGTGGAGGGCTGACTGTGGCCGAATTAAGTTGTTGCTTTTTGAAGAGACTAGAGCAGAGCCGACAAAGGGCTGCTAATGGATACGCCCCAGGAAGCCATTTCGCAGCCAGGCAGGCAAGCGGGCGGGCGGGCCGCCAGCTCGGCGTCGCCTCCCCCTCTCTCCCTTCAGACCGAGCGGGGGAAAAAAAATCCGCATCCCCCTCATCGCAGGTTTGTTTCTCGGTCCAGCTCCAGGAGAGGGAGCGGGGAGGCCGAAGAGGCGGGGACAGGACAGGGCGGGCTCCTGTGGCAGGGTGAGTGCGGCGAAGAAGACCGCGGCTGTTTTGTCCGGGGGAGGGAAGTCTGGCGGGGACGTGAGGGCGAGGAAAGGAGGCGTGTGGGTCCCTGTGGCGTCGCCGCCAAACGGGATACCTTTTCCCCCGCTCTCGGCCTCTCTGCGCGCTTCCCCGCTTGTGCGCCTCCCCAGAAGCGCGAGGGGGAAACAAGATGGCGGCGGCTCTGAGGAGAAAGGGAAAAGGCGGGAGAGCCGCTGCCGTGGCCTGACAGGGTGTCTCGAGCTGAGGGCGGGGGGCTCGGCCCTCTCCCGGCTTCCCTCTCCGGGACCTTTCCCCCCTTCTACCCCTTGTTTCTTGCCCTCGTGGGTTGCTAGCCTCTCGTTTGTGGGGGGGGGTCCGTCGGGGTCCGTCCCTCAAAGGCTGGCTGCACAAAGGACGCGCCATGCAGAGATGGCGAGAGAGAGAGAGAGAGAGACAAGGGAGGGAGGCGCTGGCAGGCCCTCAGGGTTTGGCATCTGGCGGCTGGCCCTGGCATGGGGTTAGTTGACACATTCCCTATAGAAACCGTAACAAAACGGTGGGGTGTGTGTGTGTGTGGGTGTGGAATTACATATTAATTAGAGAGGCGGGAGGCTCTTGTGTTTGTTGCTGCTTCTGCAGGTTGCCAGGGGATTGTGGGTGAGTGGAGCGCCTAAGCATTTCGCCCTCACTGCTCTGCCCTTTTCTTTTTTTAATTTCTATTGGATTTTAGACCTGAGGGTTCCTCTGGGCAGGGTCGTAGGCTTGAGAGCAGCATCTTTTCTCTTGAGATGTAGCCACAGGTAGGTAGCCTCTCTCCTGTGCAGGTGTGACTTCAGTTTGGACACAAATACAGCTTGAAAGGGGCCATTTCCACACTAGAGTGTTATAGTGCTATTATTCCACTTTCAACATCCTCTGGAATCCTGGGGTTTGCAGTTTCCCTAAACTACAAACCCCAGGATTCCAGAGGATGTTGAAAGTGGAATAATAGCACTATAACGCTCTAGTGTGGAAATGGCCACAGTTGTCAGCCTTCAAACCAGCTGCTCTAAGCAGTGCTTTTTAACAGTATCTTGATGTGCAAATGTGAGCAAATTCTTATCTTGGGGGGTCGGTGGGGGTGGAATCACAAACCTCTTGGAGAATCTGATGAAAGCTGTGCCCCTCTTCCCTAAAAAAAAAAAATGAACCTAAATACCTACAACGTCAAATTTTGCATACAGTTTATTTTAAAGCCTTGCAGATTGATTTGCTTCACATAGTCTCACTTGGAACTAAATTTTCAAAATTACTTCATTTTGGAAAGACTAAGTTTTTGCCATAAATTTCAGTGTGATGTGGAAAATTCAAAACAACAGAAAAGAGATCAAAAGGAGGAAAAAGTACCTGAAAAAAAGTCAAATGGAAAAACAGCATTTGCTTTAATCATACAGAAAGCAAAATTAATTACAAATTAAATTTTATACCCATGTCAGAGTAAACAGTGGCCCAATGATAGAATGTTTTTGATAGACCACAGGCTGAGAAATCCTGTCTTAACTTAAAGATTGACTGTATGTTTTACACCTTTGTGCTAAAGCAACAAAAACATTCTATCGTTGGGCCACTGTTTACTCTGAGATGGGTATAAAATTTACGTTTGTCATTATTTTTTTTTCCCTGTATGGTTAAAGCATGTGCTGTTTTTTCCATTTGACTTTATGAAATGTTCTATTTGTCACAGTTACCAGTATATCCAGTATTCCTCCAAAGAGCTGAAGGTCCTATTTTTATCTTCACAACAACCTTGTGAGGTGGTTATATTGAGGGATAATAACTGAACCAAGTTTGCCCAGTGAACATCATGGCTAAATGGGAATTTGAAGCTGGATTTCCCCAGTGCTAGTCTGCTATTAGTGTGTAACTTAACTGTTAAAACATACTGGATCAAAATTGTCCTCGCTCTTGATTCAACAAAAGTTGGCACAATAGCAGATGACATCTTAATAGAACTTTTCTTCTATGGGGACAAATACGGTGATGCTGTCTGTACTGGATTATTTTGTGTTGGCATTTATTTATTTATTTAATTTATTTACATCCTGCCTTTCTCTCAAATGTGACCTAGGGTGACCAAGAAATTGAGAAATTATTTTCTTTTTAAGGGCAGGCAGGATAACTGATGGCATGAAAGCATCTTCAATGTGACTGCATTCAATACAAAATGCATTTAGTTAATTTTTATCACAACCTTACAAGTGTGTGTGCATGTATGTGCCATCGAGTTTCCTGTCAACCTTTGGCCACCACATGAATTTCACAGGATTTTCTTAGGCAAGGAATACTCAGAGGTGGTTTGCTAGTTCGTCGTCTGAAATATAGCCAAGCTCATATCAGTCAATATAGTATGCTTTTCCCTATGTCTTTAATGCCAGAATGTGCCATGATTGTTGACTCCTAGCAACACTATATATTTGCCTACCTAGACAAAGTGTGGCATGTACTAGGTACCCTACTGTTGGGCTATGATTTAACGAGAGTTTGCACATAATGCTAGGTCAGCCTTTACCAAACTGATGCCCTCCAGATCTATTGGGCTACAGTTCTTGTAATCTCAGTAACAATACTTACAGGCTGTGCTTGGCTGGCACTATGGAAGTTGTAGTCCAATATATCAGGAGATTGTCAGGTTAGGAAAGTCTGAAACAGTCCAATCTAAAAGATAGGTGAATAGGTCACCCCTAAATCAATCAAACTAGCATGATTCTGCCAGCCTGGTATACTTGAATATGAAGCTGCCGGAAATTATGGCCATTTCCTCACTAGACTGTTATAGCGCTATCATTCCACTTTCAACATCCTATAGAATCCTGGAGTTTCCAGCTGGCCCCTCCCTAAACTGCAAACCTCAGGATTCCATAGGATGTTGAAAGTGGAATGATAGCACTATAACAGTCTAGTGTGGAAATGGCTTTTGATTCTTCTGGTACTGGTTCTCTGATAATTCCATTAGATAATGTTTTTAGCCCTGGGTTTTTATGTGGAACCTTCCTTGTCAGGAACATAAAAGTTTTAGCTTGGCTTTCTCACAGCCATATTCAATTTATCTTTTCCATTTGAAGACTGTGCTAGCAGAACTACTCTTCTCCAGCCTGCTGCCCTCCAGGTATTCTGGCCTTTGATTCTGAGCAGCCACAGCCTGCATGAGTAATAATCAAGAATGATGGGAGGGGTAGTCTTAAACATCTGGACAGCACTGGGCTGGGGAAAGCTGAACCAGACAAATCTGAAAAGCTCCGTTCTTAGTAAGGAGAACTAGCACGGAAAACGGATGGAGGAGGGTCAGATCCTTCAAAAATTTAAGGTAATGGTTAGGTATATAGTTTTATTATTGGCCATTCTGTGTTGACATCCCTGAATATGAAGAGAAGTTTGCTGAGGGGCATTGATTTAGTCTTATGTGTGTACTTTCTAACACACAGCCGTGGTTTCCTTATCATAAATCACGTGTTGGTTCCCAAGCAGAATGTAATGGATGCTGGTGCTAAGGTTCTTAAAGGTATTAAATATTCTAGCAAGTAGGTTTGAGAAATCATTTAATTTTTTTCCCGGCTGTAAATATAACAAAGATCATTATAAATGGGACAGAGAACACTTATTCGAGGGAGAGTAGACAGGGTTTAAGCACTGTCTCTGTGAATGCTTCTTGTTTTGTATTCTTAGATACCAGAAGAAAAGGCAGATGCCGTACTGCAAGGTGACCATGAATGAACTAATGCAAAGAGACACTTTTGGGAAGGAGGCTGTCTTCTATATAAGATAATGGTGTCTTGACTCGCACTTCTGTTTGTTCCCACTTAGATTGCTCTGCGCTTGCTGTTGTTTCTCAAATATTTCACGGCTTGTCAGTTAGTAATATCAAAGATGCCATTTTAAATGCACAAAAGGTTGTTTATAAGGGGGCCTAAGTAGCATGGAATCATAGTAAGAAAATGTTCACTGAATACAAAAAATGATTTCTGAATACAAAAGTGTTTGAATTACAAAACATGAGACCAAAGCAATAGGTGAAATTTCATTCACCAGAACTTTTTTTAAAAAATGAATTAGTTTAAAACCTGTTCTGTAAATTTCTCCTTTAGGAAGTAGGACCTTGAATGTCAGTGCAGTGCAGTACAAGAGTGCTAGGGAGATATGAAGAATGATCAGTTTGGGCAAGAAGCTTCACAAATGTTAAACATTAGTTGGATATATTCCCTTTGAGATTTGGCAATGGAAAATGTGATGTCTAGGGTTGATGTGAAATTTCATGCAGTTTTGAGAAATATCACTTTATTGGCAGTATTTCAAGTGGTGTATGCCTTTTAATAAATCTGCTTTTTTGTCACTTCTCCTCTTCAGAAAAAAAAAAAAGAGTTTCAGCCAACATTTATGTAAATAAGAATGGGCCCAGATGTACCTCTACTGAATGACCACAAACAAGAATTCCTCTTGAAGCGATTTCCGCAGACTGTTTTGGGTGGTCTCGATTTAAATTGGGACACTGTGCACCTCCTTATGTCTATGTGAATCAGATAATTCTCTTCCTAATACCATGGGTTTTCGGAGGAATTGGGACACTTCTGTACCAGTTAAATGTTCTGCAGGACTTTTGCACAGCTGCAGTTTCTGGAGGACTAATGCTAGCTGCAGCCATTATTGTTCAGGCAACAAATTTATTTGCAAGACAGAAAACTGCATCAGTGGAAAGAGTGCGTGTCCACAGTACCCTAATGGATGAAGATGAGTGGGAGTTCTCTAGTTGCTTGGGCTCAGAGACAGTCAAATTTATTATTTCAGGCAAGAAATACATACTTAACGTCATCTTTCACTCAGTTCTCGCTGGGGTTCTCTGTGGTTTAGGGACTTGGTATTTGCTACCAAACAGAATTGCATCATTATATGAAGGTGACGTTGGAGGAACTGTTATGATCTTTGTATTTGGATGGGTGACTGTCTGCACAGGGGAATACTCACTAATCATCAATACTGCTTCAGAGACGGCTACTTACCAGGCACTGGATACTTATGAAATTGTTCCTCTTATGAGGCCTTTTTACATTTTTGTCTTCATTGCGGTGGATCTTGCTCACAGGTAAAAACTAAAACAGTTGTGTACAAAGTAGTAATTTACTTGAAAGGTTTCATGCTGTGGAAGGCAGGATAGATGTGTTAAATGCATTTCATTTCATTAATCTGCTTTATGTTATAGCTCTGCTGAAACACTTGTACTTAGTTACATTGATTGAAATCATATGGGAAGTCAGAAATGACAGGAGAAGGATAGACCAGGGTGCGTACATAGAGAGGCCTTTCATCATCCCAGAAATAATGTATGTTTCTACTTTTGTCCAGGTTCCTTGCTGATATACCAGCTTTAACACTGGCAAACCAGATTTTGCACATTGTGTTTTTATGTTTGCCTCTCTTGTGGACTGTGGGGATTCTTCCCCCATTGGATGCACTTTTTCTCTGGGGAATGGAGCAAGTGTTGGAGCTTGGTCTAGGAGGTTCACCAATGTCAAGTAACGTAAGGTATTGCTTTGCAGAAATATAAAATATTTCAGAGCTGTAGCCATGTTTACTGTCTTGCAGAAAAATATATTAGACTAATACATTTATTACAACATAAGCTTTATTTTACTGGTAGCTGAAAGTGGCAGTGCATGCCCATATAGTTTTAGAGGAGCAAAAATTTCAGGTTGAAGGAAAATGACTAGTATTTACATTTTTGTCTGACTTTACTGGTTACCTTATCCCCCGCTCCAGAGTACCTACCAATTTAATATGTAATTTCATCAGATGCACGCAGTGTTGCTATAATAAATTGGTTAAATTGGTTAATGGTAAGATGCTGGAGAGAGCCGGCATGGTATGGTGGTTTGAGCATTGGACTGCAACACTGGAAACCAGGGTTCAGTTGCCCACTCAGCCATGGATTCTCACTGGGTGACCTTGGGTACATCAAACACTCTCAGCCCCAGAAAAGCCTGTAATGGGTACTCTTTAGGATTGCCGTAAGTAAAAAATGACTTGAAGGCACACAACAGCAGCAACAAGGGTGCTGGAAGACTCTTTAGAAAATACTTTCTTATTTCAGTGGTAGCTAACTTGGGAAATGCCCCACCCAGCAAGGATTGCCATGCTTGCTTTGGGAGTCGTTAGGATAGTTTGTAAAGTTGATGCCTTCTAAAGTACTTTACGCATGAAGTCTGCTATTATGGAAACCTTTAATATTCAACCTAAACCTTTAATATTCAACCTATACCATGCTGGCACCACAGTATAGTACAATAGGCTGCATTTCTTGTTGAAAATAACCTCAGGCAGCCAATCTGACCCTTGAGTTTGCTTGTGCAGGAAAGGAGATGAGTAAAAATAGGCTCAGCTCTCCTGATGAATTGCCACAGATCGTGTAGCTTATAATTTATCTATTTATTTATTGATTTGATTTTACCCTGCTTTTCTCCTAGGTTGGGACCCAAGCACCTTACACTGTAGGTTAAAATAAAATGGCTAAAAATTTTTTTAAAAAAAAGATAAAAAAAATCTGTGGTACAAATATTTTGAAAAATAGGAAAGAATTAAAACATTAATTTTAAAAGAGTTAAAACCCCATTAAAATATTGCATATTTTAAAAAAGCACAGCCATAATACATCCTTCTACCTCAATCAGTTAGAAGCTGAAGGTCTGTTTAAATAAGAAGATCTTCGCCTGCGGGTGAAAATAGCACAGAGAGAGGGACCAAGTAAGCCTCCTTTGGAAGGGAGTACCATAGTTTAGGAGCCACTGAGAAGTCAGTTTCCTGTATTATCACCAGATGTGCCTTTTAGGATGGTAAAACAGTGAAAGCCCCCTCCCCCAGGTGGTAAGGCCTAGACTGGCTTGAATGGGGAGATAGGGACTTCCAGATAATCTGGAAGTCTTTATGGGTCGTAACTAGCACTTTGAATTGTTCCTGGAAACAGACTAGCAGCCAAAGAAGTTGTTGGAATATGAGAGTTATGTGTTCACTGTAGCTTGCCCAGGGCAACAGTCTGGCTGCCATATTTTGAACTTACAGAGTAATGCAAATTACTGTATTACTGTGACCAAATCTGATGTCTCAATGAATAGATATAGCTGTGCACTAGTTTTAATTGTGCCGACGCATTCCTGGCTGCCACTGAAACCTGGTCCTCAAAGCTCAAAGTGAGTCCAAGAGGATGCCGAAGCTATGAACCTGATATTTCAGGAGGAGCATAATCTGATCCAGCACAGACTAAGTCCCTGTTGCCTGATCTGCCTTTTGATTGACTGAGAGTGCTTCTGTGTTGTTTGGATTAAGCTTCAATGTGTTTGCAGTCATCCAGTTCATTATTGACAATGGACACTGGTTCAGTTCCAAACAAACCCTGTTCTTTTTTTTTCTTCATCTCCCCCTTACAGGCTGCTAGCAATGTTTCTCATTTCTGTGGGAGCAGCTATTGCCTCTTATTTCATCCCCAGTACTCTTGGTGTAGTCCTTTTCATGACTGGATTTGGATTTGTGTTGAGTCTTAACCTGAACGAGATTGGGTTTGCTTTCAGTCACACCGTGATCAACCATCTAGTTTCCAGCAAGTTTAAGAACAGGTCTGCTTATTGTAAGACACAATTTGGATGGAGGGAATTGATGTTCTGTTTGACTGTATTGACTTTTGCTCTGTTGGAAGCTAGCCTGTTGCATTCCTTCCTCGGTTCTCAGGCATTTTCTAAGACCAGTCTCCAGGCAATCATGGGCTATGTGCTGATAGTTTTGCTTCTCGCTATCTGGATTCTTGGAGAGATTCAGACAGTATACTTGCTTGGGTTGTTCCGAAATCCCTTTTACCCAAAGGATGTCATGACCGTGAATGTATTTATGAAGAAGCAAAAGATGCTCAAGAAACTTGGTGTGCTTAGAAGGATTTTACTAACCTTAGGTAAGAGAACCCACACCGTTTATTATACATAAGCTGATGATAGAAGAAAATCACAGAATATTCTATGTATCTTCAAAAATTTGTGATAAACAAAACCAGACATTGTCTGGGAGGCTTGAGAAAGAATTTTGGAGATGTTTTGGCGTCGAGTTCCATCATACCTGTCACATTCTGTACAATGTGCTGGATCATTAGGATCTGAGTTTTCATTTAAAAACAAATTTCTGATTTTCATGATTATCAAATATGTGAACACTACCTGCCCAATTCTCACTGTTAAAATCACTGTTCCCCAAACTGGTACACTTCAGTTAAGCTACCACTTCCATAATCCCATAGCCAGTGGTGAGGGCTGGTTGCAGTCACATTTTGATGATAGCATCTAGAAGATTGCATTTCTCCCACCTTTGATCAAGGATAAGGCTAAAGTGGGGCTTTTAATCACAGTTTTCCCTTTCTTCCAAGAAAAAGTATACCACTCAAAATAAACTAAATATAAAATATATGCTAGTAAAATACAGTTTAGCTAGTGAATTTTAGATGTATATTTATATATGCAGAATTAGCTATTATACAGGTTACAGAAAATGACAATGATATGTGATGATACTAAAGGCGATTGACAAGATCTTATACTTTAATGTATGGGCAATCTGGTTCTAATTTTTTCTTCCAAACTCCCATCATACACAGTCAACTATTTCTTTTCTGATCTGTTATTGGGGTATTTTGCCATATTAGGACTTGCTCAGTCAAGTGCAAAGTCCCATTGGGATACGCAGGGTCAAGAAAACCAGCAAAGATGTGTTAAGTTTTCCACTTTTGGTTAAGATTTTCAAAACAGCTAGGGAAAAAATGTTCAAAATATACACTTAATACTAAAACAAAAAGGCATCAGCAAAATATCAAAAATAGTAAGCACAAGAAGCAGCAGTGGTAGAAACAACAGCAAAAGCTTGAAGATAATTTTTAAAAGCACAATGGAGAATAAAAAGCACTTCACTTGGTGCCAGAAGTATCTGTTGACAGTACCAGGTGAGACTCTTCTTAGATGCTGGGGTGCCATTTCAGGAAAGCCCTTGAATGTCAGCACCCATTTCACTTCCCGGGTGGGGCCTCTGAAGCAGATTTGAAAGGATCATACGTGGAGAATGAACAGTTTGTTAGCAACCGGAGAGCATAACTGAGATTTGTACTAATTTAAAATGGAGCAGAGGAAAGGAGTCAAGATGTTTAGTCATGGTGCTAATACAGGGCCTGGTTAAATTAATGGCAACAGGAGTTTATCTTACACATTAAGAACTTTTTTACTGTAAGACCTGTTAGACAGTGGAGTAGATTGTCTTCAGGGTTGTGGAGTCTCCATATTTGGAAGTGCGTGAACAGAGATTGGACAGACATTTTTCACGAGTGCTTAATTTGTGTATTCCTGCATGGCAGCAGGTTGGACTAGATGGCTTTTGTGGTCCCTTCCAGCTGTAAGATTCTATGACAGTGTGTCACTTCAGTATAACCAGAATATTTTTTTTAAATTCTGCTTTCTGTCTCACTGATAACTTAGGCTTTGTTGGCATGATTTGTTTATAAGTAAAAGCTACTTGTCTTAATCATGTTCATGTTGTATTCCAGGCAAGAATGATGCAGTCCCCCCAGATGTGGGAATGGAGTTCTAGCATTCTTCACTGTCTGAAGGGCTGCATGATTCTCATTCGTGTTATAGTCAGTGAAACTGATAATCATATCCCTGCATGGATATTTGGAATAGTTTTATATATGTACCTTTAGAGAGAGAGAGATATTTGTTCAACCTTAAGGCTCTTCAGCATGCAGTCCTTCTTTCTTTTTAAAAAAATGCTGAGAATTTATAAAAGAGAATAAGTCAGCTTCTGGAAGTCACAATGAACTTGTGGGCCACATGCCTTTTCTCCAGCGCCCTTTTCTATCTTACATTTGGGAGGATTAACTTGCAGCTTTAAACTGATGCAACATCAATTGTTCATGCTGCTGTTTTCAGATACTTTCAGTTTAAAAAGTACAGCCTAAACCTTCATGGTGTTATATTTTGAAATATTTTGAAAAGACACTAGATCTTCATTTCCTGACATGCAGGCATGTTTCCTTTTTGCCAGACCACAAGGGACCATCCATAAGACTGAATTTCACTGAGGATCAGTGTTTGCTCCTGAAATACTGGGGGCATCAGCCACTTGCGGGGGGACTCATTGGTATCTTTGAAAAGACAAAGAGCACAAGAAAATTAAAAAAATAACTTCTCTCTCTCTCCTCTTTCTTTCTCAAATGCGCCACATTAGACTCTGCTTTCCAGCTTCACAGGGAATCTCAAATAGGCAAAAGCACTGTCTAGATTGTGATCTTTGTTCTGAACTGTCGCCTGTGTTCTGAACCTTGACCGTGTATAAGCATATTTATAGAGCTGAGGTTTGCGTGTATACTTTTTATATGAGAAAAACATTGCTGTATCATCTTTTCTCTTGTAATTTCAGTGTCTCCATTTGCTATGATAGCGTTTCTTTCCTTAGACAATTCTCTGCATCATCTCCCATCCATATATATTTCCATTGGATTCTCAAGAAGCTTTAGAATGGTAAATTTCAAGTATTTTGTAATAATGTGACATTGCATAGGAAAAGCTTTTATTCCTGATGGATGTTAAACAAGAAATTTGTATGAAAATAACATTTTTGAGTTAATGAAGGAGAATATTCATTATGATGAAAATGTAACTCAGTGGCAAAGAACGTGATTGGTATAACAGAGAGGAGCATGAAGAATTCTTGTTCAGGCCCACGGCTTTTAAGCTGTGGAGCACCACAGGATTCCATATTATCCCCCATGCTCTTCTATATCTCTATGAAGCTCTTGGGTGAGGTCATTAGGAGCTTTGGAGTTGTATGACATCAGTATGCTGATGATGTTCAGCTCTATTTTTCCTTGTCCTTAAGAGTCTGAAGGGGCTGTGCAGGTGCTGGACTAGCACCTGGATATTATAACGGGCTGGGTGAGGGCCAGTACATTGGAGCTAAATCCCGATAAGACAGTGGTTCTGTAGATTGGTGGTTTTTGAGTCCAGGAATTGAGTAAACAGCCTGTCCTGGATAGGGTTGCACTTCACTGAAGGAGCAGGTACATAGCTTGGATTCATCTTTGTCACTGCTACCTCACATGAATTCTAGCCTAGGGTGCTTGGCATCACTTTGAACTGGGCAGATTGAGAACAAGCAGCTGGAAAGATTCCTTGGATCCTGCCAAAAATGCTTGTCTCAAGGCACCCTACAACAGGGAAAGTGCTGCAGGTATCATTTCCCAGCACCCTGAGCATCAGTGCTTCAGAAATGCTTTGGCTGGGGTGCCATGAGTCTGTAAAGGTAGGATTTTGGGGTCAAGTTCAGTTAATAACTATAAACATGAATCTCCAGCAATTACAAGCTCAGAAGTCTAGCTTAGAATCTCATAACTGCTAAACAGGATGGCAGCTGCAGTTTCTCCCAAAGCTTATGGTGAGCCCTATCAGGGTAAACTACATTTATTTGAGAAAAATACCAAAATCAATCAATCAATCTCTGTTATAGGTATGGCAAAATACAGAGCATGCTCTCTTAGATATGGTTGTGGTATCTACGGTCCAATTGCTGATTTTCAATACTGATCTGTGGTGGAACAGAAACATTGATACAGGAATCAGACTCTTGCTGGTAACCATTATTTTACTTATCATATTTCCTTCTCAGCATTTCTGCCCTGCCTTTCTATAAAAATGTAGCCAAGATGATAAATCACTATATAGAAATCGATAGGTAGCTGTATCGAATGCTATTAGTTCTAAAAACAAAGTTACAAAAAGACAAATCAGCTTGTTTGAAAACAGTAGTGGTTAAGAATTTTGGCTGGAATTCACAGTCACAGTTATGAATGCATAATCTAGAGTTACACATCTGTAATTTAACTGTATTCACGGTCTGTGTGTATTCAGTACAGTAGAGAAGAATACATAGGGATCTTTAAAGTCCCCCAGTCCTGATTTAGCAGGCATCAGCCACTATGAAAAACAGAGGTTTATTCTATCTCGATCAGGATGCAGCAGACCATGTCCACTCCCCTCCCATGAGCAGTCTTCAGTGAGAACAGGAATTGTGACAGGAATCCTGCTTCTTCTGACAGTGGATATCACTTACAGGAAGGGGTTTGGAGTGTCAGTGTGCATCCTGACTGAAAGGAGAACAGATCCCCATCATTTGCAGTGCCTGCTGCCCAATAAGAGGTGAAGCATAGCCACGGACCTTCTGCTCACGCTGGAAAGTGCAGTGCTAGGGCAAGTGTGCCTTGGGGTTTTAAATTATTTTAAAAATTAATTTTCTTGATAATCTTGAAGATTGGGCAGATTTGTGTGAGGGAGAAGTGATCTTGAAGGTATTCTGATCCCCAGTCATTCAGAACTGTAAACATCACAATAAGCATTTTGAATTGAGATGAAAAGACCAACAGGCAACCAGAACAGATAATGCCATCTGCATTTGGTCTAGGTGAAATTTACAGTTTCAAAAGCAGCTCCATTTTGCTTTCACCGTCTGACAAAAATTTATGAAACATGCTATTGCCCTCTGTCCCCTACCCCATTTCCTCCTCTGGATATACTGAAGACCTTTGCAGAGTGAAATTCTATAAAATGCCATTTGATTTATGGCAGAAATTTGTGCTGTTTCTGTCCCACTAGGTTGGAATTATCCGGAATCGACTATTTCAGTTTGTTTCAAAACTACGGTTTGTACTAACTGTTCTCTTGACGTCATGGACAGAGAAGAAGCAACGCCGGAAATCCACTGCTACCTTGATTACTCTCAACATTGTCTTCTTTCCAATTGTCCTGGCTCTCATAGCCCTGTCTGCACTGCTGTCTTCCCCCTTGCTGCCTCTTTTTAGTCTCCCGATATTTCTGATTGGCTTTCCAAGACCTGTCAGAAGCTGGCCAGGTCCTGTGGGTGTGACAGCTTGCGTTTGTCCAGATACTATATATTATCAGCAAATGATTCCCAGTTTGACCACTGTGTTGCAGTCAGCATTCTCAGTTGGTAGTCTGGGTAAGTAAACCAAGGGCCACAAATACTTTATCACTCATTCCATCCCATGCAATAAGCTGCAAGATGTCCTGGATCTATTTTGGCTTCTCTGATTTTGGCTTGTGAGAGGGGAGAGTTTATGCATGAATCTAGGAACCAGTATCTCTACGGTGAGGCATCTCTAGATGGCTGCAAGCACTGTGGCTTTTAAAGGTTGCTGCAGCCAGTTGAAAGCATCTGAACACAGAAGGGCTGATGCACAGGCTATTATGTGGCCCTATACTGTAGCTGTCCTCAGTCTGGGGTTTGTTTGTTTTTAAATCCCAGATATCTCTGTGAGGAGAGTGGCAGAATACTCTTCTTACATTGCACAGTTG
This sequence comes from Ctenosaura bakeri, assembly GCA_948474755.1. NCBI lineage: Eukaryota > Metazoa > Chordata > Lepidosauria > Squamata > Iguanidae > Ctenosaura > Ctenosaura bakeri. Next base: position 287,831 of record CAOLHI010001782.1, read on the forward strand.
ATGGATTTGGTTCTATTGCTCTTGATATTTGGGGTGGGGGCCAGGCAGAGAGTTATGTAGGGCATTTATTTCCTAATTCAAGCGGTGAAATACAGCCATGAACCTTCTTCTGCTCACACTGGAAAGTGCAGTGCTAGGGCATGTGTGCCTTGGGGATTTAAATTATTTTAAAAATTAATTTTCAGAAAAATTACCTGGCATTTAATGGGAGAGGCCTTGAGTAGACGTGTCTTAGCAGGATATCACTTTATGTTTTAAGGTTAAGGTGCATTTTACTGGTTTTGGCAGCTATGCACAATTAAGAAAATTGTTACAAAAATGTTAGCAAGAGAATGCACTCTATTAGCTCAGCAGGATAGAAAAGGTTGTTTTAAAATTTAACTAATACGATGGTAAGTTTCATGGATTGCACTTAACATTATGCTGAGGCTTTGAAGTTTCAGCTTTGCCAGCTGAGATAATTTGGGCATGACTGAAGATTTACTAATAAGTGATACGCAATAATATGTCTCAAACTGCCTGACCCGTGTAGGTATATCAAGGAAAGGGAATTGGTTTTCAGGCAACATAGATTCCTTAGCTTCGGTAGGAGGACTATGAGAATTCTTCCCAATTGTTTCTTAATTATATAGCTGCCATTAATATTTGTGCAGAGCAAGTTGCAGTCTGTCTTCTCATTCATACTGAGATGACTAGACTCCATGTATCAAACTTTTCCCCTTGGCAATTATTTTTATTGTGGCAACCCTGCCCTGCAGACATGGAAGGTGCTGTTTTTGTAATTATTTTTTATTATTATTATTTATTTGTATCCCGCCTCTCCATATGGATCGAGGCGACGAACAACTTAGAAATAGCATGTATTTCTATACATGCCCCAACAAGCTGGGTACTCATTTTACCGACGTACGGAAGGATGGAAGGCTGAGTCAACCTTGGAGCCCGGCAATCCAGTTGTTGCCAATCTATTTTCTGATAGAAATAGTTTTAAGATGAACCTGTATGAGATTGCATTCATGTTACAAAAAAACTCAGTCACTGCTCTGTGACATTTCTAAGTGCAGTGGCTCTAACGATATTGTCTTTCTCTGCTTTGAAGCGGTGGAGGTAATCGTGCATCTGGCATCCTTCTTCATATGTCCGCTCAAATTACTGCTATATCCAAATCAGTTTTTATTTCTTTGCGTTATTCTGAGAAATTGCCATTTGGATTTGGTTCGCATCCATCCCCAACACACCCATGGTTTTTTGTTTTAGTTTATTTTTGTTTATTTTTTTATTTTTATTTTTTTTGGAAAATCAAATGATAATTCCATACTTTATCCTTGTTTTGGCTGTAACAATGTAGTAGCTACAGTGGAACAGCTGAAGTTGATATTTTCAAAACAAATCATTTCAGTGTTGTTATCTTTAGGTAAACAAGCATATTTAGATCCACTTTTCTGTTAAGTTTTGTCATCTTAATTATTTTTAGGACAGGGTAGAAAATGGTCAATAAAATGAAAAGTTGCATAAAAAATAATTTTTCTTTTTGGTTCTTTTTCAAAAGGTCTCTGTTTGCCTGGATCTCACTACTTGTGTCGATTTCAAGACAGGCTGGTATGGATCCTTGTGTTAGAAAGAGGCTTCACATACTGTTGTCTTAATATCAAGGTGACTATTGCAAACCCTACCTAGTAACATAGCAACTAGATAATGGGTTTTCTTAGATTCTTCCTACAGTAGTAGAGGTCACAACTGTTTTTATTATGAGTTGACTATTCTTGCTAGTGTCAGTTTAAAAGGCTATCCTGTCTTGCAGCTGCTGAGACTAGGCATGCTCAGTGGGTTCAGACTGCTAACTTTTGCCCAGACTGGGTTAGGTGAAAAGTGGATAGAAGGGGAAATGGAATGGAGTATCCTGGAGGAGAGCATATTTGTGTACAATAATGAAACTGCCATGTTCCATATTGCAAATAAGGTCAAATTTCTTATCTTCTTTATCTTGCCATTCTATCTGTGTATGTGTATCTTGTGTAGGAGTGTGTGCGAGCCTATTTTAATCAAGGAAAAGAATGGGCAAAACCACCTCTGAGTATTCCTTGACTAAGAAAACCCTATGAAATTCATGGGGTCAAAAGAAGTCGACAGGCAGTTTGAAGGGTTGCACATACACATACACACATATTCTAATGGTCTGAAAAAATCCAATTATTTTACAAGACATACTGGAATGAAGAAGTGCCAGTGGAACTGAGGATCCTAGAGGGAGTAGGATTATTATTGGCAGTGCAGAACATGTGCCATAGATTGAAAAGAACCAAATACTTCCATTTAGAAGTTTAAATTCTACGAACCATGGCCTGGAGGGTCAGACATGCTGTATTCCTCCAGATTTCTTTCCTTGCATACTGACCTATTGATGCATAATCTGATTACACTACACTATACTTTGCTGTTATGTCCTGATTGGCAAACTGTCATTGTTGCTACTCTCAAACTATGGCTTGAAGCAGGTCTGTAAACTCTGGTTTGGACAACTGTCTGAACTGAGCTCTGTATCTGTATAAACACTTGGAACATCTCATTTGATGCTTTTCATTGTTCTCCAGGGATTAGAACTACAGGAAACCTCCTGCCACACTGCTGAAGCACACAGAGTTGATGAAATTTTTGAGACAGCCTTTGAACAGGAAGAACATAGTCATGTTCTCTCCTTCAACCATCACTTCGGAAATATTTTAACACCTTGTGCTGTTCTTCCTGTGAAACTTTATTCTGATGCCAGAAACATCTTGTCTGGAATAATTGATTCTCCTGAGAATAGAAAGCAGTTAAAGGAGGACTTCATAAAAGTTCTCCTATGGGTGCTAGTTCAATATTGCTATGAGAAGTCAAAAACGCACAGAATGCTTGAAAGAACACCCAAATCCATTCTTGAGTCATCTCCAGTAGAACCACCTGGTGTTTTTGGCAAAGCAGCAGAGAGAGGAAGCCCCTGGAAGGATGAAGATGGCTTAAGTGTGGAATCGGTGGAAGAGTGGACTGATGATAGCAATCTTTTTGACGATGAACCCAGCAAAAAACTACCCAAAACAAAAGGAATAGCATCGCAGGAAGTAACACCAAGACCCTTCTATTCTCTTCCAGGCTCAATTGAGATACACACTACAGAAAGTGAACTACCAGAGGCACCCAATGTGAATAAACTCTATAAAACTGTTGTTCTTGGTCTTCCTGCTGTAGATACTGGGAAACAGTGGGGAGTGGCAGATTTGCCTCCTGTGAAATTCAGTAACCCCTATTCTGAGCTGTTAAGCATTCCTGAAGGGTGGAGGACTGCACCTTTACCGGTTACCAAACTCTGTGACATGAAACAGAGGTTTCCAGAAGACTGGTACCACTTTGTACTTCATCAGCTAGATTTCTTTCATTTGAAGGGAAAACCTCCAACTGTACATGAAGATCTTGTTAAAGACTCTGCTCTGAAGGACTCGTATGTCCAGAGTGTCTTGCCTTGTTGCATTGCAATGTTTGGAATAGAGGAAAGCGTTCCTTCCCCTGGTCACATATTCAGAGCTTACAATGGAGGCCTCCCCTGGTCTGTCTGTTTGGACTGGCTAACAGCAAAGCAAGAGATATTTCAACTAGCACTCCAAGCATTCAGGTAACCATGATGAAAAGTAGCATACCAGACATAATTGAGACAGACCTAGTATCTTTACATGCTTCTATTGATTTCCTGCCCTAATTACTGCTAAATATACAGAATCCTGTTGCAGTCATGAAAATTGTTCTTTATATGAGCAGTATAATTATCCATGGTTCTTGAAATTCTCTATTCTATAAATGAAAGTAGAGCTCATAAGGTGGGTTGTGTTTTAAAACAATCAGAAAATACTGGAGTAAAAGAACTTAACTCAAAAGGAGGAAACTGCATCTATTAATGTTGAAATTAAAATAGTCATGGGAATATAAGAACACGACTGGATTAGACCAAAGGCCTATGTAAGGCCCCGCTTTGGGGGTCCCCAATATCAGTATGGTTTGGATGGGCACCATACCTAATTGGCATCATATGTAATTGACAACACATTTTATTAGCTCTGATATCAAATTCAAGCCTGAAAGGTGACAGAGAGATCAAACCGAGCAAGGGAAAGAATTTGACTGTAAATGTGAGAAGCATAGGTCAACTCCAAACTTCCTCCAGGTAAGACTGAGTCATTTGTCAGGCAAATACACATCATTCCTGTGGATAATAGGCTTAAATAGAAGCTGGAATTTTCCAGGGAATCCAACTGTGAGGAGCCCACCAGGACACCGATTGACAGATATGCATCTCTTGTACACCTGGATTCTTTCCCCTGTCCTCACAGCACCCACACTAGACGGCTATTACAACACCCATCATGTCTTTGTCAATCCAGCACTAAGCCTATCAACAGGCAAAAGACCCATTATCCATAACAGGTTCCCTTTGTCTAGCATCTGGAACCTTCACTGCTACAGGCCATTTTCAGGGTACAAATACCCCTGGTTTGAGGATGCCCAGGGCAGTCTCTTGAAGATCTACCTGTCACTGTCTGTCTGGCTCCTGAATAAGAACTGTCCTTAGGTCCTACCTAAGCCAAAACACATTTCTGCTCTTCACTACTCTTCTGGACTGGCAATTATAAATCCCCCCAAATCCCTCAGCCTCTTTATAATTTTTCCTCTCTCTTTCAGCTAGCTCTTGTGTGAATGTTTGATTGTGTGTATCTTGTGTGCATGCATGAGTGAATTTCCCTCAATAAAATCATTTTATTAGACAATTTTGCTTGGTTTTTGGCTTGGCCTAGCCCCATAAAAATTGGGTTTAAATATCTTGCGAGGTTACCCTGCCTCTTGTAGTGCTACAGATTGTGCTCTGGCTAATTCCTGTTCCCCATTATTTGGAGCACATTGAGGTGTCCCCCACGGGACCTCAGAAATCAGGGTAACGCCTGTCTAACCTTGCTGCATGTGCTACCCAGCAATTAGTATTCACACTGGAGGCAATATAATATCCATCTTGACTAGTAGCTATTGACAACCTCTATCCTCTGTATAACTTTCTTGAAGTGGCTGGTGCATGCATTTTCTCCGTGGCCCTCTGGTCTTATAAAACTAAATCTGGTCCCATCCTCACTTGGACAGTCAAAAACATTGTCAAGTTTGTGCTTTAGTAATACTGTCTCTGGGAATGTGAAATACAACCTTTCCCAACCTGCTAATGTATTGAACTTCAGGTCACAGAACTTCCTAGCCAGCTCTGGAATCCAGGATACCTAGAAAACAACTCTTTGGTGAAGACTGGGTTAGGACAAAATGTAGAGCCAAACAACTTTGTAAATATTTTTGTTGCTAACTGACAGCATGTTGACTTTGACATGTGGCAACCGTATGAAGGAGAATCCTCTTAAGTCACCCTGTCATCAACACTCCAGCTCAGGTCCCACAGACTCAGGGCAGTGGCTACCTTGATTAAGTCCATCCCTCTGTAATGTGGTCTTCCTCTTTTTCTGCTGCCTTCTACCTTACCAAGCATTATTGTCTTCTTCTAGTGATTCATGTCTTCTCATGTTATGGCCAAAGTACAACAATCTCAGTTCTAGTTGTCTTGACTTCTAGGGAGAGTTCAGGCTTGATTTGCTCTAGGACTCATTCATTTGTCTTTTTAGTAGTCCAGGATATCCATAGAACTCTTCTTTAGCACCACATTTAGAATCATAGAGTTGGGAGAGACCACAGGGGCCATCCAGTCCAACCCCCTGCCATGCAGGAACACCCATCAGAGCACTCCCTTTGACAGATGCCCATCCAGCCTCTGCTTAAAAACCTCCAAAGAAGGAGACCCCACCACACTCCGAGGCAGCATCTTCCACTGCAGGACGGCTCTGACTATCAGAAAGTTCTTCCTGAGGTTTAGGTGGAATCTCTTTTCCTGTAGTTTGAATCCGTTGCTCCTTGTCCTAGTTTCTGGATCAGTGGAAAACAAGCCTGCTCCCTCCTCGACATGACATCCCTTCAAATATTTTAAAATGGCTAACATGTCTCTTCTTAACCTTCTCTTCTGCAGACTAAACATACCCAGCTCCCTAAGCCGCTCCTCATAGGGCATAGCTTCCAGACTCTTCACCATTTTGGCCACCCTCCTCTGGACATGTTCAAAGAAGTTGATCTTCCTCCTATCACTTTTTTCACTGTCCAGCTTTCACAATCAACATAAAAGTTGGAAGTATGATGACATGGAGAGTCTTTTCTTTAATAATCCATGATTTATCTTTGCACTTCAGGATCTTGTCTAGTTCTTTTATAGCTGCCCTTCCAAGTCTTAGTTTTCTTCTGATTTCTTGAGTGCAATCTCCATTCTGATTAATGACCTGAGCTAAGGTATGGAAAATCTTAAACTATTTCAGTGTCTTTATCATCTACTTTAAAGTTATGTAAATCACCTGTGGACATTGTTTTTGTTTTCTTGATGTTCAGCTGTAAACCTGCCTTTGCATTTTCTGCCTTGACTTTCTTTGGTAATCATTCCATGTCTTTGCTATTTTCTGCTAGTAGTATGGTGTCATCTGCATATCTTAAATTGTTGATGTTCCTTTCTCCAATTTTCACGCCTCCTTCCTCCGAGTCTAATCCTGCTTTATATGTCCTGCTTGATATGTTTAGCATACAGGTTAAACAGATAGAGTGATAAAGTGCAACTTTGCCTGTTCCCTTACCAACTGGAAAATATTCCCTTTCTCCATATTCTGTCCTGACAGTAACCTCATCTTCTGAGGTTACACATCAGGACAATCAGTTGTTGTGGCACCCCCATTTCTTTAACAGCAATCCATAGTTTTTCATGATCTGCACAATCAAATGCTTTGCTATGATCTATAAAGCACAGACTGATTTTCTTCTGAAATTATTTGATGTGCTCCAGTATCTAATGTATGTTTGCAATATGATCCCTCATGTCTCCTCCTTTCCTGAACCTAGCTGAGCAACAGCTGACTGTCCTTTTGGCTTTAGCCCAGTTGCGTTTTTGGCCACAGCACTTTGCGTAGTTGTCCTGTGCTGTATCCCAGTAGCTTGTTGAGTGCCTTCCAACCTGGGATTGTCATTTTCTGGCAATATTTCTTACTTCATTTTGGATCATCTCAAGATAGGGTTGTCATGGTAAAGATATTCAGAAGGAGTTTACTGTGCCTCCTTCTGCGCAGTACTAACACATGTTAGCTGTGTTGCTCCTGCTGTTGTATCTGAGAGATGTGAGAGACCAGCAGCTGTTTGGCACATTTAGTCTGACTCCTCAGCAAGATCCTGGCTGACATGGGAGACCCTACCAGCACCACTGTGCCATCAGCATAGCCTCTTGCCCACTTCCACAGAAAGGGAGTGTCATGCAGTGTGTGTCAACATAATGCTCAAGCATTTTCTTATGGAGGAATGGCCTTCACATTAAGAAACCAGCACCTTGAATATTCGTCACAACAGTACATTGAGTGGAGCATAGTTTGTACGCTCTGCAGCCTGCTTTCTGGTACTTGAAATTTTGTTGTTGTTGTGTGCTTTCAAGTCAATTGCAACTTATGGCTGTCTGAAAGTGAACTTATCATGGGTTTTTCTGGGGCTGTTTGATGTGTCCAAGATCACCCAGTGGGTTTTCATGGCCAAGTGGAGTATTGAACTCTGGTCTCCACAGTTATAGTCCAACATTCAAACCACTATGCCATGCTGGCCCTCTGAAACAATTTATGTCCATATAATTAATGTCTATTGTACAGTCAAGCAATGTTCATATAATTAATCAAAAAGAAGTTTGGGTTGCAGCTACACCTGAGCATCCCTAGGATGTTTTTATTACAAATAAGGTTTGTTAAATTAACTCACAGACCCATTTGTCATGTTTGTTCTTGTGCTGTGCATCTTTTAGATACTCAGTAAAGCTTATGGTTGATAAAGCAAGTCTGGGTCCTATTGAAAATTTTAAGGAGCTGCTAAACTGTCTTGAAGAATATCACAGTAACTGGTACATCGGACTGGTGTCTGAAAAGGAATGGCAGCAAGCTGTTCTTCAAGAAAAGCCATATCTTTTCTCTTTGGGGCATGACCCTAATATGGTAAGTGGCAAGGACCTTTTGACAGCAAATAAAGTTGACTTGTAACTGATCATGTCATTAATTTTCTAGATCAGGCAACAGCAGTGGGTGCAAGGGGCAGTTTTTCCCCTGCAAGGAAGCACATAGCTTTTGGCTGAAATTACTGACTGTAAGTCACTTCCACCTGCATTTTGTGGCTATGCATGGTGAAACTAGGGAAATTTAAAGATACATTATGTTAGCCCTGGAGGTTTTCAAGAGTGGTGATCAACCCATTGGAAGCAAGAATGTTTTCCTTTTTTAAAAAAATAGGGGGATTTGGGAAAGCCTGAAGGGAGGACCACAGGTATCCCACACAATCCCTACTCCCAGGCTAGATCCAACCCATTATTTTCACATGATCCACTACACACATTCTTAGCTGAAAAACAAAATCCTGGGATTTCATTGAACATTGAATATACCAAACTTTGCCTTGCACAGTGTTCTAACACATGCTGACTTTTCTGTATGTGTGTGTTTTATTCCTTTCAGGGAGTTTATACTGGCAGAGTCCTTACCCTTCAAGATTTCCTAGTGCAAGTGGGAAAACTGAGCAGTGAAGCTGTCAGGGGACAATGGGCAAATCTCTCCTGGGAGCTACTGTATGCCACTAACGATGATGAAGAACGCTACAGCATCCAAGCACATCCTGTTCTTTTAAGGAACCTGACCATACAAGCAGCAGATCCTCCCTTGGGCTATCCTGTTTATTCCTCTGAACCGCTGCATGTGCCTTTGCTCTAGGACTGGGCCATTTGCTCGACAGGCAAGTGAAGGTTTTTGCCCCCTAATTATTGAACCAGTCAATCAGAGGATGATGGCAGTGGAGGTCAGTCTTCTGGCACGAATCCTTTAAGATGTCTCTTTCAGTGCTAAAACTTTCTGAACCTGTGATCCTGCAAGGCTGCTAATCGGACACATTAGACACTGGGAGAAGAGGCAATAAGCTCATTAATGTATTTGCTAAAAAAAAAAAAAAAAAACTGAAAAACCAGCATCTTGATGGGTGACCTGCACTGGGATGTGGGTCAAAGCTTGTACACTTTATACCACAGATTACTACAAAATGTATATAGTATATGCAACATTTTGATACAGCAATTTTTTTTCCACTTGTTCAACTGTATATTTTATTTTGCATTGTCAAAGGAATACTTGAACTTGTACATCTCTTCAGCTTACAACAACGAGCTTTTCATTAAACACAGCAAACTGGATGCTAGTATTTTGGAAAAAGCAGTCTATCATGGTACAGTAAGGTTGAAAAGCGGAAAAGTTTGTTGCGCAATTGTGTTGTTTAGAGATAACATTCAAAGAATTGGAACTTCAATTCCCATAAAGCAGGAAAAAGTTTGCAAGGAATCATTTACTTTTGTTCTGCAGGAAAAAAAGATTTTTTTAAAATTTCCTGCAAAGACGTTTGTAGAAAGCCTGTAGACTTCCGGAAAAGTCCATTTCATTATTACTAATTTGTCTTTAGCTTCCAGTATTTGCCATCTTAACCCAGATGCCACTCAAATAGCATTCACGAGGTGTCCCATTTACAAAATGGAAAAAAATAAGGAAGGCAAATACTTTTTCATTAGAAGCATAAAAGTAGTGTTTATAAAACAAATTTAGGACTATAGCACTCTGTGATGCTTTGAGAAATTTCCTACTGTCTGGTAGAGCAAGCTGAAGGGATGGCGGTATTAGGATTGCTTCTCCCTTCACTATTTTCCACACAGAAAAAAAGGTAGGGAACTTCAGGGGATCCAAGGCCCAGTTTTTGACTGAGGGCCTACCTGGACTGCACTAGTCCTGGAAAAGTTGAAAAATTGGCAAAAATCAAAGCTGGATGTGACTCAGAAGTTCATTTTTGTTTCTGTTTTGGAATATGCAAAAGGATCTTAAAGCACCTTTGAGGCTGGGAGAATTTTATAGCATAAGCTTTTGCTGAGCCTCTGACGAAGCAGACTGAGCACCATTTCTACATTGTGCTGTTATAGTGCTATTATTCCACTTTCAACATCCTATGGAATCCTGGGGTTTGCAGTTCAGGGAGTTGCATCTAGAATTCTCAGCTAGAGAGTTCTTTGGCCTCAGTAAACTACCCCAGAATTCCACAGGATGTTGAAAGTGGAATAACAGCACTATATAACAGTGTAGGGCCGAAAGGCCCCCAGTCTGTGAAAGCTTAGGCTACAAACTTATTTCTCTCAGTATCAAAGGTGCTCCAAGATCCCTCCGTATACTGATACAGACTAATATAGCTATGTCCTTGACTATTTTGGAATATGTTTTTGGCAAAATCTCTGCTGAAGGCGTCCTGAGACAGCAAATGCCCCCTCCCCTCCCCCACAAAAAAACAAAAAACCCTGACATGAAGATGGGTAGATGTCCAGGAAATGTCCACAGGCCTCAGAAATGGCTGGGACCTATGGACTGCACTTTGGATTCCTGACATAAAACAAGGATTTGTGGGGTTTACTTTTGTTGGTCATCACACAGGAGAATTTTCCCATACCAGCTTCATGCTGGTAAAAAAGCACCAAGGGTATGTGCATCAATAGATTAGGCCTGTACTTTCACAGTGCCACAGAATAATAGTTCTGGAGGTAGTAGATGTGAGCGTCTGTCCCCTGTGAATACTAATAAACTTTGTGCCCTGAGTGCTCAAGATAGAACAATGTAGATAATTAGAATACATGTCTAATATGAAGCTCTATGTTCATGTCTATTCAGAAGCAAGCCCCACTGAATTCAGTGGGATTTACCCTAAGGAAAGGGTATAGGAATATAGTCTAAAGGCTTCAAGCCAGTAGGAAAAGATGCCAGTGAGGAGAGGGAATGGACAGTCTAGTATTAAAATGACATATGCAACAGAAAACGGCACTATGTTAAGTGAAATAATTTCTGTGCTGTTGGCTAACATCCTTGAGTCAAAAAACTTTATATGGAAATTTATCAAAAGGAATAGACTGAAATAGGTATCACGCTTATCTCAGGTTATACATTACAGTTTCATTTCTTGCCAAAGTAGCTTTAAAAAGAAAGAAAATGCAAAGTTCAGGCAGAAGAGCTGCTCCATTCTCCTCATGAAGGCATAGGTGTAAAGAAAGGTTGGAAACCTGTACCTTCTTAAGAAGACTTTTTGTAGTAAGAAACATCAGCATCCTGCAATGAACAAAACACAACATTTAGTCAAGCCTGCTCTTAATTCCTTTTCTGAAGTTACTGTGACCTCTCAGATCACAAGTACAAACTGAGCATGTATGCAACAGCTACTAAAGAATGGAATGTATAGAGCAGCGGTTCTCAACCTGTGGGTCGCGACCCCTTTGGGGGTCGAATGACCATTTCACAGGGGTCGCCGCTCCTCTTTCCTGCCCTTCCCCCTTTTGAAAGAAGGCGGCCTCACAGCCAATGGGAGCGCAGTTTCTCAGACCCCACGCTGGGAGGAGGGGAGAGGAGGCGTGCTGGGCACGTGTGGGTACATTTTGCCTTCTTTCCCTGCCAGGTGGGGGGGCAGAGGCGGGGAGACTGAGAGGGGCTCGCGGGTATAGTGTGGTCGAGGGGCTACAGTGGGTATTGCACCCCACTCCCGAGCCCTCAGAGGGACGAAAGGAGGAAGGAAGGGGCGCCTGTGTGACATGGGAGTGAGAGCGTCCGAGCAGCCGCGCTTCCTTTAAGGGAGGGAGGGAGTGAAACAAAGCGTGTCTGCTTATGCCGCCGCCATCTTTCCTCTCTCCCTGTCCTTTCCTCCCTGCGCCTCATGTAAAATGTGGGCTGTTTTGGCATTGCCTTTGGGAGTGACTGGCTTTTTGAACTGTGGAAACCCAACATTCAGAACTAGAACTATTGCCTTAATTCTGGCATTGATGGACACTTTCTGTGCTTAAAAAAAGGGGGAGGGTTACCAGTTTTTAGGCATTAGAAGTCTATCCAGAGCAGTGATTTAGGGCAGCGTTTCCAATCTATTTGATGTTGGAACTAACTAACTAGCTAACTAACTAATAATAAATAAATAAATAACGAAAATAATTTCATGGTTGGGGGTCGCCACAACAGGAGGAACTGTATTAAGGGGTCACAGCATTAGAAAGGTTGAGAACCACTGGTATGGAGTCATGGAACACAAGTTCCATCAACTGTATTGTATTCAGCTACTCAACCTTAATGCAAATTTGCAACTGAAATCCCCGCCCCAAACTGAACTCAGATTTTATTACTTTCCCTCAGAGAAATTCATCTAGAGCAGGGGAGGTGAACATACAGGACTTCAGATACTGTCAGACTGTCAAAAGTGAGTAATGCTGGGAGCTGTAATCTTAATAATACTGAGAAGGCTACATAATTCCCTGACCCATTAGCATCAAAAAAACAACCTACAAATAACGGCTGGAATCCTGTGTCACCTACTTAGTTAAATATATTTCTGTAACTTTTTCTGGCTTCACTCCCACTAACCCTGATGGAAAGATCATTCACCCAAGATCAACTTGCTGGCAAAATGGACCTCCTTCTCCCCATGCAGCTGATCCCTGATAAAGTAGGTTTGAAATGGGGAGGGGTTATGATTATAGCACAACTGTCAAAATTGTGACTTAGTAGTAATCATGAATATGAAACAGTGATCTAGATTTACTCATCTGTAACTGTTTTGCATTCACAATAGCTGTTTAGTAGCTAATACAGGATTCTGGCCAATGTTTCTCCACAAAATCTTACTCTAGTGCCTAGTTACAATCATCAGCAGGTTGGCCATCAGGTGATGAATTTGCCACACCAAATTCTGCAACACTGTGTTGCAATAGTTTAAAGATCTACTAGATCAGCGGTTCTCAACCTGTGGGTCGCGACCCCTTTGGGGGTCAAACGACCCTTTCACAGGGGTCACCTAAGACCATCGGAAAACACGTATTTCCGACGGTCTTAGGCTCCATTCCCTCCTTGGTGGTGGTGCGCAAGCCACGCACTTACGTCCTCCTGCCCCCTTTGGCGGGAGCGCGTGTGGCCACAGCATTGCCACAGCAGGAGTGGTGGTGCGCAAGCGTGAGCCACATGTTCAGAAGGGACTGAAATCGCTCCCCTTCTCCGCTCCCAGAAGAACCTCCTGTCTGATGGGCCAGCTTGGGGGGGTGGCAGCAGCACAAGGGGCAGGCCCCCTCCTCACCACAGCCCCTACCCCACTCACCATGGAGGGGGGCACTGCGGAAGGGCCGGGGGGCCGCAAGGCAGCACTTTTCTGGGGGGGGGCGAGCTGCGCCTGGCGCAAAAGACAAAGGCGCTGGAATTCCTCCCCTCCCTGGCCAGGGTCGACACTCTGGAAACTTTTCCCACACTGCCCCCCCAGTGGAAACGAGAGCAAAGCAGAAGCAGAGCCCGGGGAGGGGTTCTCGGAGTTTTTTCCCAGAGGAGACGCGTGGCTCCTCTTTCCCTCCCTGCCCCCCCGTTCCTGGCTGGCGAGGCGGCCTTTGCTGGTGGGGGGCATAAATAATAAATAATTTTATGGTTGGGGGTCACCACAACATGAGGAACTGTATTAAAGGGTTGCGGCATTAGGAAGGTTGAGAACCACTGTACTAGATTAATACTTCTTGAGGTGTCTGATGTAGGGGACTGGCAATTTTTTTCCTCAGGGTGCCAGAAGCCAGTATTATAGTTGCCCATTGGCTGCAACTGTTTGTTTCTTTCCTGGAAACTCATTAAGGACTAGCAGCTAATGCCTCATGGACCAATACTGATCCCTGGACCACCAGGCTATTAGATAGTCCAAGAGAACTGCAAATCTTTAGGAAAAAAAAGTATGAAAATGAATGAACAACAGTGAATGCCTGCTGTCACAGAAACATGCAAAAACTGTGGCATCTCTTCAGCATAAACAGAATTAAAACATTTTCAATCCAAAACTGAAGCAAGACACAAGTGGACTCAGCTGTGCCATGCATGGAATGGTGTTAGCACATGCATCTGCCATAGTATATTTTTCCTATCATCCTGCTGAAGTGGACAAAACAAACACAGGCAGGCATGGCTTCAGCTGGGTTACAAAGAAGGGCATCAGTTACTCTGCCTACCAACCTTAATATACCAAGTCTGGATTAACGAGAGAACAAAGGAGGAGAGAAACAAAAGAACCACTGTCAGACCTTTTGGCATATTCTAGCGTTCCTAATCCTACACTCCCCTGAAGAGCTACTCTGAAAAAATGAGAAATGTTCCAGGTATCCTGTGAGACAGCAGAAGTAGCTGGAACAGGAAAAACAGCTCTGGTACACCTAAGTGTGCAAACATGCACTATAAAATCACTTGTTGGGGTAGGGGTTGCATTTGGAGACTATTTTGTCAGAATGCTAAACCCCAAAATAATTCCCAATGCTAAAAAAATTCAAAGGACTACTACGCAAGTAGGGGTAAACAGTCCTTGTTCTGATGCTACTTGTGCCTCTTCTGGCACATGCTACTGTCTGAACAAAATCCTCCTCATTTCATTTTTAAAAACAAGAACAATAGATTTATCTGAACACCCACAGAGTTGGAGCTGCAGACACCCCACAAGGTTTATGGAGCCAAATCAATAAAAACCATTAGCGTGTTGCAAGGGAACAGATAATGTCATACTTGTACGCTAGTACTAGGCCTGGAAATTAATATTTGGCACTTAAACAGTGCTTCTGGAATATTGAAACTACTTCACACACATTCTCTCCAATTCAGTAGGCCACAGCAAAGAACATACCACTCCACTCTTGAAATTCTGTATCCTCGTTTTTCCTATGCGGTTCAACAGCCACCATGCCCAGGTAGGTGCATACTGCCAAAGATAACATACTGCCAGGTATGGATTGTCACTGATCCAGGCTTCCTTTATATCATTAGCCATGCTAACCAAAGTTAACCGAACACAGCGGTCAGTTGGCATTTTGTGAGTCTGGTCTCCAACATTTTTATTCACCTGAATGAAGAGGGAAAAATTGGGAGAACATGAGAGTATGCTGTGGAACTTGTTTGTCAAGGCAGACTGTATTTATGCTTAAAAATGAAATCATACACATTGTCCTATAAGAAAAAAAGTATTTTACGTTATAAGTTAGGGATGGGCTCTCCAGATGCTACTAAGGCTACAGCTTCCACTGGCCTTAATGGCTTTAGCTGAAAGGTTCTGGTATCCAACTGAGTCTATGAATCCATAGGTTTCCCCACTGCTGTTGTAGGTTCCAAAAGATGAAGATTCTGTTCCAAGAGTGGCACCCTGTGACTCAGTGCCAGGAGAAATGAGCTAACAAGGGAAGAATGTCTCCTCCTTTCAGGACAGAGATAACATTGTCAGTTTATTTACAAAGAGAATGAGATTTCCAAGAGGAGCAAGGAAGTAGCAAGAGGAAAAGGTTGAGTGTGTCAGTCTTCATCAATGTATTAAAATCAAGCAGGGACATGTTCAGAGACAGAGGACTAAGATTACCAAAGATCTGGAAACCAATATGAGGAAGAACTTAGGGAGTTGGACATGTTTAGCTTGGACAAGAGAAGGCTGAAAGGTGACATCACAGCCATCTTTAAATTTGTTGCCACATGCCTTCCAGTTGTTTCTGATTTATGGTGACCCTAAGGCTAAGCTACCATGGGGTTTTCTTGACAGGATTTGTTCAGAAAGGGGGGTACCTTTGCCTTCCTCTGAGACAATGTGATCCATAAAGTTTCTTTGGTTGAGCAGGGATTCGAACCCTGGCCTCCAGAATCATTCTCCAAGGCTCAAACCGCTACACTATGCTGGCTTCTTGTCTGCTAGAGAAGCTTAAATCTTTTCCTCTGCTACACAGCCTGCATTCAGACTTTTGAGCTTTTTGCACCATCCCTCTGTTTCCCCTGGTATTGCATACAGGTTGCTGCTAAGGAATCTGCCCATCTGAGTCTGCATTACTATCTTGAACTGTCCCCAGCAAGAATAGTTTCTCATAAGCAGCACTGATACTGATACACTTGTGTTAACACTGCTTCAGAATACAAGAACTCTGGAAAGCTCTTCCACAAAACCAAGTTTCCTGTGCAGAGTGAAGTAGATGTGAGGGATAAAGGATTCAGCTTTCTCCCAGTTTACCACATGCAGGGAAGCACGAAGGGAAGCTATGCAGGGAAAAATAACCAACTGAAGGTCAGCCAACTGGGTCTTGTTTACAATTCTCCTGACAAAGCCAGAATGTTCACTGTTGCAAAATCCACCAGGAGCTGAAGAAACCCACTTTATCACCATAGAAAGTTCCCGACAGGCAATCTTTCCCAATATCAAAACTACATGCTCACAGCAACTTATGTGTGTAAAGACTTTGCAAAAATAAGCATGCAGGGGAACATTCAGAGATATGATTGTCTCATCCATATTCAAAAATGGTATCTTGTCTGGAGGGTTATATCTTCCCTACCTGGAAGGCATCGCAGAAGATACCAGTGTGCTGTTACTAATTGCATACGGCTTTTTGTTCATAATTTATTTATCACACTGGGAGAGAGATCAGGTGGAGAATAGAGTTACTGACCCAAATGGCACATTTTGCAGGGCAGCTAAACTGCTGGCTATCTTAAGTAACTTGGATAGCTTTACTTGTGCAGCCAGGCTGGGCTCCCCTTTTTACTGCTATCACCACATCAAGTGGCAAAGAACAATAATAACACATATCTGTATTAATTTTCATTCATTTTTCCCTTGTTCTTTGAATCATCTCAACCATCCTTACCTTTGCGATCTCTTCAGTAAAGACATTTTGTATAATCTGTGACTGGACAGGCCCTGGGCAGATGTTAATTACACTTATCTCTGGATATTCATAGAGCTCAGGCCGAAGAGAATTAAAGAATCCCTAAAAACAACAAGTACATCAGTTAAAAAGCATCAGAGCACACCTATGCCTTAGAGCTTCTTCGCCTGACATCAAACAGGAGGTAATCTTTATACACTACAGCAACTCTTGGTCTCATGTACTCTCCAATCTGCATAATAATGATCAGAATAATATCCTAGTTTCTAAAGAAACTATGATTAGCACAAAAAAGTTGCTGTGTTTGGACTTAATGGGAAACTGCACTTTGCTGTTAACTGCAACAAAGGTTTAAATTTCCTCTGCTCACACCATGGAGAGGGACGGAAGAACATGTGGACCAAAAGCTGTCCAGGGTTATACATTCCTCCTGGCATCAGCTGCTGGAAAAAGGAGAAGTAGGTTGCTAATGGACACATGCCTTCTATATGACTGGCCACAGTGACAACAGAAGGCTGGGGCACATAGGCTTTTAGTCTCATCTTGCCAGGACATAGTTTCAGAAGAATGAAACATGAACTAGAATCCTGAGAGGATATACAAGTACTTATGTCACTTTTTTGTACAAGGCACAAGAAACTCTTCTCTAGCCTTTTGTGTCCTATCCAAAATCACCATCCCAGACAGCAGCTAAGCACCGTGGGGCTGCAATGGAGGGGAAGGGAGGCTGCTGATAAGACAGCAGGGACCACTTCTCATTCTGCTGCAGTTTGCTGGAAGGAGATAAAAGAAACAAAACCAGTATTTTTAACTCTGTCTGTCTCTAGCAAATCAGAGGGGGATGAGCGGCTGTCCCCAGTACTCTCCCTTGTTTGTTCCCCCTCCATGGCAGTCTAAGGTATAAATACAATACAATACAAAATTTAATGGCCAGTGCATCAGCTTCACAGGTCTTGTAACTTCCATGGGGAGGAATGGAATTATGCACATGGAATGGCTGCGCCCTATGCAGACCATCTAGGCTCTTGTCCAAGGTCTGTACATGGCCATTCTCAGCCTACTGAGTTTTCCCAAATCACCCCCACTAGCCCTATTTTTGCTTTTATCACGAACACATGTACACTCATGCTGTGATGCCATGCAGTTGTACTGAGAAATTTTGTATAATATATTGGTTATATTAATAGAGATGGTGATGATGATGGTGATAATAACAACAATAACAATAATAATAATAGGAATAATAATAGAGTTTAAGGTAGCTATGTTGGGAGAATGGAATCTTGGAGCGAATGCTGATTAGTGGAATGAATGAATGTGATTTCATAAGGCTGGTGAATGACAGCTTGTATTTGTATTAGTATTGGTTAGGGAGAGGATATGGTTGGTCTGAGTGAAAGAGTGCAGAAGATGTCTGATTAAGAGTCAAGTTCACAAATAAATGAGTGGTATTTTAAGATCTGAGTTAGCTAGAGAGCAGTGAGAAAAAATGTGTGTGCAGTGTTTTCAATGTAATACATATTTAATCTGCTTTGTTACATTTAACATCTGTAAATAAAGAATTATTTTTGTTTTTATACATTTTTAGCCTCTGGGAACACTATTTAACTGAAAGTTTGGATTTGGATAAGGTTCCTATGATGCCAGCCATGGAATATAGAGGGGTGGTGTCCACTGAGGATAGAAGTTAAACAAATCATCCTACCTTGAGGGCATTTGGACCATCCCCAGAGTTGGTGTTACATGAGAGGGGCAGAAGGTGGTTCTAACATTGGTGGCAGAGGTGGGCATCAGGGAAAGCCCTCACCCTTGGCAACTGCAGTAAGTAGCATGGAAGTCTTCACATTTGATGGGATAAGGAGTAGAAGCTCCATATCTGGCCACAGTGTTGGGATTTCCTGAGGTGAAACAAGGCAGGGATTTCTAGAGAGGACACCCCTACATCTGGTAGCAATGTGGTGGGATAAAGGTTTGAAAACCCCACACGTAGGTACATGCATAGCTTAGGGGAGCTGGGTATGTTTAGCCTGGAGAAGTGAAGGTGACATGATATGACAGCTACGTTTAAATATTTTAAGGGATGTCATATGGAGGATGGAGCAAGCTTGTTTTCTGCTGTTACAGACACAAGGACACAGAGCAATAGCTTCAAACTTTAGGAAAAGTGATTCCATCTAAACATTAGAAAGAACTTCCTGATGGTAAAAGTAGTACAACAGTGGAATGCGCTGCATGGGAGTGTGGTGGAGTCTCCTTCTTTGGAGTTTTTTAAACAGAGGCTGGATGGCCATCTGTTATGAATGCTTTGATGGTGTATTCCTGCACGGCAAAAGGTTGGAGTCAATGGCCTTTGTGGTCTCTTTCAGCTTTATGATTTCATGATTGCATGCTTTTATGATTCTATGAAGGAAGCCCAAATTCAAGTCAAGCTTGGGCCTGGGTTTCAACTTACTAATTCTTAGAGTACTGGCACATGCACCATTAGAGTGAGTTTAGTTGAGAAGTAATTCATCTCACTCAAAACATAACCTCAAATAAGAATGCTTAGAACTATTTCTTCAGGATAGGTACAGAGTACATCTGATGCAACAGAAGGTAAATGAACCCAGCTGCCTTATTTTATGTCATTTCTAAAGTACCTAATGCAATCAGCTCCCTGCATAGAGATAATTTAGAATGCCATCAGAATGTGGCACGAGCCAGGAGAGATGCAAACATAATTTCACTATTCAAGTGACAACTCTCTTTTTTAGGCTGCACTCAACTTAACCCTAGTAATAAACCTCAGCGGCTGCATGGCACTTACAAGTCCAAAAAGCTTTGCATGCATGACATAGTTGTATTCCTTAGGACACCCCTGTAAGGTAGGGGTCGGCAACTGTGGCCCTCTAGATGCTGCTGGCCTATAACTCCCATCACCCTTCCACATAGGCTATAATTGCTAAGACTGCTGGAAATTGCAGTTTAGTAACAGCCGGAGGTCCATAATTGCTCACGCTTGCTATAAAATCAGGATATTACTGAAGTGAAGGGAGGGAGAACCAGGATGAGACCGAGGGAGATTGGCATGGCTAAGATTGAAACTCACTCTCTGGTCAGCATCCGTCTAGTGACACAGGCAAGTGTGACTCCACGTTATACCTGTATATATCTTTTTTGGCCATTGTAGAGGCTTCACTCTCTCTGCAATGACCAACCCCCCCACCGCCTGACACACAAACAACTCACAGCTATGTGGCAACAACCCTCCCTGAACAGCCATTCTGTAGCAAGTGGAGAGTGTGGGAGATTGGAGAAGAGTCTATGCCCCATAGGCAGATGTACACTGATGATATCATCTGCTGAGCCTCAGTGGGTTTCAGTTAGGTTAGGGCGTGCCAAGATAATGTCTTTGCCCCTCCTCGCTCTCCATCAGCCACAGAATGGCCACGCAGGGGTCTATCACAGCATAGCCCAAAGTCCTGGGGTGGTGAATGGGAAGCCACAGTGGAGTTCTGCTTGCAGAACTCTTAATGTTATACTGGACACTTTAAGATCTCTTCCTAACTCTCTAACCTGCTTCAGGGCCAGGATATAGCAAGCTGGGGGGGGGGGAACCAAAAACAACTCTCACGTGCAGAGCATGTTTGCTGGCACAATAGCCAGTAGCCAAGGGAGCTCCCATGATGCCCATCACACTGCTCATCGTGACGATCTTCCCTTTCTTCCTCTGTATCATGTGATCCAGGACATATTTTGTAAGGGAGATGGTGCCCAGGTAGTTGAGTTCCATGATGGCATTGTAGACGTCAATGGTGGTATCCACAAAGAGGGAACGCTGGGAGCGTCCGCCATTGTTCACCAAGATATCAATCTTTGGCAAGCAAGGAAACAAAAAGATAAAAGATGGCATTATCTTTAAAGATAAAACAGATGGGGAAAAAGTAGCAAAGGGCAACCAAAATGCTCAAGAGGCTGTGAGCAAGTCCCCATCAAGGAAAGGTTACAACATTCAAGTCTGTTCAGCTTTGAGAAACAGTGAGTAAGGAAGAACATAACAGAAGCATATAAAATTATGCAGGATCCCCAGAAGTAGGCTTTTTTGTTGTTGTTTTGTTTTTAGAGTGATCCACTAAAGCTGAAAGGTGGGAGATTTGAGATAGATAAACAGAACTACACAATTACAGCACACAATTAAATTATGGAAGTCACTGCCGTAAGATATAGTGATGTTCAACAGCTTGGAAAACTTTAAAATTCACTGAAGGTCAGGCTAGTCATTATAGATATATCTTCTCTCCATGGCCAGAGGCAATATGCCTTTCAGTGCACCCGCTGATGGGAAATATGAGCAGAAGGACACTGTTGCATCCATACACTGTTTTTGGGCTTCCTAGCAGCCTCTGACTGGCCACTGTGGGAAAAGAACCCTGAACCAGATGAACCTTTGATCTAACCTAGCACAAATCTTTCTGATAGTCTTAACAAAGAAAAGCTTTGACATTTATTGCCTGCATTGTTTTTTACCATTCACCATTATCACTAGTTAGAGAATCCTTAAGACCATCCTGATAAATAAGCCAAAGAGAGATTACCTTCTAACCTACAAGGACATTTACTACCTCGCTAAAAGACCAGCAGCTTGAGTTTCCATAACAACTTAGGAACAAGGGAACCCCCTCTAGGAAGCTGTAACAAGCACAGAACAACAGCCCACAATGGAGGTGGGGAGAAGACCTTCAACCAAATAGACCAGCATATGAAATCCAGGATGGTCTTTCCTGATTTATATGCTGGTTGTAGAGGATGAGGTTCCTTTGCCTATGAAGCTAGCACTAGAACCAAACAGACTTGCAGAATGGGTCAAAGGAGCCAAGCCCTTCTCCATCAGTCCACTTGGCTACCTGCGCAAGACTCCGGGTGATTTATGGCTATCAGGGAAATTCTCAAATGCAAAAAGCTGAAGGTCTAAAGCAGGAAGAGAAGGAGGCAAAATGCAGCCCTCCGGATGCTGTTGGACTACATCTCCCAGTGTTCCCAACCATTGGCTATGAAGCAAAGCACAAGGAGGACTGACTAAAGTCACAGCACACAGAAAGAAAAAGAGACAATGAATTCAAGGGGCAACTGCAGTTAGTTGTATCTTCCCAAAAGCCTCCACCTGCATCAAGCTGTTCTACAAACAGCTTTTGATTTAGCTTCTAATATGTTGTGAAGGGCTGCTGAGCCACAACTAACTTTGCATTTCCCATCTTGAAAAATGCCAGATTATATAAAGCAGTATTGTTTAAAGATGTCTGTACGATACAGGACTTTTGATATGCTTCCTTCATGTTCAGCCCCTTGCAGATCACACTCAGAATGTGGTCCTGCCACTCCCCTCAACTTACCAGTGAGAAAGAGACTGACTCACCTTTCCAAAATGCTTCAGAACACTCTTTGTTGCAGATTCATGGGAACTCCTATCAGTCAAATCAAGTGGCACAATGAGGATATCTTTGTCACTTAGGCTGCTGATCTCTAAATTAAAAAAGAAAAAAAAACGCTAGTGGAAGTGGGAAGGCAAGTTATCTTTTGAGGACAATGGGAAAAATGCTTTAAAAATTAGCCCTACAAATCTTTGTATGTAGGCTGCACTCAAGAATCTCATTACAGGTCCACCTAAATAGTTGGCCTAACACAGTTATTATCTGGTGATGACTCACTAGGGTTTTTGTCAGGGATTGAATTCACACATGCAGATAGTACAGTGCATAAACACTATTTATTTGGAGCGTGATACATCGTATAAGACTTCAGTGAGAGGACTAACAGCAATTAGCAAATTCAAATGCATAATATCCCAAGACGTTTCCCTCCCTCTTGCAAGAGACCTTGAAGCAGTGAGAGCTGGCAGTGCTCACCAGTGCATTCCTAGCTGATAAGAGTAACTTCTATAAGAAGAGTTCAAAAAATATTTTCAGGAAAATTTCCAGCCACAACTTCACACTGGCTTACATAGCTCACCTGTAACCAGAACTGAAAAGACAGGATCCAAGCTAAGCTTAGAAGAACCTAACCCAACTGGGGACCCTTTAGATGTTAAGACTTCAGCACCCATCAATCTAACCCACCATGGCCACTGCTGGCTAGTGGACAATGGGAAGTGTAGTGCCTAGCTTAGTATGACTCAACATTTTAGGCTACAACTGTCATTATTTCCAGTCAACACTGCCATTGCTAAGTGGGGGAAGATGGGGACTGTAGGATGAAATAGTTGAAGGATGCATGGCTGCGGAAGATTAAGCTTCATAAAGGACACTAAACGCTAATACTGCCATGACCATATATGAGTACTACCACAAGGAGAGTTATATACCACATCATATGTACCATCACATCCCATTCCACAAGAATGCCTGTTAAGTTTTTAGGGGCATAATATGCATTTTTTGGTTACCAAATTATTCAATTTTTACATGTAATTAAGTCCCATTACTGACAGAACTTCAGTTTCGATACATAATTGTTTCTTCTGCCTAAGCCAGGAAAAAAGGGAGGGGAGAGATGGAAGTGCTAAGTTGTTTCTCATTTTCCTCTGCTGATTCATCAAGCCGCATGACAGGAGTTAAAAACATACAGAACAATATTGGCATTGTCAAGGTCTGATTGAGAGATATCAGTGCTAGACATTAAAAGTCATTTTCTCTTCTACCAAACAAAGTCTGGTCTGACTATGGGTTAAAAAGTGTTTCCCCCGCCCCAAAATCTGTTTCCAAAGGGGTAGCCACATTAGTAACTTTTACAGCAAAGTTGCAGCACTGAATTTTAGCCGACCATTGCGAAATAAAATAAATACCTTAGGAAACAGTAATAAAGTCCAGTATGGACTGTTCCAGTTGAATCAATGGAAACACAGGCCATTTCTATACTATACTCTTACAGTGCAATTATTCCACTTTCAACATCTTATGGAATCCTGGGATTTGCAGTTTAGGGAGCGACACTGAGAATTTTCTCAGCCAGAAAGCACTTTGGCCTCAGTGAACTACAAACCCCAGAATTCCAAAGGATGTGGAAAGTGGAATAATAGCATGATAATAATGTAATGCGAAAATGGCCGCAGTCATAGAATCACAGAGCTGGAAGGTGCCTCATGGGACACTGGGTCCTACTCTCTGCTCAGTGCAAGATCTCCAGCGAAAGCATCCACAGCAGGTAGCTGTCCAGCCTCTTTTTTTTTTTTTTTTAGATACCAAGAGAAAGAGACATCACTCCCTCCCTAGGCAATTGGTTTCCTTGCTCAACTGCTCTCATTGTCAAGAGGCCCATCAGGAGAAAGTAAAATGGCTGCACACGTTGGCTGTCAGTGGTAGACTCTAGGATTCTTCCACTTGCCAACGTAATATCTGGCTGGTGGGACTGCAAGCCAGGTATCTGGGATAAATGACATGACTTGAGTATGTTCACAAGGGCACTGACTGTTCGTCAAATAACCTGTTCAAAAGCCATTAGGAACAAAAGTAGCCCCCCCTTTTTTTTAAATCCCTGAGAGCCATAGAGGACAACAGCAGCAGGCCCAGGGCAACATGCTGATACTATATGGCCAAAGAGAGAGAGAGAGAGGGAGAGAGAGAGAGAGAAGAGAGCAATGGGTCATTCTTGGGCTAGTGAGGGCATGCCTTGGCATTGGTGTCCCTACTGCTCCCTCATTCTCTAACATCAACACACACGTTTGTTCCCCGCTTTTCACTGCAGTGCAGAGATGATGGGGAAATCTGCACCTCTTGTCCTTGCATGCTGCAATGTCATTGTCAGTGTGCAGATCAGTGCACCCTTCAATTACACCCACTACCAACCGGCTAGGTGAGAAGGGCAAAGTCTGGATGACAAAGTCTGTATTAATTTCTGCTTCTGATAGATGGCCAAATAGAGTTGGAAGAGACCACTGGGGCCATCCGGTCCAACACCCTGTTATGCAGGAACAGACATCAAAGCATTCCCGACAGAACAGATGGCCATCCAGCCTCTGCTTAAAAACCTCCAAAGAAGGAGACTCCACTACACTCCGAGGCAGCAGATTCCACTGCTGGACAGCTCTGACCATCAGGGAGTTCTTCCTGAGGTTGGGGTCCCTTCCAACTCTATGTTGAAGTAAAAAGACAGCAATACAAGATTAGTCTGTCTTCTAGGCTTCAATACAGGTTGGATGCAGAGAACTTGGCCAGGATTAAAGTTTAATCCTGAGTTTAAAAGGTTTTTCCAGCAAGACTGATCAGTTCTTAACAGATTTGTAGAAGAAAAATTAAGATCATTCTAACTTAAAAACCTCGGAGACAATATAACAAATGCTACAATGCACAGTTTGGAGTAGAAATTACTTTTAAACATTCAGGCTAATTTTTTCTAGACATCAAATATGAAAGAAATTTCAGAAGACATTAAACTATCACACTGTGTAATGACCAACAGACGAGCCTCAAGATTTAACAGGTAAATTAAAATAAACCCAAATCTTTATGCTGTACGTTTGCTTATCATTAACTATGTGGTTGATCATAGGACTGGAGGCACTGCATTTCCCATAATACTGCTTTATTAGAAATTAAATCGTTACTTTAAATGAAGGTAACTGTGGTGTAGTGGTCTGAGCGTTGGACTATGATGCTGGAGACCAGGGTTCAATTCTCTGCTCATCCATGGAAACCCACTGGGTGGCCTTGAGTGCATCACACACACTCAGCCCCAAGACAGATTGGCCTTAGGGTTACCATAAGTTGGAAATGAGTTGAAGACATACAATAACAACAATTATTTTTTATCCACTGTTGATTGTAAGAACACCCACATTGCCCCCTCTTCAAAGATAGGGTATTGGTTTAACAACATAATTCAAACAGCCTTTATCACTGAAGTGCTCTTAATCTCCTCCAGTCTTCAGAAACTTAAAAAAGTGGTTATTATTATGTAGTTTCAGTGCTGGACTAGGACTCTGGGGACCAGGTGTCATGCCCTGCCTTGGAGACCCTGGCAGTCAGGAGGATTCTGAATTTGAGGCAGAAGTTTCCCCAGAGGCAGGAGTTTCCCTAGGAGCTTGCTCAGGAGAAGGTAACAAGCAACAGCAGGGGCTGGAGCAAGGGGAGCAAATATCAGAGTATGAGATAATACAGACGCTTACTGTGCAAGAGAGATGACATCAGAGAGAGGGGCTGCACCACTCAGCATGCTTAAGTAACAAACGAGCCCTTATGAAGGAGCACCTGTGGTGGCAGCATCAGTAGACAAAAGGCTTTCAGCTAGCCCTTTCCTTTCAAGGTCAGCAACTGATCCTTACAGTTGAGGAAGCCCTTTGCTGGAAAGACTTGGACCCAGGAATACCTAGAACCTCTGTCTGTTTGACTAAGTCTTGGATTTGCCCTTTGGATTTGTTTGCTTTGGAACCTAAACTCTGTTTGGACATTTTCTCGCTCTTGCCTTGTGAGTAAACCCTGCTCTGCCGTTTGGTGATTAATTGTCTGCTCTGCCTTGGACACAACACAAGGGTTCACCCTGCTCCACCACAGAAACCCACTTGGTGACCTTGGGCAAGTCACACAGGCCCTTTCTGCACCCCAGCCCAAAATGGCCACGGGATCATGATGGGATTGTGATGACCGTTCTATATGACGTTGAGATCCTGTCACAATCTCATGGCCACCCATCGCAATCACAAATTATATCATTGACAGGTTTCTCCCGTGAATGACATGCGATTGTGCAATCCTCTCGCCTCCCTCCTGCACTTACCTTTCATTCATGCAGCAGGACAGGAAGCGCAATGGCTGCACTTCCTCCCCCAGCGCAGCCTGGAAAACTGCTGGATCTGCTGTGGAAGGGAAGGTGGAGCCATCACGCTTCCTCCTGTCCAGCAGATAGCCAGTGCGGAAAGGAGTGCTTCTGTTGCGCTCCCCTTCCAGGAGAGGCTTCCCTGCATCCCCACGCAATGACTTTGAGAACAGGGAAGGTGCAGAAAGGGCCATTTCCACACTAGACTGCTATAGTGCAATTATTCCACTTTCAACATCCTATGGAATCCTGAGGGGCTCTCAAAGGCCCCTCCCTAAACTGCACACTTCAGGATTCCATAGGATGTTGAAAGTAGAATAATCACACTATAACAATCTAATGCAAAAATGGCCTCAGTCTCAGAGGAAGGCAAAGGCAAACCCTCTCTGAACAAATCTTGCCAAAAAAACCCATGATAGGCTGGCCTTAGGATGACCATAAGTCAGAAGCAACTTGAAAGCACACAACTATCTGCAGCTTTTTCGCATATAGGCAAAATGTGAGGTAAGAAAGGAAAACCCAGTGAAGGAATTCAATGGTCAGCTCTGGATTCTGTTTAAGATGTCCTGTGTATTGCCATGGAAGCTGGTGAGTGGGCATCAACCTAAGCTACAGAGTGAAATCAAATGTGAATGATGGGATTAACTGCCAGCCCTAAAGGATAATGCCATAGCTACAGCATTGTCTTGTTTTCAGTGGGTTTGTGCTTCACTGGGTGAATTAATGCAATGATTTGAAAATTAAAGTTGATCTTTTTGGCCTTGGCCCATCCTTTACATCAGCTACAAGCCAGTCCTGAACAACATAAAATAGATTAGTTAATGATTATATCTCTTTCCATAAGAGAAGCATGAACCTTGTTTCTTTCAGATGTTGAACAAACACAATATAGAACATTTGTGTTGTCACACAGACTTAGAACTGATAACCCCCAACTTTTCTTCACTGCCAAAAAGGCAATCATGCAAGTAGCTTAGTTCTGCCCTCTATCCTACTTGGCAATGTTTTCAGAGAAATGGGAGAGAGGTCAACTGGATCAATAGAACATCTATGCAACGCCACTGTTTTATCTGGATGTCCTTAACCCTAAAAGGTAAACAGCCAAAAATCTGAAATAATATAGTAACCAGTTAAATGTATATACTACCTGGCAGGAGATGAAGCCCCCTAGCTTTTTTTGCACATCCTGGAGTCTTCACCATCTTTTTTTTAAAACCCACTTTCATGCTGAAACCATGTGTACATAGAATCATAGAGTTGGAAGAGACCACAAGTCCAACACCATTCTGCCATGAAGGAATACACCATCAAAGCATTCCCAACAGATGGCCTCCAACTTCTGTTTAAAAATCTCCAAAGAAGGAGACTCCATCACACTCCCAGGCAGCAGTGTATTCCACGATTGAACTGCTCTTATCATCAGGAAGTTCTTTCTAATGTTTAGATTTCCTGAAGTTTGAAGCCATTGCTCCATGTTCTAGCCTTTGGAGTAGCTGAAAACAAGGTTGCTCCATCCTCCATATGACATCTCTTCAAATATTTAATGATGGCTCTCATGTTGCCTCTTAACCTTCTCTTCTCCAGGCTAAACAAACCCAGATCCCTAAACTGCTCCTCACAGGGCATTGTTTCCAGCCCTTCTACCATTTGGGTCACCCTCCTCTGGACACATTCCAGCTTATCAATGTCCCTCAAGCGGAGTGCCCAGAACTGGACACGGTATTCCAGGCAGGGTCTGACAAAAGCAGAATAGAGAAACACTATCACTTCCTTTAACCTGGACACTATAGTCCTATTGATGCAGTCCAGAATTGCATTGGCTTTTTTAGTTGCTGCATCACATTGTCCTGGCAAGCTTCAAGGAAGCACAGTTCTTTATTAAAATGAGGTGTATGCACTCTGTACACCTGATGATACTGGGATTTTACAGCAACCAGAATTGGCAAAATCCCACATAGCATAATCCTTATGGCATCAAATTTCAGTGAGAAGAACAATGGAATCTGGCTCTGTCAGACAGACACACGCAACTCTAATTCAGGAACAATTATTTACTTAGGATGCACATACAAAGAAAGCAGTAAGAAGCAATCTAACAGTAGAGTCATTTCCACACTAGACTGTCTCAAGGCCTCCCCCTAAATTGCAAACCTCAGGATTCCATAGGATGTTGAAAGTGAAATAATAGCACTATAACAGCCTAGTGCAGAAATGGCCTCTGCTTCCAAAGCATAGATAGGATGATGTAGTAGATGTAGCCGCTGCAATATGAAATGAAAGGTTTAAATCTTTGCTCTAAGGATATAAATATTCAACTATATCATCCATTCAACATATCTGGGCAACTTCACAAAGAGTTTCCTCGAAAGCCTGCTCACCCTTTTGCATACTTTTGCTTCATATAATGAAACTATTGCCCTAATATGGACTTTGGAATTTCGCTTATCAGCCAATGAAGTTATATTATTTTTAAAAAATTTCACAAATTTTGCTTCATATAATGAAATTATTGCCCTAATATGGACTTTGGAATTTCGCTTATCAGCCAATGAAGTTACATTATTTTTAAAAAACTGCACAAATTTTGCATCATATAATGAAACTATTGCCCTAATACGGACTTTGGAATTTCGCTCATCGGCCAATGAAGTTACATTATTTTTAAAAAACTGCACAAATTTTGCATCATATAATGAAACTATTGCCCTAATACGGACTTTGGAATTTCGCTCATCGGCCAATGAAGTTACATTATTTTTAAAAAACTGCACAAATTTTGCGTCATATAATGAAACTATTGCCCTAATACGGACTTTGGAATTTCGCTCATTGGCCAATGAAGTTACATTATTTTTAAAAAATTGCACAAATTTTGCTTCATATAATTAAACTATTGCCCTAATATGGACTTTGGAATTTCTCTTATCGGCCAATGAAGTTACATTATTTTTAAAAAACTGCACAAATTTTGCTTCATATAATTAAACTATTGCCCTAATACGGACTTTGAAATTTCTCTCATCGGCCAATGAAGTTACATTATTTTTAAAAAACTGCACAAATTTTGCGTCATATAATGAAACTATTGCCCTAATACGGACTTTGGAATTTCTCTCATCGGCCAATGAAGTTACATTATTTTTTAAAAATTGCACAAATTTTGCGTCATATAATGAAACTATTGCCCTAATACGGACTTCGGAATTTCTCTTATCGGCCAATGAAGTTACATTATTTTTTAAAAATTGCACAAATTTTGCATCATATAATGAAACTATTGTCCTAATACGGACTTTGGAATTTCTCTTATCGGCCAATGAAGTTACATGATTTTTAAAAAATTGCACAAATTTTGCTTCATATAATGAAACTATTGCCCTAATACGGACTTTGGAATTTCTCTTATTGGCCAATGAAGTTACATTATTTAAAAAATGTTCCATTATCAGCACTGGGCTCAAACTGGACAAACATCAAAGGAAGTCTAATGGTTGGATTAATTCCAGTCCCCCCAAAACAACTCATTTGAAGACAAGCAGAACAGCACTTTGGCCACGTAATGAGCACAATGGATATTAAGGGAAGCAAGGTAGGTATTGCTAATGTCATCCCAGTTCTGTTATTTCTAAGCCATTGACACACTCGGGAAACATGAAGATATAGCAATTTTTTATTCTTTTTTGTAAACAGAGATTAAGAGACAGAAAAACAGCAGTATGCAGAAGTGGCAGTTGTGCATTCCTTCTTTTTCCTGCTTCAGAATGGCAGAAAGAATGAGCCATACACACTTGAGTTTAGGATTGTTTAAGAAAGCAAAAGCTGAAGACAATTTTCTGAACACTTATTTTATGAATGGCACCACTGGATACTGAGAAAATAGATACACACCTATGGTCAAAAATAAATCTAGTTGCTACCCCAATTAGAGTATACTCACTGAATCAACTACTGAATGGTAATTCAATAATTATTTAAATACTGCTGTATCCATGGAGTTACTCTAGCAAATAGATTTGGGCCTCTGTATGTAGACACATGCACACATTCTCTTGATTCATTTCCTCTGCAGAAGGAATCAGAACGGCTAACTAAGAATATGAAGATGAAGGGAATGCTGTGGATGTAGTATACCTTGATTTCAGTAAGGCCTTCGACAAAGTTCCCCATGACATTCTTGCAAAGAAGCTAGTAAAATGTGGGCTGGACAGGGCTACCGTTAGTTGGATTTGTAATTGGTTGACCGACCGAACCCAAAGGGTGATCACGAATGGCTGCTTTTCATCCTGGAGAGAAGTGACTAGTGGGGTGCCACAGGGCTCTGTCCTGGGCCCAGTGCTGTTCAATATTTTTTATCAATGACTTGGATGAAGGAATAGAGGGCATGCTCATCAAATTTGCAGATGACACCAAATTGGGAGGGGTTGCTAATACGCCAGAGGACAGGATCAAAATTCAAAATGACCTGGATAGATTGGAGAGCTGGGCTAGGGCGAACAAAATGAAATTCAACAGAGAGAAATGTAAGGTCCTACACTTAGGTAGAAAAAATGGAATACAGAAATATAGGATGGGGGACACGTGGCTGGATAGCAGTTCGTGTGAAAGGGATCTAGGAGTCTTCATAGACCACAAGCTGAACATGAGTCAGCAGTGTGATGCGGCAGCCAAGAAAGCCAATGCAATTCTTGGCTGCATCAATAGGAGTATGGTGTCTAGATCGAGGGAGGTACTGGTACCACTCTACTCTGCTTTGGTTAGACCCCATCTTGAATACTGTGTCCAGTTCTGGGCACCCCAATTCAAGAAGGATATTGACAAGCTGGAGCAAGTCCAGAGGAGGGCGACCAAAATAGTGAGAGCCCTGGAAGCCATGAAGCCCTATGAGGATAGACTTAGAGAGCTGGGTATGTTTAGTCTGCAGAAGAGGAGGTTAAGAGGGGACATGATAGCCATGTTTAAATATTTGAAGGGATGCCACATAGAGGAAGGAGGGGGCTTGTTTTCTGCTGCTCCAGAGACCAGGACAAGGAGCAATGGATTCAAGCTGCAGGAAAGGAGATTCCACCTGAACCTCAGGAAGAACTTCCTGACAATCAGGGCTGTCCAGCAGTGGAATCTGCTGCCTCGGAGTGTGGTGGAAGCTCCTTCCTTGGAGGTTTTTGGGCAGAGGCTTGATGGCCATCTGTCGGGAGTGCTTTGAGGGTGTTCCTGCATGGCAGGGGGTTGGACTGGATGGCCTGTGTGGTCTCTTCCAACTCTGAATTTCGATGATTCTAAGAATATGCAAAGGTTTTACTTTTCTCTAAAAAAAAAAAATACTGCAAAATACATTGGTTAGAATTCTGTTCATGTCTTATGCATGTATTAAGTTCCCCTGCAGAAGAGGTTGGACATTTTTGTCCAACGAACAATCATATTCAGTTCAAAATTGCAGAAGTGGAGCTGAACTTGTTGTGCATAGTCATGCATTGGTGCACACAAACACTTGGTGGCATGATGTCACAATTCACTAACTAGTTAGCATTGGGCAACCATTGTGTAACTCTATGAGTGCAAAGTTGCTTGCTAAAGGTAGAATCTCAGCCTTAGGGAAAAAAGCACACTGATATACATTTTTGTTAAATTTTAAATATAAGCTTTAGAAATAATGAAGTGTTACCAAGGCACTTCTTCTTCACCCGCTCCAGTTCATTTTCTCTTCTTGCTGAGAGGGCGAGCGGCGACCCAAGCTTTGCTAGCTGGTAAGCTAACTCTTCTCCGATCCCACTGGAGGCACCGGTCACCCAGACAACCTTCCCAGGTAGTTCCTCCTCTGTTAGGAGTTTAAAACATACACAAGAACCAGTTAAAGGGATACATTTTAAAAAGCAATTTCAGTTGGTGAACATACATGTACATGTGTTAGCAAATATCAGTACACTTTGTTGTCGGTTTTATTTTCTCAAAAGACAGCAAGTGATGACTTTTTAGCCAGATAAATCTATTGCATCAAAACCAACCACGAATTTTGTGGCAACTTAAGACTAACACATTTATTATGGCATAGGCTTCTAGGGAGAATGGCCAACAAACGCTTAATGATCACAAGTTTACTACTTTTTAAACTGACACTACCTTTTTATGTTTTGCGCACACATTCTCTCAGATTCAAAGCTGTTCAGGAAAATGCACACCAGTTATCATTAGATGGTAAGAGAAAGTAAACTTCAGTCTGTACACAAGCAAATGGTAGTTGATTTATACAAGGCAATTTCCAAAATGCTACCATTAACTATAACTGCGGTTGCACAAATCAAGCTCTCATGGGACTTTCTTTCAACAGAAACACAAAGGACTCTGTGCTAAACATGTTTACAGAATTTGCAGGCAACAAGGAAACCGAAGAGTCAGTGCTAAAGCCACATGAATGAAATATCTTATAGACTTATATCAAATAGTTACTCTCAACTAGAGTCCAACAGAATCAGTAGAAGTTCAGTAAGTCAACAATTATAAGGTTATCCCTCCACATTTGCAAGGATTACAGGTGCAGGATCCCCACAAAAGTGGAAAAAGCACAAATATCTCTAGGCCCTCCCAAATCATATTTATGATCCACAGATTCAACTCGCAGTGGATTCAAAGGTATAGTACACAACACATTTGAATTCGCAGTGGGAGACACGGCAGCCACCCGGTTCTGCCTTTGAGGCAGTGTAGTTCCCTCACAAGGCAGAAAAGGGCAGCTGGTGGGACTTGCCGCCAGGACTCATAAACCTCGCCCCGCATTCACAGTCTCTCTCGGTCTTGCAAGGCTTGCAGAGGGATCACAAATGCAAAGCAAGACTTTTAAGTCCCTATTAAAAACTGAACAGGGCAGCAGTAAAGGTGGTGGTAAATAATCCACAAATAATCAAATCCATGAAAGTTAAACACACAAATGTGGAGGGACAAATCTACAAGTTATGGTAATACAATTACAAATAGCACTAAGCACTGGAATTATCCCACAGAACACACTATCACCTATACTGTTGATTGTCATAGTGCTATTATTCCACTTTCAACACCCTGTGGAATTCTGGGGTTTACAGTTTAGGGAGGGGCCTTGGGAATTCTCAGCCAGAGAGCTCTTTGGCCGCAGTAAACTACAAACCCCAGAATTCCACAGGATGTCGAAAGTGGAATAATAGCACTATAACAGTGTAGGACAGAAAGGCCCTACGAATCAGAAGCTTCAGCATCAGCTGGTATTGATGAAGCCCCAAATATCACTCTGGGCAGAGCTGAATTGAATGGTAAACATAATCTTAATTTAAATTATATATAGACTGGAATCATGTTGTGGCATTAGGTCGGTGTAAATGCTTTTAAATAAGTAATTGGACTTTCTTGGAAACTGCCTAAGGGTAGTACCCTATCCAGGGTGCCATAAGGCCTGTTACACCACTGCAAACTGTTACATAAGCAGCTACTCTGTCTAGGTGGTTCCATAATTATGGTCCTTAATGACGGTTGGGGAGTGTCAGGAATCTCTCCCTGCCAAGCCACAGCCAGCAAGGGGGGAGGGAGATCAGAAATACTTTTAGGGAGAGTCTGAATATACCAAAGAAAAGGAAAATGCAAGCCAAGCCAGGTCAAGGTCTGGTCCAAAGGTTCAGGAGGCAGAGATCCAGCTAGAGGGTTTCGGGGAGCAGGAGAGGGCTTGCTAGTAATTTGCTGCAAGCAAAGAGCAGCCATGCCAGCAGACTTAAATAGCCACTGTGAGCAGGTGCTGCTTATTATTGTTTCCTCAGCCTAGTCCATGCAGCCTCCCTCTGAGCTGCCTGTTTCAGCCTTCTTCATGACTGAGGGCTGATAGGCACAGGTGGCTGCCACTCTTCTGCATCACTGCTGGTTCTCTCTCCGTCCTGAGCTGGCCGGGGCAACTCTGTCTCTGCTTGACCTTCCAGTGCAGGGGATATTTGCAAGTTGACTTGCTCACTCACTGGCCCAGTCCTTGGCACAGTCAGTAGCTTCTTGATCTCAGAGGCATCATCTATCCCACTCACTGGCTCAGCACAGTCAGTTGCTCCTCAATCACAGCAGCAACATCTATCACAGGGAGCTGGATTAATGGGAGATTCCAGAGCCATACTGTCCATTATGTAATTGGTTGGGCAGTGGTACAATATATCATTGCAGTGTAGCCATGCAAAGCTGAACAGGATCTCAGTCACAATATTTACATAAAAGGGGCTCAGAGGGATCATACGGAAGGTAGAGCCCAAATAAACTGACTTTCTCCAGATATGGATGAGAGCATAAAAGTAACTTCAGTGGGCATTCAGTATTGTAATTACAGATTCATCTCCTAGAATTATGAACCCATAATTACTCTGTATTCAGTAAGACTATGTAGTCTTACTGTAAAACTATGTAAATACCATTCCAGCCCCCTTAAGAGCCAGCAGCCAGACTGGGTGAAGGAGCTCTGCTGAGCTTTCAATCAAAGCACAAGGAGGAAGATGTTTCTACCTTTCTTCCTCCACCAAAGTGAGTCTGCGAAAAGGACTTGTGACAGCAGTCCTGCTTCTGATTTTTGCAGCGTTGCTCGCTGGAGAGAGGTGGGTATGCTAACCTTCTTGAGTGCCAAGAATCAACACTGTGATACAACAACTTTAAAAAAAAGCCAATACAATTCTAGGTTGCATCAATAGCAGTACAGTGTCTAGGCTGAGGGAAGTAATAGTGCCACTCTGTTCTGCTTTGGTCAGACCTCACCTGGAATACTGTGTCCAATTCTAGGTACCACAATTCAAGAAGGATACTGACAAGCTGGAAGGATATTGACATGCTGGAACACCCTCCTGAGGAGAGTGACCAAAATGGTAAAAGTCCTGGAAACCGTGCTCTATAAAGAATGGCTTAGGGTACGTTTAGCCTGGAGAAGAGAAGGTTGAGAGGTAACATTATAGCCAACTTTAAATATTTGAAGGGATGTCATACGGAAGATGGAGCAAGCTTCTTTTCTGCTGCTCCAGGGACTAGGACACACAGAAATGGCTTCAAACTACAGGAAAAGAGATTCCACCTACACTTTAGGAAGAACTTCCTGACGGTAAGAACAGTTTGACAGTGGAATCTGCTGCCTCAGAGTGTGGTGGAGTCTCCTTCTTTGGAGGTTTTTAAACAGAGGCTGGATGGCCATTTGTTGGGAGTGCTCTGATGGTGTATTCCTGCACGGCAGGGAGCTGGACAAGACAGTCTCTTCCGACACTAAGATTCAACTGGAAACTGAACAGACCTCCTTTGCCTGATCTGGCTGCTGACTCTAAATGGGTGGAGGCTGCATCAGAATCTCTCTCAGCATAAAGAGTTTTTCATTCCAAATAATCACATACAGCAACCTTTCCCACCCTCACCCCCTTCATATAAGTTGGACAACAATTTCCAGCATTAACAATCAGGACCGCACTGAGTATGTTGGCAGCAGCCGATAGCATTTCCACCCAACACAACCGGAGAGTGCCAGGTTGCAGAACAGTGACACACAAAGTACCAGCTCTGGCAAGTATAAAATGTGCTAAGTCCAGCACTGTATGTTCTTTCTTGGTGTACAAAAGCTTTGGGAGGGGGGAAAAGACGATCTTTTATAGACACTGAGCAACGTTTATACAGTGATTGCTACTGGCAATCCACTTTTTTACATGAGAACCACACAATTATTTGTTTAACAATGGTTACAACTTTAAAAAGAGGAGAGAGAGATTAGCTATTATTCTTATTCTTACTCTCACAATCTGGACTTCACCCATTTCTTCCAATAATTTAAAAGGAAGCAAAAGTAACTCTGTAACAGTGCACAAATCCAAGGTTTTATTGGCTTGTTATAGAACACACACATGCATTGCTATGCATTGTGCAAAAACACAAAGTCTGTGATTAGGGAAAACACAAGAAATGTCCTTGGCCTTTTGAGCACAGATGGGTAGAGAATTTTAGCTCCCTGCTTCACTGCTTACCCCTAAATCTTTTGTGCAGCTCTGGACTGCTATACTGAGTTAACATCCTGCGTGTTTTACTATACCCTGACCCACAATGTCATTAATCACAGTGGCCTGTGATCAGCCATTTCCAATGTGGTATCCTTCAGATGTTTTAGATTAAAGCTTTGAACACTACTGACCGCACTGGCTGGGGCTACTGGGTTATAGCATAAAACCATTATTTTACCACACTTACACAGTGGGTCTTCCTTTCACATGACCTCTGCATGCACAAATGTGAGATTGCATGAAGCAAAGTGTCCCTTATAGTCAATGGATGGGGTGGGCATGTGCCCTTGATGCTACAGGCATGCACACTTGGTGTCCATTGACTATAATGGGACATGATGCTTTGCATTCTTTGTTTTATGCAGGGGTTCCTGGAAAGGAACTCTCACATATAGGCACTGATGTCATGCTGGTGGACTTCCCACAAGCAACAGGTTGGCCATGGTATAAACAGAATACGGAGCGTTATGAGCCTCAGTCTCATCGAACATGGATCTTCCTATGTTCTTATCTTTTCTTTCACTGAGCTCAAAGAGGTGTATGTGGTTCTCTTCCTCCATCCAGAGCTTTCGAAACTGTGTGTCACAACACGTTAGTGTGTCAGTTGCAGTGTGTAGGTGTGTCGCATGAATGTAATGGGTGGAAGAGATGCAATGAAGGTGGCAGCAGCGGGCCAGGTCTGGGTGGAGGGGCTGCCTCTTCATCCATTGCTGCTGCCATCTTGGGCCAAGGAAGACCCCCATGAGGGCGGTGTCAGTGGGCCAGGCTCAGGTGAAGGAGCTGCCTCCACTTACTGAATTACTTACTGAATTACCATGTTGTGAAATGATGCATGTCTAAAAAGTGTGTCACCAACATGAAAAGTTTGGAAAGCTGTGCAGTCCATATTATAACCTCATAACAACCCTGTGAGGCAGGTAAAGTTAAAAAGGTAAGTGACTAGCCCAGGATGAGTTTCATGGCTCAGCAGGAACCAGACCTGGACCTCTCAAGTCCCAGTCCCACTGTCTATACTGTATCATATCAGCTCTCAAGATATCCAATAGCCCCAAGTAGATTATGACAGATAATGAGGGAGACAATTTCATTTACCAAAATGTCATGTGCCCTTATTGTCAGTGTTGCACACCATCTTTAACATAAAGGTAGGATGTACATTAAATGAATATTTTTAAGTATGCAGATTTGACCACAGCACTTGCTCTGGATCCCTCTTAGAAGAGTTTCCTTGGCCACATTAGAGCTAGATATTGAAGGCTTGAATACCCCAAAGGCACCTCATCCTGTCTGATCTTGGACTCTAAGCAAGGTCAGCCCTGCTAAGTATCTGTATGGGAGACTACCAACAAATACCAGGTGCTGTGAGCTAGGAGCCTCTTTGCCCTACACTATTATAGTGCTATTATTCCATTTTCACCATCCCGTGGAATTCTGGGGTTTGTAGTTTACTGAGCCAAAGAGCTCTTGGTTGAGAATTCTAAATGCCCTTCCCTAAACTGCAAATCCCAGGATTCCATAGGAGGTTGAAAGTGGAATAATAGCACTATAACAGTGCAATGTAGAATGGCCTACATTTCAGAGGAAACAACTGGCAGAACTGCCTCTTAGTATTCCCTGATGTAGAAAATGTTATAAAATTCATGGGGTCACCATGAACTGATAGGCAACTTGAAACACATATATATACATACTTTGAGGAAATACTGTTAAGAGGTCAAAGGGGAGTGTCACCCTTGACACACTCTTGATACTTTACCATTGCAGTTGTTATTTTGCAGCATAAAAAGCAGTAGCTCTGCACACCCCTAAGATCACTGAACTAGGTCAAGAAAGGTTAGTCGTACTTATTTTTTCTTAAAACCCAACAAGACTTAGATGAGTCACAACTAACTTGCCCTCTAGATTTTGCTAAGTTGAGTTAACATAGTGGGCATCCAACATACCATTTCACAATATAAGCTGTCCCTCCATATTCATGGGGGTGTTAGGGGCACAGGACTTCTGCAAAAATAGAAGTGCAAGTACCTATTGGCTCCCCAAACCATATATAATGCCTCCCCAAAATACATTACATTTCAATCTGCAGTGGAGAGAACATCAAAAACCCAGTTCTGACTCCAAAGCAGTTGTGTTCCTTTGCAATACAGAAGTGGGCAGCGAGTGAAGCTTAACAAGTTTCATCTTGTGTTCACAGTCTCTCTCAGTTTTGAGATGCCTGCAGACTGCAAACATAAAGCAAGACTTCGGCCATTTCTGCACTAAACTATTATAGTGCTATTATTCTAATTTCAACATCCTGTGGAATTCTGGGGTTTGCAGTTTAGGGAGAGGCATTTGGAATTCTCAGCCAAAGAGCTTTTTGGCCTCAGTAAATGACAAAACCCAGAATTCCATGGGATGTTGAAAGTGGAATGATAGCACTATAACAGGGTAGTGTGGAAATGGCCTAATAAGTCCCCGTTAAAAATGGGATTAGATGTCAGCAGCAGAGGTGGTGAAAATAATCAGTGAATAATCAAATTCATAACTGACTGCACTGAGTTTTTCTAAGAGAAGATCTTTCAAACCTAGCTGAAAACATCCAATCCCACTTCTGCACACAGAATTCTGAAATTCTTCAATGTGTTGGGCAATGCAGTTACAACCTTGAACTACTGTTCTGTGCTCCCTGCTCCCTCCCTCCCTGTGTTCTACAATGTACTTTTCATCACTCCAAAAACTTCCAGACATGTTTCACCAACACTCCTATCATTCTTAGATGTTTGAAGATGATAAGAGTGGCCCACACATCTGGTAGGTTCCAGATTTGAGGAAGGCTGCTTCAGTATTTTCTGTGGGTGTCCAAACTATCTCCAAACTAAAGATTACATTAGGTAGCTATTCCTTTTTCCAAGTTCCTACTTTGCATGAGGCCATCACTATCAAAAAAGGAGTAACCTGAACATTATTTTCCTAAGTTCCAGGTTTTGCGTGCATGCACACACCCACAAGCCACTAACAAAAACTATGAGTGAGACAAGTCTGTAGAACAACTGAGGATTTCAGCTGCACACTGTCTGCCTTCCAGCATGAAACTCCCAACACGTGCCTGCTGTGTACCTAGGCCATGATTATTCACGTACGAAATTATCAGAGAATAGCGTGGACACTATACTCAAAGCAACTTCCTCATAGAATCATAGAGTTGGAAGAGACCCCCAGGGGCCATCGAGTCCAACTCCCTGCTATGCAGGAACACCCATCAAAGTATTCCCAACAGATGGCCATCCAGCCTCTGCTTAAAAACCTCCAAAGAAGGAGACTCCACCACACTCTGAGGCAGCAGATTTCACTGCTGGACAGCTCTGACCGTCAGGAAGTTCTTCCTGAGGTTCAAGTGGAATCTCCTTTCCAAATACATACTTGCTACATTCTTTTGTCTTCTCCATCCAGTTGTGCTTTTCAGAGATCCACAATGCTGAAGAGGAATTCAAACATTATACTGAACCAAAGAAAACTAAAGATCACCCTGACCCCAACTGTCATAAGACTATCCATGACAGTTCACAGAATCATAGATTGAGTCCAACCTCATTCTGCCAGGCAGGATACACTATCCAAGCATTCCTGACAGATGGCCATCCAGCCTCTGGTTAAAAACCTCCAAAGAAGGAATTCCCCCACAATAATTCAATGGCTTCCTCTTCCCTCCCAGAAAAGTGCACTGCAGTAAGGCTCAGCTGCTCTGTGGCTTTGTGGCAACAGACACAAATAGAAATGGGACACAGGGCCTTTCTTCACTACACTGTTATAGTGCTGTTATTCCACTTTCAACATCATGTGGAATTCTAGGGATTGTAGTTTACTGAGGCCAAAGAGCTCCTTCCTAAACTGCAAACCCCAGGATTCCATAGGATGTTGAAAGTGGAATAATAGCACTATAACAGTATAGGGCGGAAAGCCCACAGTCTCCTGCCATGAGCTGCATGACTGAAGACAGCTGAGCACATGCAATCCATGTCTCCCCCAAATAAGAAAAAAAATCAACCCTATTTCCAGTTGGACTATTATTATTGCATGTCCTTTTCTGGAAGGCTCATCTGGTATCAAAGTTGCTTGTCTTTCCAATGCCAAGCAAATACCTTTAAAAAAGAAAAACTGCTCACATTGACTGCTTGTTTAATTGCAGACTCATGTTTCTGCTGTGGTTTCATGTATCTGCAGTTTTTTTGAAATTATAAATCATCCCTGGAAACAGTTAAAGTGAAGGACAGTGAGAAAAAAGTTATAAACACATGAAAAGCATTGCCATAGCTGTAATTTAATTGCTTGCTTTTATGAGTCCTTTACCTGACGTTATGTTTATATTGAAGCGTTTTTGTTCTCAGTCACTGGAGCAGAATTTAGGGGAAAGGTGAAATAACAAATGTAACATACACAATGTCTATTGACATATGCACTCCACCAGTTATTCTGTATGTTCAGGGGGAAAAAATCATCAGACAATGAAGGTGTTTCTACAGGCACTATGCTTGATTCAGTACAGTTAAAAACAGAGAGCAAAAAAAACACATTTTTTCTGGGGCCACTGTGCAATTCCAACACAGAAAGCATGACAGCTTGCAAATAATCCTTTGTTGCGCAGGGGTTTTTATAGCCCTAGTTGTTAAGTATGCTGCCCAGTTCTAAATGCCAGTTTGGTATCTGCTCTGGAATACTTGCTGCCACTCTTCAGCCAATAAAAATAAGATGAAAGCAACATGCTGTACACCTATTCTCTCCCCAACCCCACTACTCCTCTCTCTTTCTCTCTCTCTCTCTGCACCTGCCTTTAAAGTCATCTGTCAACTTGCATGAATTCCACAGGATTTTCTTAGGCAAGGAAATAGTCAGAGGTGGTTTTTGCCAGCACCTGGTATTTGTTGGTGGTTTCCTATCCAAGTATTAATCATGGCCGACCCTGCTTAGCTTCGAAGATCAGATTGCAACTCAGCTATTCTGCAGCCTTCATTAATTGGAAGGTGGTTTGGAAATGATTGTGATGCCCAGTCTACTTAGTTAAAAAACTTTTACAAAGAAAAACGTTTTAGGTTTTAAAAAAAGAGGTAAAACTAGCATCCTTTAACTGTCTAGGATGTATAATTTTGTGAGGTGAGGCACTTTTAATTCTCTGTTTAAGCTCCCTACTGCTTTGGTTCTGGGAGGGGAATGGAAGTCTCTAATAGAAAAGATACTAAATACCCCATAAACTACAGATCCCAGGATGCCACAAGATGGAACCATGACAATGTACTACAAGTATGCAGTGTGGATATACTTTTAAGGCACAGGAGAAACATTTTTATTTAAAAAATAAATAAATAAAATTGTGCACTAAGTTGTAGATTTTAGTTTGGCAGGGATTTCAACCAAAAAGCAATTAACAATCCTAGAATGGTCAGTAATTATTCAGGGCTATGGATTTTCAGAATGTTGTATGTTTCTCTTTCAATACAACCATCTTTTAAAACCCACATTAAATTATTACAGTGAAAGAGCTAGATGGTGGTAGCAGTTATTTTACTGTAGTTATTTTACTGTAAAATAAACCTTCAAGCAGATCCTCCCAAAAGCAAGCTTCCATTTAAATGTGTGAGGCTTAATTCTTGGGCAATTATGTGCAGGGTTTGAGTCCTGCTCAACCATGGAAACCCTCTGGTGATCTTGGGGAAGTCACACTATCTCAGCTTCAGAAGAAGGCAAAGGCAAACTCCATCTGAACAGATCTTGCCAGGAAAACCCCATGATAGGTTTGCCTTAGGGCTGTCATAAGCTGAAAATTACTTTAAGGCCATTTCCGCCCAACATTCCTATAGTGTGATTATTCCACTTTCAACATCCTCTGGATCCTGGGGTTTGCAGTTTAGGGAGGGGCCAGCTGGCCCCTCCGTAAACTGCAAACCCCAGGATTCCAGAGGATGTTGAAAGTGGAATAATCATACTATAGGAATGTTGTGTGGAAATGGCCTAAGGAACCCAATAGCATCATGTGCAGAATCAGAAAGTATGCGAG
Organism: Ctenosaura bakeri; assembly: GCA_948474755.1. Lineage (NCBI taxonomy): Eukaryota > Metazoa > Chordata > Lepidosauria > Squamata > Iguanidae > Ctenosaura > Ctenosaura bakeri. The sequence goes on from CAOLHI010001782.1 coordinate 330,531, forward strand.
CCTGTTGTCACATTCACCCAACATCATTATCCAATTGCTTTATCCATTATTATAAATGAACTTCGTTTCTGATACAAAATTACCAGTACTTACATTTTTTCTCCATATTCAGAATGGAAAGATCCTGAGATTTCCAAAAAATCTGAATGGGAGAAACTGAAATGGACAGACTAGTCTATCCAGGCTGAAGGTTTTATAAGGTTAATTCTTAGAAGTCTGGTTTTAATTCTTCTGCATTCAGCTGTGTTACTACTGAAACAGGCTTTATTAGCACCCTGCCAAAGCTTTTCATTTTTAACATCTATATAAACTGAGAAATACAACATGGCTCTCCCCATGGGAGAGGGCAGTTTTTGTTTCAGTTACTCTTTTGAAGAATTAACTCAAATCACCTATCCGGAAGGAAAGAACTTGAGATTTCAAAAAATTTAAATGGAGAAAGAATTGGGACTGACAGATTTCCCTGTCCCTATTTTTTTCCTATTATTGAACCTAGGTGTGTATAAAAGACGTTAATGTAGGCCCTGGCCAAAACACGGGTGGGCAGACTTGCAGTGTCTTAACTTTTTTTTCCCCCCCAGAACTTTGAAAAATAC